>JAOXNZ010000110.1:15154534-15168067 GCA_028566095.1 Kryptolebias brasiliensis | reverse complement strand
ACGCTTCCAGGAGAAAAAAAAAATTAAAAAATCTGCACTCAGAACAATCAGTTGTTTTTTGGATCTCAGTGACAACAAAATAATTTTACCTCTTCTTTTGGCTACTCCCTTTAGGGGTCTCTACAGAAGATTATCTCTGTCCATTTCACCCTATCCCAGCATCCTTGTCTGTCCCACCAACCCTCTGCAGATTCTCCTTCGCTACAACCATGAACCTCCTCTGTGGTCCTCCTCTTTTCCTCCTCCCTGGCAGCTCAATATTCAACATCCTTTGTCCATTGTCCCTTCTCTGCTCATGTCCAAACCATCTCATCCTTGCCTCTCTAACATGGTCTCCAAACTGCTCAACCTGAATTGTCCCTCTGATGTACCTATTTCTAAATGTATACATTTTGGTCCTTCCCAATGAAAATCTTAAAATCTTCATCTCTGCCACCTTCATAGTCCTTACTCTCACTTTAACGTTCCTACCTTTCATTCTCTCACGTTTTCTCCTAACCCACATTCCCCCATTTCTCCTCATCTTTAGTCAACAGTAGCTAAGCCTTTTTTACCAACTGTTCAGATGATCCTTTATACCTTTTTTGTTTATCACATCAAGCCATTCTCTTTTACATGATGTGCTTTTATTTTACAAACATGCCAATTGATTTTTTTCTTTTCCATAGAGTTTAGAACATTTAACAAATATTCTTGTTGATTCTTGAACAGTTCAAAAGAGACTAAATAACACACATGTATCCAGTAAAACATGGTTCAGTAGACATTAAAGAGCCAGATTAGACACTTCCACATCTCAGTAGATTTGTACAATTGATCACTAACAGAGAGAAGTTAGCAAATGTCTGTAGGTAATGAAACCATAAGAACATTCACTCCTGTACTACTACTTCTACTACCACACACACAATATGCCGTACAGACACACTCCTCATCCATCATTCATGGATTCTATTGTGTGTATGCAGTTAACTGCCGCTTTAAAGTGATTAATTGATTTTCTGACATATCAGTTAGCAGCACCAGAAAATGACACACAAATACACACACACACACAGAGTTCATATCAAATATAGACCTGAACTAAGTATACAAACACTACATATAACAACAATACACTTTCCTTTTCCACAACTTTGCAAATCTTTTCTTTCTCCTTACTAAATACTTGCCATATTAGCTCTAAAACATACAGAAGACAAAGCAGACTGCATTTAACACAGAGTTCTTGGCTTTTGCCTGAAATTTTTTCTGACAAAAATGGAAATTGCTTTACAGAACTAATGACCTTTTTAAAAAAAACTCCAAAAACAGCCCAGCTTTTCCACTAACTAGTTCAAACCAACTAAAGTCTAAATCAGAATGTCAAAAGACAGATCGAAAACAGGACAAAACCGAAGAGATTTAACCACTGTTCTCCTTGAGGACATCATACCCACTTGGGTAATGACAGTCACTTGGAGTGACTGAAAGAAACTGCCATCTGAACCCAAGTGGTGTGTTGTTGTGGAATATCTGAAACCCAATTCTTGAGATTTTAAACCCATATCTCCAAGAGAGTTTTTCATGTTTTTTGGAGGAAGTTGAGGACATGAAATCCAAATCTAAAGTTCATGTTCAGGTCCTTCAATGCAGTTACAGCTTCCAGGAACTTTATCCAGAAGGTTGGTGGTGCCTGTTGCAGTGGCAACAAGAGGAGCCATTGATGAATTCTGACAGTGAATGATGGATACAGTCAAGCTGACAAAAGATACCTTTAGGGCTTGGCTGCCCCAGAGAACTCGGGAAGTATCTAACAGGAAAAATAGGATCACTCCTAGCTCTCATCAGAACTCTGGCAGCAGCATTTTGGATCAGCTTGAGGACTTTTCAAATTCAATTCAAATTGAAATTCAAAAACATTTTATGAATCCCAAAGGGAAATTAAATGTTGTTGTAGCTCATAATCCTGGTTTTGTTAAATAGTTCTTATAGATGCTGATGGCTGTGGGCAGGAAGGATCTCTTGTAGCAGTCTGTCTCGATGTGTCCTCAGTTCTGGTGTCCTCAAAGAGCCCCACCAGGTAGGCTTTTTCACTCTGCTGGTGGCCGGGGCACTCTTGCAGGCGGCTTTTGGTGGCTACTTTTACATTTTAAGTAAGTTAGAAGTAATAATACATATGAGTGTAGAATACTTACTAGTTTAAGTTCAGTTTACTGAATGAAATAACTAGTAAGTATTCTACACTCATATGTATTATTAATTCTAACTTACTTAAAATGTGTTAATTGTATTCATGTGAATTGAGCCAGACTAACTTAGGTGGTAAATTTTATTAAAAGAAGATCCAGTTTTGCTCATGTTACTTACTTTTAATCATCTACAATTATAACATTCTAGTTGTCACAACTTTTAGCTACTCAAGTAATTTGTGGAAACAGATTGCCTTAAACCATTTAAATTTCCTTAACACAATACAAATAGACATCTTATACCAGTTTCAAACATTTATTTAACACACATTTAAAAAGATAACATGTCAATGTTAAAACATTTCAGAAGTTCTTGGACAAATTTTTGCTTTTCTTTAATTTCTTAATTAGGGGTTAGCAGTATAATTTTAATTTTAATTAGCTGTCAATGATATTGTATATTGTGGGAAATACATCATGCTGTATAGTATGCTGCCAGACTATCAATCACATTTACAAAATAAAAATTATAAAATATTTTAAGTCCTTGACTTCAGTACCTAAACGAGTGTTGTTTTGACATTTTAATTATCAGCTTTAACATATATCTATTGAACACTTATGATTGATTAAAGTTTCTAATCTCAACAGTTTAACGGTGTCCTGAAATAGATGCTGGTGACCTTAACTCTTTAGACTACAGCAAGCTCAGTTACTGCACAGCAATAAATTTGGGTTAATCTAATGTTTTAAGAGAGTTAGTCAACATGTCCATATTAAAGCTGTCATGTTGTGGAACCTTTAGAATACAGACATAAAAAATTAAATAACAATGTTATTTCTATGTCTAACACTCAAAGTCTGAATATATCACAAACAAATTGTAAAAAACTTGAAATATTGTTTTTTTCAATTTGCATAGAATCTGCCTGTTTGAACACAAATCAGAACTTGAAACTGTTTATGGTGGTCGGCGCACAAGCCACCGCTGTTCTTCAACAATAAAACCCTATCAACAACTACTCCAGCTCATTTCTCAAGGCTTGTAACTTAGGTTTGAGCCGCTTCCTCCCATCATCAAGATCCAAGAGGACAACATGGATGAACTCGAAAAAGCCACTTAGCTTTGCAGGGTAGCTTAAGTTAAGAGCATAGATCAGTCCAAACAAAATCACCAGCGAATCAGCCCGTGATCTGTGAGACATTACAACCTGATCCTCTAGACTGATCAAGACATTGACACTCGATTGAGTTTCTCCAGAAGGCAGCTCCTTCTCCTCATTGACCCCTGTCAGCAAAGCCACTGCTCCCTCCTGGGCTGCCTCCAACTCATACTGAAAAGATTTTAGGCTATTGGCTAGTTATGAAAATAATGAAAAAGAATGCATTATTACATCATCTACATTTTAAATGCAAATCAAAGGAATATTAAAACAAAGAAAAAAATTTAGGTGGCTAAAGTAGATTTTAGCAGAACCATATCAGACCCCATTCAGAACAGTGTGGTGATAAACTGCTGTTTGCATCTCTACAGTGGCCATACACTGACTACCAGGTATATTATATGCATTAGGGCCTCATCACAAACACACTTCAAAAAAGTTTAATGTACCTTTTGGAGTTTGAAAGAGCACAAACAATTTAAAATAACTATAAAATCTACTACAGAGAGAGACAGAAACTTAGAGAAATATGGAATCTAAAATGTTCATTTATTTTATTAATAAACATTTAGGCTTCTTGTATGTGACAAATTCATAAGCATGTTTTTAAAAAGTGCACTACCAGTCAAATGTTTGATACACTTTCTCATTTTATGGTATTCTTTACTTTCATGACTATGTACACTATAGATTCTCACTGAAGGCATCAAAAATGCATGCATTATGTAGAAAACAACAAATTCAGAAATAACAAAAAATCTTTTATGTTTTAGATTCTTCATAACAGCCATCCTTTGCTTTGATTACTGTTTTGCACTCTTGGCATTTTCGCTGAGCTTCATGATGTAGTCACCTGAAATGGTTATCTAAAAAGTGTTGAAAGAACTTCTGAAGTGCATTGAGAGAAGGCCAAAGGTTTATATTTTAGTCACTAAAGCAAAGGGTGGCTACTTTGAGGAATCTGAAATATAGAGACATTTAATTAACTTACGTAATTTACAATGTTTTGTTTGCAGCATAATTCCACATACTCATTCACAATTTTGATGCCTTCAGTGAAAATCTACATATAATGTAAATAGTTGTAAAAAAAAAGAAAACCATTAAAAGACAAAACGTGTATAAAACCTTGGACTGGTAGTGTATATAAACTGAACCTTAAGGGCTGAAATGTTAACTTAACGAAAAAAAACGGAACACAGGAGTACCTTGCAAGTTTTGAAGACATCTGATGGATCCTCCTTCAACTACAGTGGTAAGCCAGCCAGAGCTCCTGTTCTAGCTGCACTGATGTTGTTCTTGTCCTGTAGCACAACCAAAGACATGGTATGCATAGGAGAATGTTAGGATCCCCTGTTCACATTTACTTTGCTGTAATCATAGAATGAAATAAAGGTACCTGTTCCTCATATGCCATCAACACTGCTTCCATCTTCTCACCAAAACCTCCAGTCCTCCTCTTCTTGTAGAGTTTCAGCAGCTGAGGTGTGTATTTGTCAAGTGCAGCAAAGAAGGTAAATGGTAGATTATGATTGGTGATCCTGTGGAATTCACTGTAGAGCTGTATGGAAAACAATAGTGCAAAATTAACATAAAATTGGATTTCTTTTAAAATACAAATAAGCATGTCATATTACACAAAAAATATATATAAGAATTACTTTGACATTGAGTGTAAACTAAAGGACCATTTTTTAGTTTTCACTCACTTGGGCTTCACAAAAGAGGGCAGGCCATCTGTCTTTTAGTTCATCAATGGGAGGAGCTGTAGTCACAATTTCTTCGCGCCAGAGTGCAAAGGTGCGCTGCATATATTGATGGATGAGAACCATGTCTCTTTCGACCAATGACCTCTTGAACTGCTCCACCATCTCAAGTCTCTTTCAGTGTGTCCTTATTTCCCCATTAGCATAATTTGAAAGGAAGTTGACTTCCCCTCTTCTGGGTCTTTTGAAGGGCGACTGTGGCTCAGTGGGTAGAGTAGTTGTCTTATAATCGGAAGGTTGTAGGTTTGATTCCAGCTTCCTTCTGTCACATGTCGATGGGTGAATGTGGCTCTAGTGTAAAGTGCTTTGAGTGGTCAAAATGACTGGAAAAGCACTATATAAGTTCAGTCCATTTACCATTTGATACTGCTTCTGGATGCTGCAGTCTCTGGGATCGGTCCTGCTACACTTGCCTGAATTCACAGCCACATCCTTTATGCCGGCCCTGCTCAGTTTGTTCCTATAATTGCCCATCTTGAAGCACAGGCTGTTGTGCCAACACTCATAGCCCTTGGATCTTTCACTTTTATCTTTCAGACAGGGGTGTTTCTTCACCAGAGCCTCTGCAGCCAAGCTAATCTGTTGTGAGCTAGGATATGCTTTATGCTTGTACATTTCAGTAGCCATTACATCCAGTATATTGTGTTTTTGATCTCTGGTCAATGTGAGACTTTTCCCCTCTCTCTCAAATGGAGAGTTACCTTCTCTTAGAGTATGAGAAGTATGGAACATGAAAGAATGCTGGCCATCTCTTCTGCCACTTTGGTGGCAGTAACACGGTGTCATTTGTGCTTGTTGAACTCCAATTTGACTCAACCAATCGAACTACCTCAATGGTTCCCTTGCATGGTGGTAGGTTCTCCATCTTAACCAAGTTGCACAGAGAATTGTCAAACTCTGGGTCTTCAAATTGTAGCCGAAAGTTATACGGCAGATGCCATTTTTTTCACCTCAAATATGAGGGCATTTACAGTCTCAGGACGAGAGAGCAAAGTAATCTTAGCAGCGTTGTCATCACCAAGTATGACCCTTAGTTTCAGAACATCAGTCACAGCCACATATTTATACCTGAAACAAAGAACATGCATGCATCAGTACACCTACTGTTTCTTCATTATTACAGCCAAACTTCACAACATAGTCAAAGCACATTTTAAAGCTGCAACAATTCTATAATTATTGAATTAATCTCCAACTGCTTTTATTAATGTATTGTTTTGAGTCATTTCTTCACAGAATAACAATGTACTCAGATTTCAGCTCGTTTCTAGACACTGTCCGGAAAACAATACAGCTTAGGGTTACAATGTAGAGAGGAAAAAGGAGAAATAAAACTCACAAATATACAAGAACAAACCTTGAACATCCTTTGAGATTAAGGTTATAAATTATTAAGTAAAAAAAACTAAATGTCTGAGAATTTTCTGGTAAATGTTTGCTTTAAGGTCAGAATTTAAAGTCTGAGTTTTTTTCCTTACAGATGTGTGTCTTTATGATGTCAAGAGAATATTAAAGTTGTTTTGGGCTAATTAATTTTTAACAAATTAATGATTTTAATAGAGAAGTTCCTAGTTTTATCAGAATGATGTATAACTTCCTAATCATAGGAAATATTAAAACTGTTTTCTAGCAAAAACTCAAATTTACACAGACAAAAGGACAAGAAAAACTCAAAATATTCTGAAATTTAAATATATACAAGGAAAAGAAAATAGAAGAGAAGCTTGAATATTCATATATTAAGAAATTTCTGCAACATCATCTTAGAAATTGAGAAAATAACCCTAAACTGTCATCAGGATTTCTGACATTTTTCATAAATATACTATTTAAATTTCTAAAGATATTTGAGATTTTTTTCTCTGAATAGTACCCACCTCATTGACCACAACAAAAAGGCTAGTTAATAAAGAGAATGGACTAGATGAATTTCAGAATTTGTCAGGTCACTAGGAAAAAGGCTTAGGATGGCTACTGCGTGAGGTGCTACTTATTTACTCAGTCACTGGAATAAAATGTTTAGATGAAATAATTAGCCTGCTTGAAACTTTTCAAGCAATCAGAGTAGTCATGTAGTCAGTTAGCTGACTCAAATATTTCACTGTATGGCTCTTGGCTGCATGATCTGTTAGCTCATATGATCGCAAATGCTCAACATACCAGGTATCATAGTCTTTCAGTAGAAAGAAGACGTCACTTTGGATAAGTAAAATGTTTTTGATCTCTTTGAACACAGGCAAGGCAGCATATGACCCAGTCAAACAAACATGCCAACCAAAAACACTGTGCCTTGAATGATTTTTTGTGCCATATACAGTGCTGCTATCTGTAATGCTAAATATTAATGCATGTGTATCAGTTGGCAATGGCTCAACAAAGACAGACTCCACTTTAGAGCTCTGTACAGGTGGCTTAAAAAGTCTTGGGGAGGACAGATGAAATGCCATCATGTCTTGGTGCTTCTTTGCTGAAGTTTTCAACACATTCTTGTAGTTATGGGTATTGTGAACTATTTTCTTGAAAAATTTGTGTTTCCCCTCAAATGTCATTGTCCAAAGATGCACCAGAGGACCAAAGCACCTTATGAGATGAGGATAATGCTCAATGTAATGATGCTTTGGTCGCAATCTTAAGTTTGGGAATACTTCCTGAAGCAGATGCCTATGACCTGAAATTTTCCAAGCCATGTACTGAATGGTATCATCTGTGAAAGTATGAGACATAGCAAGGTCAACAACATCTTTTATATCCATTAGCACCATATTTTGTCCCCTTCTGGTACTCTGGAGTCAATGAGCAAAGGTAGCAGTCTAAGCAGGGTGTGATTCTCGTGCCCATTCCCACCAATTGTTCCACGACTGGCAAAATTTTGAGGAATTGGGTGAGGGCGGTCAACCTTATCTGAATGTTGAAGAGGGAACAGAGAGTATTGCCTGATTCAGTTCTTCCAGAGTGAAATATTTCTTTGCATTCATACCCTTCAAACAGTGCACCAACTCCACAGGAACCACACCTTCAAAGAGGTCATGCAGGATGTCAGGAGGAAAACCTGTGATAGGATGGAAGTAAGCGAGATGGTCAGAGAATACACAACTGTGTTTTACACCACAATTCTCTCCACTCCCATTGGTCTGTATTTCTTTCTTCATTATGGATTTATTTGGTTCTCATCTCAAAACTACCAGTAACTGCATCTGATGTTTGCAGGGCTGTCTGGGTGGCAAGGCAAAATCGGCAGAAATATGTAGATCTGAAACTCTCACTGAAACCTGCGAGCCCATGGGCAGCAAGGTTATCAGCCACAACAGAGTAGACTGTGCCTTTGAGACAGTCACCAAGTGGTTCAATGTAAACACCCACTTGTTCAAGAGTTTTTAGGTCACTCAAGAGAGGTGCAAAAACTCTCTCATATCCAAACTGTCGTACATCATTTGCATTGCACAAAAGGGCCAGCTAAGTACAGTGGAGAGCAGAGCGGTACTTAACTGCCAGGTTAGCCAATGCCCAATAAACAGCATATACTTTCTGCATTTTTTTTTATGTTCCCAGAGGGTTTGCAATTTCAAAGTCATCCATATAGAGGACTATTGAGAATTTCTGACCCTCATCTGAGAAAAGCTGATTTTCCTGGTAGTAGGAGCCATTACAGTATGACAAATACTGCCCAGGCAACTGTGATGAGGTTTCTTTGACTTTCTCGAGTACATCTGCTTTCTCTTGCAACATTTTCAAAGATGTGAGAATGGGGACATACATATAGGTATGCTGTGATGACTCAATAAGGTACTGTATAGGCTTAACAAATGGAAACCTCTCCTCATAATAAGTTTTCCTCTTCTTGGCTATTGACAGTGGTCCTTCAGAGGTTACAGATTTGTGTAAAACATTACTCTCTGAAACTGCCTGAACAATGTCACTTACAAGCGTGTCAGTAAAAGTGCAGTTATGTTTTTTCAGTACCTTGATTGCAGATTCTCTGACAACAGGTTCTGCCAGTGTAAACAACTGATCAATGTGCTCAATAATTTCTTGTGTTGCCCTCTGTGATACATGGAGAATAGTTTACATTCAAGAAGAAGGCAGCCAGATTATACTGTAACCGGTCTTCTAATCCATTCCTGCTGCTGACTGTTTCACATTTTGTTGACACATTTTGCACTACAACTGCTTCATTATAGTCTGACATATTTTGATGTTCACAACATTTGTGTGCATTGTATGTGTACTAAATGCACACATGCAGTTGTTATACAGGCATGGTAAGGGTGAAACTGTGGAATACTGACCATGGTACAGTCTGTAATGTCTAAGTAACTGTACTTTTATAGCACTAGAAAAACCACCCAATTTACATTTCCACATAACTTGATAACACAGTGAAAGTTTAGAAAGACACCGTTCAGCCACTTGATACTACTTTTTCAGTAGAAGAATGTATTGAGGCTCCTCTCAATAACGCGGATAACGTGATTCAAAACGAAGCTCAAATATCTTTAGAGCTAACACTAGCTTACAGGCTAGCTCAAAGCTTAGAAGCTCCCAAGCCCAGTCGCTCCTTTAATGAATCCTTTCAAATTATTGTGACATCAGTTAACTAACATAAAAGGAAAAAGAAAACACAGAACACGTTACCGAAGTGGCTGGAGCTTGAAAGGCCGGGTACAGAAAGCAAGTTTACAGAGGTACACAGTGGCCACGCTTTGTAACAATTATCAGTTAAGGATGTGAGCCCCCCCTAGTACATACACACAACTAAAGCGGGAATTGGGCTGATTGAAAACTCGTTAAGCTAACATTACCACATGTCAGCTTTCACATTACACTTATACAAATAAATCACAAAATTTGGAATTGAACTACCTTTACCTGAAGCTAAATTTAATATTTGCAAACTTGTTAAGTTATCACATATCAGCGGCTGTTCACATTGTGCTATTTAACAAGCCTGGCAGTGACCTGACCTGATTGAATCAACGGTTTAGTAGTGGGTCTTTCCCAGCTCAGCACTGTCCGTGACATGACGTCTCTCTTGCTATTTGAAAACAGGTGCATCAAATAATGATTCATTCGTGTTCTCTTAGATGGTCCAACATAGCAGCCTTAATAAGCCTTAAGCCATGACATGGAAAGAAACATGGACTCTACAGTGATATTGTTTGTGTTGTTTCTCATTATTTCTGAAGATTAATGTGCAGTATGTTACTGTATTTAGACAGCAAAACAAACAAACAATGTAGGGTTGCCTATTGATGTTTTTTTCTGCTCGTTTCTTGATTCAACGAACATAAATCTATTTGCTGTAGGGATCATGAAAAAGTATTTGGATGCATTTTTTTTATTTTACTTGCTCACCACGTTCTGATTTATAGACCAAAAGTAAATATAATAATATTTATTTAAAAAATGACAGGCAGAAATTATAAGTCCATGCTCAACAGGGCTTTCATTTTTCACATAAAGTCAACTTAAACAAAAATGAGTCAATGGAACAGACTTGAATTATTCATCATTACTTAAAATGCCCCAAACCTTTTGTTGCACTTAGAACAACTGAGTTATTACTTCAAAAATTCATTTCTGAGTTCCTTTAATTCATGTAAATGAGTGACCACAACTTTTAAACAAAGTTTAAGTTATTTCAACTCATTTCTGTTATTAAGATTTACTGTAGGGTTTACAGTGTAGTACTGGAAACCAAGTTAATGTCAGCCAAAGTGGAAAGTTGCTAAACTTTTTTTAAAATGCTCAGGTCCAAAAACTACAACTTCTGTCTTGTCTGACTTTAAAAGCAGAAAATTAAGAGTCATCCAGGTTTTTATGACAAGCTTGTAATCTAAGTAACTGACTAGATTCACCAAGCTTCATGGATAAATATAGCTGAATATCATCAGCATCACAATTTCTGTGGTCATTCTAATAATTTGCCCAAATGGACTCACATATAGGCTAAAGACCATTGGTCCAAGCACTGAACCCTGAGGAACTCCATAGGGTATTTCACAAAACAGTTCAGTGTCATTGATGTAAAGAAGAGACCCTCTCTAGGCTGCTTCTGATTGTTCATAAATCACCATTCGAGCCACTCATGTCCTGTGAAGATGTACATGTTCATTAATGAACCCAGCATCCAGAATCCAAAAAGGCATAGAGTGTAACTTAATGGTGTTGATGTGGGACAATTCCTCAGACATGTTTCATAATTCCTACTACTGCTTGTCGTTCAGACCGTCTGTCACCACCACATCACACTATTAAGCCATGAAGCCTGTCTTTTATTTCATGTGTTGACTATTTTGAAGCTGTTACAAACTTGCTTAGAGATGTGACAAAGTCTAACTGACTTCAGCCACACATGCTGCCTGGGTTCTTTCAGAGATCACAATGAGATTAAAAGGTGTCTCAGTCTCAGCTTGAAGGGTTTTGTGAAGGAGCCTCATCACTAACTTTGACACATGAAGAAGATTCATTATTTAAATGAACAAACCAGTACCTATTAGATAATTTAGACTTAAAGCAGCTTAGAAAGAAATAGAAATTATGTCAAAATCTTAAGGCTAGCAAGATTCCAACCAGTACACACAATACAAAAACTAAGAGAATGCTAGTTATTTAAAAAAAAAAAATCATCTTTCAAATAAATTGAAAAGTACTTTTGTGTTCATAAGAATATTGTGTATTTGTCTTTCATCTGTGTTTGAGCTGAATTATTCAATGTGCCTGTGCAATGAGAGAAGCCTGTCTTATTTCTGCTAAACTAAAAATTGATTTTCTGACACAAGAAATGAAGGAGAGGCAGAGTGGGGGTGGAGGTCTGGCAGAGGGACATACTTATTAAATCATGCACACAGTCAGAGTTTGTTAAATGTGCTTTCTTTCAATGGGGAAATGGAAATAAAATAGAGGAAGACAGAGAGACGAGAGGCTGCGTTTGACTAGAGTGAGACGAGGAAACAGAACGAGTCAGAAAGAAGCAGATAGAAATGCCTCAGGCTGTGTTTAGTTTAAAATGAATGAATGAATGAGCAGGTGCATTAGAGCAGAAACTTTTCTCTTTCTGCCTGTCTATCTGTCTCTTTCTGTCTGAGCAGAAGAGGAATGAGGAAGGAATGGTGTTACAAGAGCATTGCTGTTATTATCAATTTTTTTCTTCCCTGTGACCATTGTTAGTGCCCACCACCATAGAGGGTGGGCAGTCATGTAATTGCCTGTGTGTGTGTGTGTGTGTGTATATTTAGCAAAATATCTTATAAACCACTGAACAAGCTTTATTGAAACTTTTAGAAAGTAACCATTGAATGTGCATCTGCAACTGGTTAGAGCCAATTCAAGATGCCCACCACAGCTAATCAATCTTGGCAAACACAACAAACGCTACAACTAACTCAGTTTTACAAATATTTAGCTAATATTTTGTATTGTAGTAGCTGACAGTTATCCCCATGACATACTCTGAGCACTAACCAAGGTTTTTGGTTAAATATTTGACATTGTCACCTTTTGTAATTATTTTTAGATAACAGATAAAGTTATATATTACTTAAACTAAGAACAAAAATGTGAACCCTTTATAGTGAGAAAAGGACATTCTGTGAGGATCCCACTCTCCCCAGGCCTTTTGTCAAATAGTTATCAGCTATCACGTTATTATCATAGCACACAAAGTATGGAGAAAAAGGCAGAAGTCTTAGTCCAGGCTTAGCTAAAGGCTAGCCAAATGAGTCCCAGTTTTTTTTATTTTAAAACATTTTAAGGACTTATAAAACTACTCTTTCTCATTCAACACATTAAGAGTGAAAAAATGCTATATTAGCAAATAATAAACCTTTTAATCTTTTGCATTACTCCTTTTGTTAAGTTTGTTGACATTTTCTCAAACTAATGTTCATGTTACTACATGAATGCATGTGTGCTGTGCATAGGCAGACCATGTATATACCGATGGTCCTGAGGCTGCAAATGTATCAGACTGCCGGGAGTTGAGTAAACTTTTGGATTGACCAGAGATGCTGATCAGACGGACTGATACATTCGCAGGCTCAGCACCATTAGCATATACATGAGAGGAGAGGTATACATGAATGTATGATGCTCAGCACAATACATTCACGTTGTTCAACTGAAAAAACAGCGACAAGCTAAACAAATGGTGTGATGCAAAAGTTTTGAGGCGTCAGCCATTTCAACAGTTCACACAACACACTTTAAAATTATTGTTTGAAATTATTTTAATCTGAATGTCAACAATCAGATTATTTTTCTGCTTGATTTTATAACTTACTAAATTGTATAAAATGTATTCAGCATGTGATTCCATCTACTCACAATAGAGGCTGAACATTTTATTGCAAATTTAAATTACACTGGAGCAATTTTTTTTAAAGTCCCTAAAGTGATTTTATTGTACAAAGTTAATCTACACTTTATACTTTGGCC
>JAOXNZ010000110.1:15036489-15049097 GCA_028566095.1 Kryptolebias brasiliensis | reverse complement strand
ACACACACACACACACACACACACACAATATAAATAAACAAATAACCACCTCTGGGCATGAGTGGGAGGTGTGTGTTGGCTATGTGAGAAAAAGTCAAGCTGCTTCATGAGATGCGTGAGTGGGAGTGGATGAGAGTGGATGAGGAGGAGCATCCCTCCCTCTGTCCTGTCTGTCCCCCTCCCTCTCTCCCTGTCAGGATGCTCATGTCGTCTCTGATGATGATGGAGTTTTCCACTGCAGCCACAGAAAGTCTTTTCTTGTGAGACAGTCAGCGGTTGTGTGTGTGAGAGAGAGAGAGATTTGACAAACTGCAGCCTTTTTTTCCCCCTCTGAGATTTTATCTGTGAGCTGTGGAGGACATTTTGTCACTGCGACTGACTGCAGGAGTGTTTGATCAGGGCACCTGCTGGAAAATACCTGCATCTATTTAAACATGAGGCCTGCCGGTGCTTTTATTTGCACCCCCTCACACACACACACACACATGCACACGCTCTTATACACCCGTCAGTCTGGTAACAGGATCCAGAGAGCTGCCGCCTTTTGTTGCTGAGTGTATGTGGACTCGTCCCTGTGGGGTTCATCAAAAGAGCCTTTCACAGAGAACAATGATCCATGTCGTTTAGCCTTTTAACCCCTGACGCTCCCCACACGGCAACAAACACGCAGCCCATCTGAGAATGGTGTCTGCTCTGGTAAACATGAGTTTACATTCTGTGTGTGTGGTGTGTGTAAATCCGCTGATATTTAAAGGCCCGATCACACAGTAGATAAATATTAGGCCCATTTAAGCCACAAATGCTCACAAAATAATCAAATGCAACATTACAATTAAAAACCCTTTTTTAGATTATTTTAAAAACATTCATAGAATAAACAGCTGATTTAAATGAACACATTTTACTTTTGTGGTAAACTTAAAACCATCAGTTAGATCAGAATTTTGTGAATAAATGTGTTTATCAACACAAAACAAAACAAAACAAAAAAAAACATGACCAGAATTGTGTAAATAACTGTTACTGTTATGAGGGGACAAGCTGTCATTTAAAGCACAAATCAGGGATATGGTCATGTCTCCCACCGTGAAGCATCCCCTTTTCTTTCAACGGTCTGTAAATGTCTAGGAACTGAGTAGACCAGTTGTTGCAGTTTTTAAGGGGAATGTTGTCCCATTCTTATCAGATGGAGGATTCTAGTTGTTCAAGAGTCCTGGGTCTTTGGAATGGTTTGCTGAATGAGAGCCTATGTTGTTCTCAAACCTCTATATGCTTTTCTGCATTGGTGGTGCCTTTCCAGATGTGTAAGCTGCCCACGACTGAGGTATTAATGCACCCCCATACCATCAAAGAAGCTGGCTTTTGAACTGTGCACTGATAACAGGCTGGATGGTTGCTCTTCTCTTTAGTACGGAGGGCAAGGTGTCTGTGTTTTTCAAAAGGAATGTCAAATTTTGATTCATCTGATCAAAGTTTTTCACTTTGCATTAGTCCATTTTCAATATACACTGGCCCAGAGAAGATGTGGGCATTTCTTAATAGTGTTTACATCTGTCTTCTTCTTCGCAGGATAGAGCTTTAAGCAGTATTTGTGGATAGCACAGTGAACAGTGTTTACAGACAGTGATCTGTGGAAGTGTTCCTGAGTCCATGCAGTGATGTCCAGAACAGAATCAGACTTGTTTTTAATGCAGTGGCCCCTGAGGGTCTGAAGATCACTAATATCCAGTATTCACTTTCAGCCTCATCCTTTACGCAGAGTTCTCAAGATTGTTGAAATCTTTTGATGATAATATGAACTGTAGAGGATGGGACATTTAAAAGCTTACCAGATTTCAGTAGTGGAACATTTTCCTGAAATTGTTCCAATATTTTTAGATGTAGTTTATCACATAGGTGAACCTCTGCCCATCTTCTGAGAGACTCTGCCTCTCTAAATTTCCTTTTTTTACACCCAGTCCTCTTAATGACCTGTTGTCAATTCACCTAATTAATTGCAAAATGCTCCTCCAGCTGTTTCCTATATTTATCACTTTCTTTTACAATCTTTTCATTCCCCTATTCTAACTTTTTTAAGATGTGTTGCTGCAATCACTCAAAATTCCCTTTTTTTGTTTTGTTTTAAATTGGTACAATTTCTTAGTTTAAACATCTGATATGTTTACTACATTCCAATGTGAATAAAATATGGGTTTATGAGATTTGCAAATTATTACAATCTGCTTTTAGTTGCATCTTCTGCAAAGCCCTAACATTTTTAGAGTTGGGGTTATACAACAAAGGCACATAGATTCCTAAACTTCAGGCTACTAAAATAGAAATTAGGTAAGACACTGCATGCTCCCACACACATACACACACTCTGTTATAAAATGCTAAATGCACTACACTCACTGACCGCACTGTTTTTTTTCAAACAAAAATGCTGATATTCCTATGCCGCACCACTAGGTGGCACGAACTGTCACAATAACGATACATAAAAATGCAAAGAAGGAGCATGCTTAACTTATCTAAACAGGTTGCAGAGCGCTTGTTTTTTCTTTGATAGTGTTTACAATTTCCTCTGTTATTTATCGTTTAGCACAAGATCAAAGTTTAATAGCAACAAAGTCACAATAAAGTGACAAAGATCCAGAAAAAAACAGCTCCATATTTGCTTAGATTTCTAGGGCGTAGTCCACACGTAGCCAGGTTTTTATAAAACCGAATTTCTCTGCCACATCGTTTGAAAAAATGATACCATCCACACGAGATCGGTTTAAAAAAAGTGTTCATCCAAACTGGACCCGCTGAATTTCACCACTGAGCATTGTTTCAGCTAGCAGTGCGTCACGATCTGATCCAAACCCGGTGATGTTGAATGGCAGCGGCATTGTGCCTCCGTATCGGGAGGGACAGCTGGTGTAAAACCGCTGCGCTCCCAGCACTCCTTTTCCTTTACAATTCAACGTATTGTAGCAGTTGGGTTTGTAAAAACAAACAGGCAAAAAACGTCTGAACCAAGGTGAAAATCAGCCCCTCTCTGATAGCAGACATTTTCCCTTTACTGCATGGTCAAACAATAACAATCATCGCATATGTGACGTTAGCGCTGCATTACTTGTCGCAGACTATAATGCGCAGACCTTTAAATCTCTGGCTTTCAATGTCCACATGCAAACACAAAAAAGGAGAATTCGCAAATCTTCACTTTGGCTGAAAATTTCATTATCAATTGTTTTTAGTGCTATTAAACGGAGGTTATGGGTGGATGAAAGGCCAAATCGCATACAAAACTATTCGGTTTACCAGATATACGGCTATGTGTGGACTAGGCCTAGGACACAAATTGATAGTGAGCATGCGCAAAATAGGTTGCTTTATCATTGTTTTTCAGAAGCTCTGTACCTGCTGTCTACACAGGACAGCCAAAAACAGAAACTTCTAGATTTCAAAACCATGTTCAAGACCGCCTTTGAAGGTGGCCTGAGTGATGATGTCTGTCTTGAGTGTGTGTGTGTGTCTTAAGTGTGATCAGATCATCCAGGATGAATCTTAGTCCCAGCTCTGAACAGAGCCTAAGTAGTAAAGCTTGAGTAGCACTACCAAGTAAGGCCACAAAAACATGCTTAGCTAATCATTATGGGATGCTTGCCTACTCATTACGTACACTTTTTGGCTTATCATGATTAGCTAATGGTTAGCTAAACACTTTTTTGTGGTTCTTATTTGGAAGTGCTACCAAAATTAGAAAAGTTAATCATTAACTAATCATGAATCTGCTAAGCCAGAAAAATGTAGGTAATGAGTAGTAAATCATCACCTAATGGTGGGGCAATAATTAAAAGATGCTGTCTTGTTCACCATAAGGTAATGACTAGGTAACCATTAGTTAATTATGAATCTGGTAAGCCAAAAAGTGTAGGTAATGAGTAGATAAGCATCATCTAATGATGAGCTAAACATATTTTGTGGCCCTTATTTGAAAGTGCTGTTGAAGCTTGTTACCCATTGTTCAGACCAACAAAAAAAAATGTACCAAAAAAATACCTGAACTTCATGCTTCCTTTTTTCACCATCAGCCCAATATATATTCTTGTTCTCTGTCTGATATACTAATACTGCAATTAAAAAATTTAAAGGTTTACTTCAACATACCGTTTAATCTGAAAATAAATTGTCATTAGTGGATGATTTCTACCAGAATTTCTGCAGTAATTTGCACTTAAGTTTCTTGTTTTGTTCTTTAAGTTTATAGTATTTATTATAAATGAAACAAGTGCATTTATTAATGCCATATTTGTATTTGTTTCAACAAATATTCATCATTCCAATTAAAAATATGCGACCTTTGCTACACTTTACAGAGTGTAGGACAGTGATGTCCAATCCTGGTCCTCGAGGCCCACTATCCTGCATGTTTTAGATGTTTCTCTGCTCTTCAGCAGGCCTTAGTTCTGCATTAGCCTGTTAATCACTCAGTCATTGAAATCAGGTGTGTCAAAGCAGAGAAACACCTGAAACATGCAGGATAGTGGCCATCCAGGGCCAGGATTGGACACTACTTGTGTAGAACAAAGCTTTTTTGTTGGGTGAGCATGTCTTATTGTCTTATTATTATTAATAATAAGACCAAGCAAAGTAATGTTTTATTTTATCAATAGCTCATAAGTATACCATATGCAATGAAGATCTCCTGGCGTTCACTGCAAAACAAAGACAAGCATGTGTGTGTGAGCCAAAACATCTGGTCAGGTGCTAACTTCAGAAAGACTGGCCTTCTGGTCCTGTCACTGTAGTTACATCCAGAATTACATCTCACACGGGTACACTGCAGCTGATTGGCTGTCTGTCAGGCCCTGTTATAATCACTGTTTGACTTCCAGCATTGCTGCCGTAGGTTTTATGGACACTGACAGAAGCACATCTTATGATGCCTCTGATCAACATTACCTGCTTTGCCGGCTTTTTGTCTTTGATTTAATTTTGCAAAAAGTAACACTTTAGTACAAACAGCTCATTTCAATAGTAATCAGAGCCATCTTGAATAAAATGTAGAGATGCAATTTTCAAAAAGGCACAACTTAGTTTTTACAACAACAGTTAGTCAGAAGCTTTCATTGACTCATCATAGACATAAATATCATATTAATTTGAGGTTTTACATAAATGATTTATCTGAACTGTCCTGAAAGTTGAGCTTAATGCAGCAAAAGCCACCATTTCTGAGCCAAGAATCACGTCAAAGACTCCAAGTCACCAGTCGATTTGGCCAAGCTCCCTGCCACTGCACCCAAACTTCCCATCAAGCATCACTCGGTTCTCACCAGAGTCAAATTCTACATCACTTCAGTCTGAGCTGATCTCCACACATACACCATCAAAGCCAGATTTGGTTCTAAGTGGGTCTAGGTGGATGCTCTTTGGTCTCCAGCCTATGTTGGGACCCCTCTCTATCAGTTCCTGTTCCTGAGTCCACAGATGATGCCTCTCTGCCAGTTCCAGTTCTCAAAAGGTTCAGGCATGATGCCTAGGCTCTCTAGCTGAGAGCCTCTTTGCCTCTCCACACCTTAGCCATCGGGTCATCACGTGCCTCATGCTCATTGTCTCTTCATTTGTGCTTGTCCCAGCCATCAATATCTTCAGCCAACCTAGCCTCCTGAACGATTTTATTTGTCTGGATGGTTCCTGCCATTTTGCAAAATGTTTTTGTTAGCTTAGACCAAAGTTTATTGCTGCTGTTTTAAAACGGCTCCAATCTTCAATACCTCATAGAAGTTCATTAGAATGCTATTATTTAAACCTTTACAAAGCATTACATGATTATTTTGTCAGGAAATATAAGAATGTCCTGCCATACTACGTGCTGCATCTTGCTGTTGTTTATGCAAAAAAATACCCACAAATTCCCATGTAAATAGCCATGTAAAGAAAAATGTATGATTAATTGAATAAACCACTATGAAAGTTTTAGACTGGAGGTTTTTAAAAAGGGTAGAGATCTATTTTGGCCTTAAATGCGAACTTAGTTCAAATTAGCCGGTAACTTGTCGGTCCTGTCGGCTTTAAACTCAATTTTTTAAAACTAAGGCCATTCAAAATGTCAATCAGACAAAGGAACAGGACCAGACAGGTTGAGTTTGACTGAAGAAGTGACTCATGCTAGCTTTCCCAAACTACAAACATTTCATATTCATATACTGTACAGTACTGTATAGAAATAAATAAGTGTAACCTGTCTGCTTTAAAGTTCCTCCTCAGCAGTTATTAATCTGTTAATAAGTCATCTATGTTTCTCTACATTGTCCACTCTGGACAAAAAAAGCTCTTGTGGATTTAAAATGCCTTACACTATGACAACATCATCGGGCTTGTGTGAAAATGTTAATCTTCCCTGGCCACATTTCCACCAGCTACAGCAGCTTTTCCTGCCTCTGCTGCCCTATATAAAGATGAACACTAACACTTGAGTAATTAATACATGCATGCTTTAATAAGTGAGGGATATTCAAGGAAAGAAAGCTAATTTATACAAAGTTGCTTGCAAGAGATAGTATTCAAATAACATATTTATCTTCTGTTACCTTAGAAATGTACTGTTTGTCAAAGCCTTTTCTGCTCAATGAGCCAAGCTCTCAGGGGCTAACTTGCCTTGTTCAGGGGCTGCCCAGCTGAGAGCCAACTAAGCTAACTCAGCATAGCTTTGAACTAAACAGCAGCAGTCAAGGTCCTAATTAGCTCCATGGCTAGGCCAGGAGCCAAGCTAACTAGGCAAGGTTCTCAACAACTCATTCACCGTAGTTAGCTTGGCAATGTTTCCAATGTGTTTTGTATGTAACTTGTGCAAAATATTTATCCAAGCTCTCATTAGCTTGTAATCATCTGTTTCTTTCAAAGGATGCAAATTCTTTCCTGAGTACACCTCATAGAAGATATCTCATCTTGCATTCCTGAGACTGTAGCTGGTACTCTGCAAATTCAAAGCAGAAATTCCAAGTCATACAGTCATAAGAAAAAGAACATCTACCCTTTTTGAACTCTAGGGAGTTCTATTGCATCTTGGCATAAAATAATGATCTGGTCTTTACCAAGTTCTAAAATTATTTGAATCTATTTAAATCGTTGTGTGTTAGCACAATGCCAATTAGGAAAGACATTAGCAATGACCTTAAAAAAAACAACTGTTTATAGCCACAAAAGATTATTCACAAGTGGAATACATTTCAGACAGCCAATCTTTCCAAGAGTGGATGTACCAGCAAAATCACTCCAAGGTCAGACTGTGCAAGGCTCTGAGAAATTGCTAAAAAACCCATGAGATCCATCTCAAACTTTATGAGCTTTAGTTAGCAGGTTAAATTTAAAGTTCATAACAGGACAATTAGAAAAAGACTGAACAAGTGAAGTTTGTTCTCGGACATAGTCCTTTGGACAGATTTGACCAAAGTATAAATATTTTGCCATATTACACAACTCTTATATTTGGAGAAAACCAAACACAGCACAAACACACCATACCAAAGCACAGCAGTGAAGGGCTCATGGTTTGGGCTTGTTTTGGATACCTTACAGTCATTGAGTCGACCATAAACTCCACTGTGACCAAATGTGAGGCCATCTGTCTGACAGCTAAAGCTTGGACCAAACTTGGTCATGATGCAACAGAACGATGATCCCAGACACAGCAGCTAATCTACAACAGAATGGCTCAAAAAGAAAAGAATCAATGTGGTGCAATGGCCAAAACCTCAACCTGACTAAAATGCTGTGGTGGGACTAAAGAGAGCTGAGCAGAAACAAATGTCTGCAAACCTCTATTAACTGAAGTAACGTTGGAAAGAAGTGGGGCAAAATTCCTCCACAACCATGTGAGAGACTGATAAAGTCCTACAGAAAACCACAACTAAGAGTTGATGTTGCTAAAGGAGGTTCTATATGCTGATGGATCCTGGGGTAAACTTAGTGTTTCACACACAGGTCTTCCATTTTGGAATAATAAATTATGACCTGGTGGAATCTGTTGTGTGTTTTAGTACACTTGAGGTTAGAGTTGAATATTTTTAGAACCTAATAAAGACCTGATATGCATTGAAAGAGGGAAGCCTTTTTTTGCCCCACGACTGTACATTAAGTGGCTGAGTTTGCCTATTATATGTTGTGTAACACAGACAAAACATCTCAGACATGGTTCAATTTATATTTAAAGAGACACTGAGATACATTTTGTTGCAAATATGAACTAGCGTTAAATAAACCAGAGCTAATTATTTTCAGTGTTATAATAACCTACTTTTCGAGACAAAATGTAAGTTGATTCTATTTATTAGTCTAAACTCAAGAACTCTAGTAAAAAAAATATGCTAATAGTTCACATCATCTAATGCTTTTTGCAAGAAACCTGACTGTCAACAAACCAAACCTTAATGGAAAAGTCACAACAAGTAGCAGTCCCATGATGACATTAAACAATATATTCACAAAAGTTTAGGTCACCACTTTAGGGTGACCCAGAACAACAGCGGGCAGTTTTGTTTTCAGTCTAAATGATGAATCTTAATGTTTCTGTCACATTTGTTAGTGTGAATGTGTCCAAATTTAGAAATACGTACATTAGAAACATCTTGACCACAAATGATCAGTTTTCTGTGTTTCTACAGTTGAAGGAGTGTGTGTGAGAGTGTACCTGAAGCAGTCTCCAGCGCGTGTTGAGGTCTTCGATGCGTTCCAGGTTGCTAGGTGACAGCTGGACGTCGGGCGGTTCGAAAGTGGATGCCAGCTGGTTCATGTGTGTTACATCGTCCTTAATCAAAGCGATTTCTTCCTGGAACTCCTAAAACACACAAATAAAATAAAACTTTAGCACTGAAAGACCAATGAAAACTACTTTTGTGTGTGATTAGTGCTTGTTGATAAATGGGAAACACTGGTAGCTAGTGATGTACTGGTCCGTGATGAAGTTGGGATTCTTTATGTAAATTTTTGCCTTGAATGTCTTAACAGTTTGTTCTGCAAAGAATAAATGCCATATATTAAAACCAGTGATATGTAGAAAGTCTTTCCTGTAAGTAGTTAAAAAATGATTTGCACCACACTTGATAATGTGATTAATATCCAAGGGGATGTAGGATACATCCTTTTGGGTGACCAGTTCATTTCAGGAAATTCAGCTTTTCCCAGCTTCTTTAAACACATCATAGCTGCTGTCTTGTAACCTATTGAATTATATTTGAGTCAATGGTCATTAAGCTTTAACATTTTATCAAGCTCCTAGTCACCTTTTGCAGTATTTATTTTAAACCTGAGTCGCCTATATATAGATTCTCTATGTGATATTGGTTGTTGTTCTAAATCTGGTCAATTCACACGGTTCTAATGTTGCTTTATATACTGTGTGTATGAGAATAAATTTAGTTGGTATAGTGTTTGATTGTGATTCATTTTTTTGTTCTGGTCTGCTGTCATCAAATGGTACCTGAATGTAATAGGGTAAAGACACTTGCGCTTTGTCCTGCTGTTAGACTGCACCTTTATTTTTGTCCTGGCTGACTAAAAGCCTCTCCTGCTGTTGGATTCTGTGAGAGGATTGTTGAAAGTTTGTGTGATTTAAGGGAACAAGACTCAGAGAATCAGTGCCTTTGAGTCACAGTTCACTGATGCATATGGTTTTATACATATATTAAATCTAGATACAGTGATAAAAAAGATTTAGAACTACCAATATATGTATTGTATATTGTTGCAAAGCTTCAAAATGTTGCAATATAAATTTTTGGTCACATTGCCCAGCCCCACCATATAGTCCTCTGTAGATCAAAGTATTCTAGAGTCAAATGTGAGGACATCTGTCCGTCGATTAAAGTTTGACTAAAACTGGGTCACGTACACTTGAGGTTTGAATAATTTTAAAACCTAGAAAAAATAAGATCCTTTTTATTATGTCCTGATATGTAAAAACCCTCAAATTGAAAGAGGGTGAACTTTCTTTTTCCTATGACTGTAAACGTAACGGTTTGGGTAAATTATAGTTTTAAAGATTTACCTTGACTCTGTCGATGTGTTCGGGTAAGGAGTCAAGCAACAGCTCTTCCACTGGTTCCCAGGCCTCTTTCACCATCTCTGCCTGCCTCAACTGAGTATCCAACAGATCTTCTGCCTCCTGCAGCTCCATCAGCCTTTCCAGAGCCAATTCCAGCTGCCTCTGCCAATCAGCCGAGTCGATGTTGAGACCGCCCCACTTGGTCATCACGTTGTCCGCTTCTTTACGCACGATTCGACCCACATTCTGAGCACGCTCCTCTGGGCTTATATCTTAGGTTTGTGGAAGAAATGAGCAGATGGGAAGAAATATTTCAGTTATCTATGAAAACTTTGTTCACAACTCTTTTAATACAGCATATTTAATATTCAAATGATTAATATGCCTGTATCTGTTGTAATTTGGACATATTATCCCACCATTTCAGTTTTATATTTAGTTTACAGTTAAAAACAAAATAATCAGTGTCATTTTTCTTTGCAGCCGTTACCTATGTGCTCTACTTAAAAAATAATTCTGAAAAACCAACAGATGTAGTAGACTAAATGAATGATCCAATGTGAAAATTGGATCCAATGTGAAATTAACTTTTTGAAGTACTTTTTATGTAATTCATTAAGCACATAGCAGAATAGAAAATAAGATGAAAAGAGTTGATTGTGGAGCCAACTCTTTAGTAGTATTTGCTACCTGAATCTCTTCGATCTTATTAATTTTAGCATGTGTGGTGAAAGAGGGCTGAACAGAAACAGTGAAACTTGCTAGTCAGTCCTAATTTTTATGACAGCAAATCGGAAGCCTGTTGGTCAGAGACATGATCTTTGATAGAGTCTGCAGCTGAAAAAGAGATCTGTCACTAAAATGGCTTGAGTGGTCTTCCTTTCATTAAGATTAAATTTACACTCATCAATGCCAGAATTATCAAAACCAGTTTAAAACGTAACCTCAAAGCAACTAAAATTTGCGATTCCATCCAAAATATAGAATAAATCTCTGGCTACTCAAAGAGATTAGTTACTCATAAGGAGAAAAAGTCCTACAGTCTAATTTTTATAACTCATAAAGAGACTGTCATCATTAGACCTGCTGTTTAAAATCCTCCTGCCAATCATTTTCCTGAAATTTTTAATCAAACTAAACGTAAAGCAAAGCTGGCTGAATTTTAACTGACCAAACTGTCACATATCTCATAACAATGTATTAGCTATTGCTTTTAGACATCTCCAGTCACTGTCCAGTGGAAAGTTGCATGGCCAAGACAGAAGGACCTCCTTTGTTTCCCTCAGTGCAGTGCTGACCAGCCACTGGAATTCCCCTTTCCTTTGAGCACTCGTTGAATGTGTTTGAGCTGGCAGCTGAATGGGTTTAATGGGCCACAGTTAAAGTTTGGTTGTTCTTTTTCTCTGCGCCTTGCAACCGGGCTGCTGCCATGGTACAGAGGGTGCAGCAGGAAAGCGTTTGGTTGCATGTGTGTGGATCTCCACAAGTGGTTGTTACCAGGCTGTTACCAGGATCCAAAGGTTAATGTGGGAGTCAGAGAAGACCGAAGGGGACTTCATACTTTCCTATTATGTAAAATGTAAAAAAAAAAAAATGTCGACCATATACTCTGTGTTATTGAAAATGTTACTAATTAATAAACTATCTCAAAAAATCAACACGCCAGATTCAGGATTCAGATGGTAGCTGTATCTACGGTTCTTTGGTTTCATATGAGGGGCCATATAAGCCATAATTTATTCTGCCACTCAGAGGTGACTGTAGAGCTACACTTAAATTTCACATATATTCTTCTTACATAAACCTACAGTTGAAACCAGATGTTTACATACATTGTATAAAAGACTCATAACCATTTTTTCCTCATTATCTGACACTGAATCAGACTAAACCTTTCCTGTTTTAGGCCAGTTAGGGTTCCCCAAATTATTTCTATTTGCTAAATGCCCAAATACAAAAGAGAGAGAGAGAAATTTATATTAATTTCTTCAAAGTCACAAGTTTATATAAAATAAGATTACTACACGTTTAACTTAAATAAAAGTTCATGCAACATTTCAAAGTTTTCTCCCCATCACATTCCTCTCCCTGGATGATCAGCAGGGTGATGTGTACCACAGATAAACACATGAGGGGACAGTGGCTCCCCCCTCAGGTGCTGCCTCCTAACCCTCTTTCCAAACCCTCAGAACACAGAAGAGGCGCACTTTAATACCGCTCACACCTGTGCGCGCTCAGCTGTGGAGTGAACCATCGTCCTCCTAAAATCCTGGTGGCGGTGCTTGGATGCGTCGGGGTGGAGTGGGGAGGAGGGGCACTGCTAGGTGTGTGGTGTGCTGCACAACGTGGCGCTAAGCCACGACATCCATCTCCCTCCTGGCCTCCCTGCCCTGCAGAATGACGACCCTGACCCACACCTCCCTCCCCGACAAGAGGAATTTCAACACGGAGCACGGCTCCATGAGGAAGTCATGTGATGATAAAGACAGCAATAAGGTTCACTTTTTAATGAGTTTTTTTAATGAGTTTGATATGTCAGACATAACATCTCACAAATTGCTTAACACTGCTTGGATTTGTCTCAATTCAT
>JAOXNZ010000110.1:14914999-14925684 GCA_028566095.1 Kryptolebias brasiliensis | reverse complement strand
CCGGTGACGCATCACAGGTGAGCTCAATAACGTGTGTATCCAGTATTTATATACATATATTAAGAAAAAATTTACTCGTTAAGGTAATATACATACATCTTGGATATTTACTCCTTGAACCTCTTCTGCTCTGTTTTCCGCTGATTGACCGTTGCTAGGGACATCGGCTTCCCTAGCAACGGGACATCGGCGTCCCTAGCAACGGTGCTCCGCTGATCGATCAGCGGACAACAGAGGAGAAGAGGTTGGCAAACAACGGAAGGTGTGCATTACCGCCACCTACTGATATGGAGTGTGGATCAAAATATTTTTATGTAATTTTCCTTATGTTCTTTTTCCTTACTTTGTTGTTTTTTAAAAAACTTAAAATAATCTGTACACTCTTACTACTTCTTTCTTTTTGCAATATATATATATATATCATCTTTGAATTTGGTGCATGCTGTGTTTGGTGTAATCGCAGATCGATTACTCCACATTGTGATGTCATTTCAACACTTTTCTATTCGTACCCACAAACTTGAATTTGTGTCCACACAGAAGGGAAGAGTTTTTAGTCGTACAAATTAGAGTTGTATTCACAAGACTTTGCACTCACAGCTTTTAGATTCATACTCCCATAAAAACAATCCTAATCCGCACAATTTCTCAGACTCACGTACACGACAGTCAAGTATTTTGTATAAGAATTGTATTGACATACAAATACAAATACGAATGTTAGAATTACGCACCCATCATTTTGCCAGTTATCTCACTCTATAGTATCTTAGCTGTTCCTAGGACTGCGGTCTTCTGGACAGAGATCTCTGAGGTTGTTCCTGGGATCCATTTGAGCCACTCTTCCAGTTTGGGGGTCACAGTACTGACCCTTGGTATTTCTCAGGCTTTTCGTGCTCCTTCTTCCTGATGTTACAGTCACTTGGGACTGCTACATCTATCACCACTGCTTTCTTCTGTATCTTATCTATCACCACAATGTCTGGTTGGTTAGCCATCACCTGTTTGTCAGTCTGGATCTGGAAGTCCCACAGTATGTTAGCCCTGCCATTCCCACCACCTTAGGTGGAGTCTCCCACTTTGACTGTGGGATTTCCAGTCCATACTAGGTACAGATGTTCTTGTATACTATTCCAGCCACTTGGTTATGGCGTTCCATGTACGCTTTGCCTGCCTGCATCTTACATCCTGGTATTATTTCCTGGACTGTCTCAGGGGCATCTTTACACAGCCTGCATCTTGGGTCCTGCCTGGTATGATAGACCCCAGCCTCTATTGCTCTTGTGCTGCCATGATTAGTGCCTCTGTGCTGTCTTTCACTCCAGCCCTTTCTAGCCACTGGTAGGATTTGTTGATATCAGCCACTTCCTCAATCTGCCGGTGGTACATGCCATGCAGGGGCTTGTCTTTTCATGAGGGTTCCTCTTTCTCCTCTTCCACATTGGGTTTCTGCTGCCTGAGACATTCACTTAGCAGATCATCATTGGGGGGTACTTTCCTGATGTACTCCAGGATCTTGGTTGTTTCATCCTGTATAGTGGCTCTGATGCTCACTAGTCCTCTGTGTCTCTCCTTTCTCTTAGTGTACAGTCTCAGGGTGCTGGACTTAGGGTGAAACCCTTTGTGCATTGTGAGGAGCTTTTTGTGTCTTGACGTCAGTGCCTTCTATCTCCTCCTTTGGCCAGGTAGCCCATTTCTCATCAAAATGTCCTGGTTCCCCAACATCTGACGTGAACCTTGTTAATCTGGGCGACATTCGAACCAGCATGGCATCATTTTTATGTCTCTCGCTCATAGTGTAACCGAGGTTGCTCGGAGGTTGGCACCGGGATTCGAACCCCCGCACGTGTCCTGGTGTCCTTCAAGCTTTTTTCATGTGAAATTCAGGGTCCTTAACTAGTTCCAGAACCCTAAGAGTGACAAGCATAAACTAAGCTAACGCTAATATCTGAGCTATCGTAACTTCTAATAATATAATGTTATTCATATCTTGGTTTCTTTTTTTGTTTGTTTGTTTGTTTTGTTACACATTGAACTTTATGTTGAAATGGAGCAACAGAAATATGTTGAAATTGTGAATCAAAGTAGTGTAGATCATGTTGGAGCCTAAAATTTGAAAAATTTACTTCCAATGTAAATTATTATTTAAATTGAGAAGAAAAAGGGTTTGAAAAATAAATACAAAATAAGACAAATGGACCACAAAATGTGTAGAAAATATACATTTTAGGTTTGCCCTTTCTATATCCTCTGATTTTTTCTTACTTGAGGTTGTAGGTCCTTTCAATCTGTACAGTGTATAGAATAGTAAAAGGATTTAGAAAGTCAGAAGAAAACTCAGCATGTAAAGGTCGAAGCAAACAAACCACTGTTGGATGTTTGTGAGCTTCGAGTCTTCAGGTGGCAATAGAAGTGAAACTGACATCAATATAACCACATGGGGTTAGGAGTACTTCGAAAATCCACTGTCTCTCTGCACATCCCACTGTTGCAAACCAGAATTGTAACCTTTTATCTGGATTAAGAAAGTAAGTCATAAATCAACTCTACACTTAAATTTCACCTTTTTCAGACAGAATGAGAGATAGTGAACACATGTTCTGTGGGTAGATGAGTCTAGCAGCAGCTTTTAGGGGGAATCAGACGCTGAGTTTTACGTGCCAAAGATAAAACCATCCAGGCTGTTATCAGTGAAAGGTAACAAAGCTTCAGTCTGTGATGGAATAAGAGTGCAGCAGTGCGCAATGGCATGGCTGACTTGGATACGTGTGAAGGCAGAATATAGCAGGGAAAAAAAAAATTTGATCCCTTGCTGATTTTGTACGTTTGCTCACATAAAAAAGAAATGAACAGTCTCTAATTGTTAACCAAAAATTCATTACATAAAAGTTGCAAGTTGATTTAATTTCTGGTTCCCACAGACTGGTTATGTACACCTGTGGGAGTTAGATGATAATCAATCAGTTAATCAACCAACCAGTCAACCAATTAACCTTTCCACAGGCTCAATTTCTTCCATTCTAACCTCACCAACACCTCAGATAAGACCAAAGAGCTGTCAAAAGACTTCAGGGACAAGATAGTAGATTTGCACAAGGCTGTAATGGGTTACAAGACAATCAGCAAAAAGCCTGGCGAGACGATGACAACTGGTAATGTGATTATTCAGAAATTGAAGAATTTAAAGTGGCCATCAATCGCCCTTGGTTTAGAGCTCCAAGCAAAATCTTGCCTCAGGAGGGAAGGATGATCAGGAGAAAGGTGAGGGATCAGCCCACAGCTACACAAGATAAGCCTGTTAATGGTCTGAAGGCATTTGAGTCCACAGTCACCAAGAACATCTCTGGTAACCCACTATGCTGTAATGGATTGAAATGTTGCAGACCCACAAGGGGCCCCTGCTCTAGATGGCCCATGCACAGGTTTATCTTTGCCAGGGAACATCTAAAATATTCAGAAAAGGATTGGGAGAAAATGCTCTGGTCAAATGAGACCATAATCAAGTTATTTGGCATCAACTTGACCAACAGTGTTTGGCGGCATGTAGAAATGCTTTAGGGTTGCTTTTCTACTAAGGGTACAGGAGGACTTGGCTACATTGAAGGGAAAAGGATAGAGCCATGTACTGTAAAATACTGTAAAAGACCCAGGCAACAAAGGACTAGCTAAAGAAGAAATACAATAAGGTAATGGAGTCGCCTAGTCAGTCTCCAGACCTTAAACCTTTCAGTGGGGGGAGCTGAAGCTTTGAGTTGCCAAAAAAAAGTAAAGAATTTAAAGAGGTTCTGTAAAGAGGAGTGGGCCAAAATCCCTTCTGAGTGTGTGCAAACATATTGACCAACAAGAAACATCTTATCACTGTGCTGATAATAAGGGTTTTTCAACCAAGAACTAAGTCACGTTTTGCTTGGGGATCAAATACTTTTTTGACAACAATAAATAAATAAATAAATATTTAAAAAATCAATTATTAACTTTTATGTAACAGGTTTTATTTCAAGATTTGTAGTTGCTCCCCATTAAAATAAAATTACCATAAACTATAAAAGTTGTGCATTTCTTTGTAAGCGAGCAAACTTGTTGGAATTTTTGTGAGACATGATACCATCCTGGTAACGTGTTTTCCCATAAAGACTGAGGTTATTTAAAAACAAACAAAACAGACCTTATTCTGCACAATAATCATAATTATGCCTTTTTAGTCTATGTGGAAGGCAGATTTTTGTGTTAACAAAATTCCAGTTATTGGACTAGTTGCAATTTTGTTTTATCCACAAATTCCAAAAAGGTTATTCCACTACTGGGTGTAAAACATAAAATAAATGTAGACATTGAAATGAACAAATAACAGAAAAGTACTTACAGAACAGTGCTGTAATAAGGTGCATGAAAAAAAGGTGAACAAGTAAAATTAATAATTACTTAAAAGTAAAATGAAGAGGTTAGAAATAACAAAACGCGACTTTACACAAAAAATACAACAGAGTGTGGATATTAATGTTCTAGTTGTATTTTAAGTTGTATTTAGTGAATTTGGGCACAAAAAGTGAAGTGTCCAGGTAATGGTTGCTTTCTAGACCTTGTTCACACTAACAGTTTTTTTCAAAAAACATCTTTTTATTTGCCCTTTCTAAAATTATCCTCTTAAACATGGCACCATTTCTAGAAATGTCTTTATCCACACAAACACCAAAAATTACCAAAAATACTGCAGGAACTATGCCAGGCCTAAATGTGCTGTAAAGCTGCCATGGAAACACACTCAAAAAAGGAAACAAGGTGCATTTAGTTTGAGTGCTAGATACAAACTGTTAACATCACCAAAATGTTTTCTAAAAACCCAAAAAACTGTTTCTGTTTAGATGTAAGGCTGAAATGCTAAAAAAAAAACCATTTGCTTATTCATAAAACACTGTTCCTGTGTCTTGTGACATTGTGGAGCTGAGCAGCACCAGATGGACCATCGCGGATAAAGTTTGGACTATGTTATTTCACTCACCCGGCATCGGTCCAGTTGCACTTTGAGGGGTTCTGGCTCAGATGCTGGAGGTGCCTGAACTTTGAGCCAGTTCTCACTGTTGTCCACTGCCTGTTCGCACTGCTCATACAAGCTGTAGAAGGCCAACACCTGCCGTATACAAAACAATTTATATACAAATAAAATTTATTCCAGTTACCAAATTTCCCATAAGTACACAAAAACTGCCAGTTTTTTCTAGTTTCAGTCAGACTAACTGGAGAATATTATAATACTAGGCCAGACAGAGCTTCGTTTTATACTATTTCCATTCGATAATTGCACTTTTTGGACAATATGGATTGTATGTTTTGCTGTATTTGTGCAAACAAATATAAGGTTTTTGACCAAATGCTGGGGTTATTTGGTATATGGACCTTTTAAAACCAAAGTAGGAGCTGTGTACACATTCTCAACACAAAGTCAAACTCATTCCCAGTGCAGGTTGGACTCTGCCAGGGCTCCTCCTTGTCTCCAATTTTGTTTGTGGTGTTCATGGACAGGATCTTAAGGCTCCATGGAGAGGAGGGCGGCTGGTTTTGGAACCTCAGGGTCTTGACTCTGTTTCTTGCAGATGATGTGGTTCTATTGGTGTCTTTGAGTCATGACTTTCAGTCAATTCCACAAAGTCTGAAATCATTATTCTCAACAAGAAAAAGGTGGAATGCTTTGTCTGGGTTGGATGTTTGTGTTTGCCTCAAGTGGAGAAGTTCAAGCATCTGGGAGACTTGAGTCATGAATGATGCTAGGCTGGAGCTGGAGCATGACTGCCGTTTTCTTCCAATGTAATGATGACATTGGTTTGGTCTCAAAAGGACCTGAACCTAAAGGCAAAGCTCTCGATTTACTGGTCCATCTTCATTCCAACCCTTACGTTTGTGCATGAGGTATGAATCCTGACTGAAATAACAAGATCCTAGATACAAGCAGCTGAAACGAGCTTCCTCCATAGAGTGGTTGAGCTCAGTCTTAGAAATAGGATGAGGAGCTTTGTCATCTGGAGAGAGTTCAGAGCACCTCCACATCTAAAATAGTCAGCTGAGGTGGTTCTGGCATCTGATTAGGATGCCTCCAGGAAGCTTCCTTCTGGAGATTCTCCAAGCATGTCTCTATGGAAAACATTCCTGGAGAGAATTTATATCATCTCTGGCCTGGGAACACCTTGGGATCTCTCAGTAGGCGCTAGACAATGACACTTGGAAGAGAGATGTCTGGGTTCCTGTAGTGGACCTGCTACCTCTGTGACCCAACCATAAATAAACAAAAGAAAATTTATGTATGTGTGTATATATGGATGAACTTTTAACAGGTAAATTTGTCCAAGTGTCCATGTAAGTGTGTACCTTTGTCTGGTAAGCCAGCCATGCAAGCCTGTCTGCCAACAGGGTACAGAAACCCACCCAGCGCTGGTTCAGCTGATCTGCTGCTTGAGCGATGTCATCAGCACGGCTGCCCTCTGGAAGGGGGTGTTTAGGGGCAGAGAGACAAAGAGGAGACATCTAACTCGAAATAAATTAGCATTAGTCTACACATAGCAAACAGCTTAGCAAAGAACCAGTATGAAAATTAATTCAGTTTCAAAACATTAAATTCAGTTTCAATTTCGTGAAATTAATTTTCAAACCAATGGATCCAAATTCAAATTAGGCGAATACAGATTCAGTTTGAGCAATTCAAATTCAGTTTCTGAGGTCACAAGTTTCTGCCCATATCTGACTCCCGCTAGCAGAGAGAGAGGTTGCGCTGGTGTTGTGCCAGAAAAGTGATTGACCAGCCGCCACAGAGGCGCGCAGCCTGTTTGAGTGTTTCTGTCGATGTTACTTGCTGTTTCTGCTGCTTTAGTTCTTGGAATTAAATGCTAAAAGACATATACGTACATTTGCATGCCCAAGATTATGGCAAAGATATGGCTCCAATTAACTTTTGATTTTGTTTTTCTTTCAAAATCCTCATGATGTTTTCTCTGTGAGAGTATAAGTTTTAATTTCAATTCTACATAGGAATTACAGCAAAATAAACAAGGTTTTGGCAATTTGTCTAAACTAATTTTGCTTATAATTAGAACCATACTGTGACGTAACTCTACTGCAATGAATGTAATTCAATAAGTGATCAAATATGAAAACTAAATTGTAATAAATTACAATATAAGCTGAAATCTTTATATTATAGTTTATTTTGAATAAAACTGCAGAAATCCTTTTCTCGTTGTAAGGGAATGAGTGATGATCAAACATTTGGCAGAGAAAGTCCTAATTTATGGCCATTTACAGTCATTTGACAGGTTGCAAATGACTACATGAGCTCAAAGCTTGAAAATATAATTCTGTTGAATGACAAAGTCATTTTAAGGCAGAAATCTGTCAGTCTAAAAAATAAAAAATGATAATGTTGTACTGTGCAAAGGACTACCTGTGTTATAAGTTTTAAAATAGCACCCTAATGAACATAACAAAGTTAAATAGAGGCAAAAACACCCTTTCAGTGTCAAGATTTAGGAATTTTATCACTGTAGTAACATTGTGATGAGTGAAATTTCATATTATGAGGGTTGTTAGTTTTGAAATTCCAATTTATTAATTTTCTTGTCTCTAAAAGTGTTATTATTCAAATGCTAAATTTATTGCTGTTGAATTGTCTCGTTGAAATTTGTTCTGATAAACACCTCCAAACCAGAAACATATGAGAAACACTGCTAACTATAGAGTTCAACATTTTTTGTGTTTTGTTCAAATGAAGGTTAAAGCAAAAAAATAAATAAAAAATAGGAGAAGTGAAAAGTCGAAATCTAGCTTTTCTCTGCTTAGAGGAATGCCAAGAATTGCACAAGGACAGAGGTGAGGACACACACAAAGATACATCTCAGTCCCTTTCTCTTCCTGTGTGTCTCTCTATCGGTGTTTCTATGGAGACGAGGAGAGAGGGTGGGACAGGTGGAGGCGTTGCCATGGGGACAGACGGGGTGTGCATGCCTGTGAATGAGCGTGTGTGTACCTTGCTCAACAAGGGTCTGTGCCGTGCGTGTTGCCTCCTGGAGCTTTCTGTACTTCTCTGGTCGCTCTCTGTCGATGGCCTGTGGCAAACAGACGGGAAGACAGGGAGGTGATTGGTCAGCGAGGGAGAGGAGAGAAGGACACACAGATTATTATTTATGATGAAACAACACATTTAAACTTCTAAAAATGTAGGGTGTCACTGCTAAAAATGAGAGCTATTGCAGATTTTACAGTCTAATCTTATTTTATTGAGGCAGTTACAAAGACTTAAGCACATCTGGGCACATCAGGTGCAATGCCTAAGGCACATCAACAAACATCACCCATCTTCAGATTGAAAGATCACTCAACACCGAGCCATAGCCACCCAGAGTGTTACACACACTCTTTGCCACTGAAAACAGCTTTGAACAGTTAGAAAATGCACAGAAAACATCTAAGGGTGTCCTGGAGTGCCTGATACCAGGATACCAATAGATCCTTTAGGCCTTCTGGATTGAACTTGCTCCCACACACACCTCCTCAGATTGGCATCTGGGAAATTTGGAGGCCCTGCAACTCAGTCTAACTCAACTCAACATTTGCAAAACATGTGAATGCCAATCACAAACACATAAAATCAAACAGGTTCATGCACAGTGTCACACACAGAAATGTTCATATTTTCCGTGAGTTAAACTGAGCTCATTCTGGAGACATTTAATGGCAATCTTTTGGGGAAAAAAAACGCTCTGTACTTGCTTAGCTGCAGTGTGAATTTACATATGTGCTGCAGACTCTACATGCAGGTGAACTGAAGCTGATGCTGCTTGCAGAGAAAACCCAGCCTACCGTTCTTGTGTTTTAAGGCATAGATAGTTCATTTTGGAGCTTAATGCATAGTTTGAATAAATCTGCATTTTTAAATTTCTTCTGTCCTGAGATCTGGGGTTATTCAGAAAACATCCTAGGCTACAGCCCCTAATGTTCATGTCTAACCACAATAATGGTTAATAATTATTTAAAAAAATGTGCAACAAAGTTTCTTTTAAAATAGTCAGAGTTGTCACAGGTATCCAGAATTGGCCTTGAACCCTTTTTAATTTTGTCACAGGCATTTTAAATGTGTCTCAAGCCCTTTAGCTTCTGTAATTTTTTGACAACTTCATGGTAGCTCTTTTATGACAGAAAAGATCCAACACTACAGCCCCAAATGTGCAGATTGAAAAACCACGCTGAAGATTTAAAATAAAATAAATAATAATTATAATTGTTGCCAATCTTGATTTCAAAAGCATGCTTTGGTAGATTAAATTATAAATGTGGGGGCATATGCCAAGGTGGGTACAAAGTGAGCTGAGGTTTTTTGTTCTCTCTTTAAAAGCTACCACATGGATCAGATATAGCCAGACACCACTTTACTTTTCACCTTTATGCAAATGACTTACAGACTTATTTGCGCATGAAGCCTAGAAGTAGTAACCTTCAAGCTTCTTCATTAATTGTACTGCCAACATTAGGCAGTGGCTTCACCATAATTAAGAGAAGAAAGTAAGACTGAGTGTATCTTTTTCAGTGATGATGATTCCTGTAACTTTGGTGCTCTGACATCCAAGTTCAGACCCAAAATTAAAAACTCGGGGGTGACTTTTGACAAGGATTTGAAGTTTGATAAACATTTAGCTTCTGAAGTGAAGGCCAGCATTAATTAGTTACGTTCTGACCTGAAAAAGCCCGTTCATGCTTTAATCAGCTCAATGTTTGACTAGTGCAATGCTTTATATGTTGGAATCTCTAAATCATTCATCAGATGCCTTCAACTTGTACAAAAAGCTGTGGCTCAACTCGTAACCAACACTCCCAGACGTGAGAACATCACCCCTGTTTTATTTTTTCTCCATTGGCTTCCAGTTCATTTTAGAATTGATTTTAAACTTTTATTTTACTTTTAAAGCTCTTAAAGGTCTTTGCCCACCTTATTTAGCTGATCTAGTAGCTTTCTGTGAGTATGAGAGGAACTTAAAATCAACTGATGCATCTTTATTGTTTGTCCCTTAGTCTAAATACAAATGCCTTTTTGGTTACCAACTACCTCAGGACTCTGTCACTGATCTGGCCCTTTTTAAATCTAATCTTAAAACCTTTTTATTCAGGTGAGCTTTTAATACCCAGAGGCAATCTGGCATTTTTTTAACTTTTGTATTGTGAAGCACTTTGTGCACTGCTTGGCTGTTGTTAAGGGCTCTATAAATAAATGTTGATTGATTGACGGAGGTACATTGTGTGTGAAGGTGAGCAACAAATCAATGTGTATGGCCTAGAATACAGTTTTGCAACAGGAACAAGAACAGGGAAAATTGGAGGTAATGTTCAAAAACTGGCAGTCAAACATGGCTGCACGGCTCACTGGTTGCTATTTGCTTGTATTTTTGAGTGGCCAACTACTCTCCATCAGTTGCATCCAAGTGAGATACTACCCTCAGTGTGCAATTTCAGTAGAACTATATATACTCATGGAAAGATGTACACACAACAAAATGACATGTTTTAATTATGATAGCTAAGCTAAACGCTATTGACCTTATTTATTAATTCTAAACCACAATCAAGTAAAAACATTGGCCACAAACCTAAAAGTGCATTAAAGTAGTGTATATATATATAAAATTTTATTTTTTATTTTTTTTGAGAAT
>JAOXNZ010000110.1:14892157-14903090 GCA_028566095.1 Kryptolebias brasiliensis | reverse complement strand
GCAGTACAGCACCAACACTGTTTATAGTGGGGGTGGTGTGCTTCTGACCTCGACTCGGGACGTCATGGGTCGGTGGGCGGAATACTTCGAAGACCTCCTTAAGCCCACCAGGACGTCTTCCATTGAGGGGGAGGAGCCTGGGGACTTTGGGCTCTCCGATCTCCGGTGCTGAGGTCACCGAGGTGGTTAAAAAGCTCCTCGGTGGCAAGGCTTCGGGGTGGATGAGATTCGCCCGGAGTTCCTTAAGGCTCTGGATGTTGTGGGGTTGTGTTGGCTAAGGCAATTTCTCAAGTATGGGTTTAAAATTTGATGTTACTTTAAATAAAAAGTTGTCCAACTTAATGGACAAAAGCAGTTTAAACAACATATTTTTTAATAGCTTCAGTTAACCAAAGTAAATTTCAGTGTTCAACATCTTTTCCTGCAGAAAAAACATGATTCCTCAGCACTTATTAAAGAAAAACACTGTTTCACCTGTTTCATTTAACATCTATAAACAGATTTGCACTGGCTCTTAAAACAGGAACAAAGTCCCCATCAACCTAATAAGGAACGAGTCATTTTAGTTTGAAATTCAAGATGATTGCTTATTTTAAGGGACAGATGGCAACCCTATATAAGACATATAAAATAGTAGATAAAAGAATAATCGAGTCATCTTTGACTCTGCCGTGACATCCATCATAGATCACAGAGTATAGAGAAAGAGGCAAAAGTCTTTGTCCAGGCTATGCTAATGGCTGGCCAAAGGAATCCCAGTTTTTTATGTTCTTTTTCAGGCTTTTAAAACAACTTTCTCAAAAACGATATACTGGCGTGAAAGAATGCTACACTTGCTAATATTAAACCTTGTACACTTTTGCATGACACTGTTTAGTTTGTTACTGTTTTCTCAACTGAATAACATCTGTGTTACTACGCAAATATATGTGTGTTGAGCATAGATAGTACTCATATATCATGCCAATAAAACAGAGGCAGTGAATAAATCAGGTAACATTCTTTTACACTGGTATGTCATTACTGAGAAAGAGTTGTTCTATAGCCTGAAAAACAAGAAAAAATAAGGTACTAACTATTAGACAACACATCACTTCTTAGTTGACTCTCTTTAGGCTGATTGATGTACCTGGGAGCTGCTCAAATCCAGACTCTGGACCAGACGATCCCAACGCTGGGCAAAGCTGTCTAATCTGGCCTCCAGTTTGCTGGCCACATCTTTGTTCTTGACACTGAACAACAGGTCTTGGCTCATGGAGCACAGCTTATCCATGGTGGGATGCTTCGCCTCAAGTTCTGCTTTCACCATCTGGTGGAAGAAGCAAAAGGTTTTCTCCAAATGAACACATGCATTATGTATTTTGTGCATTACAGTGAGAGCATTTCCCTTTTTTTAGCCAACAGTGATGGAGGCTCTGGTGCAATAAAAACTCACAGCAAGACGACGCAAGCAGGCAGCCATCTCTGCCTGGTCTTTCAGGTTGGAAGTCTTAATGGAGCGAACCAACTCCTCCTTTTGGGTCAGCCAGGAGTCAAACAAACACTGAAGAAAAGTGAGAAAAAGAGAAAAAATAAGGAGGCCATGATGGAAAAAAAGATAGTGGTTAAAGGAAATGCAAAGTCTAGGTGAAGCAAAAACAAATGGTGGTAAAGTCTTGACAGAAAATAAGATTGTGAGTTATAAGAGATGAGTTTAGAAAATGAAAAAACTCAAAAATCTAAAAGGTAGATGGGTAGAAGAAAGGAAAGGGATGAAATTTAGATGAAAATATGGGAAGGAAGGGAGGGTGATCATTAAAAAAACGAGTGAGAGTGAAGACATGAGGCTGAAAAAGAAAAGATGGAAAAAAACAAGAAGGGCTGGTAAATGAAAACAGAGAAGTAAAAAGAAAGATGAGAAAAAAGAGTGAAATAAGTATATGATATAGAAGAGGAGACAGGAAAGATAAGATAGTCGGACAATTAAAAGAGGACATCTGAAGAGAAGATAAAGAGAAGAACCATAGGAAGGAAAGACATGAAAAGCAAAGAAAATAGACCAGTTGTAAAGGAAACTATTAAGGCAGAGAACATATTAAATGTAATTCAGTGCATTTTTCTGATGCTTTAAATGAACAATTTAACCTTATGATTCCTGCTCAGAAAACATTGAACATGTGTGTGAAATTAAATCAATGACTCTTTATAAAGGGGTCCTCATACCAACATTTTGGGCACTATGGTGACAGAAAGTGTATGTACAAACCCTAACTGTACCAGGTACTGGCATATACATACAGCCATGGGACAAAGAATATCCACCCACTTTCTCCAAATGACAGAACTCTTGTGGTTCATTCAGATGAAGTCATGCTGCCATGTGGTTTTTGGAAAGGTTTTCTTGTGCAACCCTTCCAAATAAGCCATACTTTTATTAATTTTTTCCTCCTAATTGTGCTGTCATGAACTTTGACCTGCAAGTGAGGTCTGTAGATTCTGAGATGGAGTTCTTTCTTTTTTTGACATTTCTCAGAACATTGCACAGCCTAACCTTGGTTTGAATTTGCTGGAACACCCACTTCTGTGAAGATTGACAGCTGTCTTAACCTTCCCGTGGCCTTTGGGCCAAATTGACCCAAAGTTACAAGGGCTTCTCTACCTCTCTCTATCCTTCTCTCTTTTGAGGGCTTCAGGAGGGTTAAATAAACATAGCAGAAAGAGTAAAGAAATTTGAGTTCAGTCTAACTTTTTTTGTTGTAACAATGCTTCTTAGCAATAAATTTTACACCATTGGAAAGCCTGTTAATTCCCCCTTAAATGGTCCCACATTTGTTAGGAAAATCCATCTGTGGGTTGAGTAGAAGGTTGAGAATGTGGGCTGCACCCATGAAAACTTGCCAAGTCTTCTCTGCCAAACAGCTTATTCTGTTATTGACTCTTGTTCTGAGCTTCTTCTACCTGTGAGCAACCACATATCTCTATACTCTGGGACTGAACTCAATCCTCCAAAATGGCATTGCTCACACCCACAGAGTGGGGTTTATCAGAGACTACCCCCATTAATTGAGAGTGAAGAGGATGGAATGACCTGCCAGTAGTCCTGAAGTCAGCCCCATCGAACACCTGTGGGATCAGCTTGGACGTGCTGTTCGTTCCAGAGTGACCAACACAACCACACTAGCTGACTTGTTACAAGACTGACTGCTCTGATTTCATGTACTATACTCTTTCTGTGAGATAGTTGGAGAACCAATAGAGATTTACCAGAGACCCCAATGCTATCAATAATGTCAGTGAAACAATTGAGATTTATGGTGTCAAACTTAGAGTTCAAGGCAGAAGTGATGTCATTTAAGACTTTGAGTGTGGCAGTGGGCTTCCAAATAACCCATAAGATGAATATATACAACTTTTTCCATCACTTTAGACAAACATAGCAGAATAGAAATAGGCATTTAACTGTTTGAATCAGCCTGATCTTTGTCCCTTAAAAAGAGAGATAACAGACAATTTCCAGGCATGATGGATTTCGGAGGTGTGTAGGGACAAGTTAAAAATGTCTGCAATAGAGACATACAGAAATGTTTTGTCTTGTGATCTGTTCAAGACATTGCAATCTGTACAATTTATTAAGCCGAAGTGTTCTAAGTTCTAATTCTAAAAACTGAATCAATAATAACAGGTGGAGTCTCAAAACAGCATTTATTTTAAGCCACAGATGTAACATGCAACTCTGCATGTTTAAAAATGAGAAACAATTAAACATTACTCCATCCATCCATCTATTTTCTTTACCCGCTTCTCCTTCCCGAGTTACAGGGAGCCAGTGTCTATCTCTAGCCATCAATGTGCAAAAGGCGGGGGAAACCCTGGACAGGTCACAAGTACAGTTAATCCAACTTTTTTTTTTTTACATACTACAAGACCCCCTTTTCATGGTCTCATCTCCAAAACAAACATCATAGCAGGTCTGACTACCATCTTGTCAACCTTCCCTTTCACTCTTACAGCCATCCTTCTGCCACAAATCATCCTTGATACTCCACCCCCTGCCTGCTCACTGTTATTTTTTGTGTTCTGCCCCATTGCTTTGGATGGTTGACCCCAGGTACTTAAGCAAATCCACCTTCAATCTATTCCTTGTAGCTTCACTGTTCCATAGGCTTCCCTCTTATCTGTCAGCTTCTATTGGCTTCCCTCCTACTTCTCTCCAGGGCACATCTCCAGACTCTCTTCCACCTGCTCCCTACTCTCACTACAGATTATAGTGTCATCTGTAAACATCATAATCTGCAAGGGCTCCTGCCTGACCTCATCTGTCAACCTGTCCATTGTCACTGTAAACTAGAAGAGGCTCAGAGCTGATCCCTGATGCAATCCCACCCACACCCTGAACCTATCAGTCACTCCACTGCACATCTCATTACTGTCTTGGTGTCTTTACATATCATGCACTACCCTCACATACTTCTCTGCAACACTTGACTTCATCATACAGCACCGCAGTTCCTCTCTTGATGCCCTGGCATCTTTTTTCTCTAGATCCAAAAAGACTCGGTGAAACACCTCTCCAATCCTCAGGCACCCTCTCACTCTCTAGAATTGAGGTAAACAATCTGGTTATAAAGTTCACTGCCCTCTCTCCTGGACATCTCCATACCTCCACAGGTATGTGATCTGGACCAACTGCTTTTCAACTCTTCATTCATGTCATAGCTGCCCTCACTTCCTCCTTGCCAATCCTATGTACTTCCTAATTTGCTACAAGAACTAAATTGTACAGTCAGCCATCAACGCTATGGCTGTGGATTTCTAGTTTTGATCTATAGAGCACTAGAGTTGCATTATATTAGCAAAATTTGTGATGACATCAGTTGTGGTAAACCCACATTTTTTTCATTCCCTTTTTCTACTGTCATCTCAGCACTCACAACACTCTTTAGTATTACTGTAGCACTTAGCTTTAACAATTCAGCTTCTAAATCTACTGTGGGAATTTAGGATAGTGGGAATCCATCTGCTTGCCAAATGGATTACTGGTCTGTGATTTATTGTGATACTTTGCAATACTGATATTGCACACTCTGATACTGCGATAAAGACACATTTTCGATTTTTTTGTGCAGCCCTACATAACACTAAAAACTCAGAAAGGTGAGAGCACACAAGTTCTAGAGGAACTAATTATTACAAGTGGTTTGAAGCTGTGTAGATAGTTTGAATGGTCTGTAAGGATCCAATTAATACAGGAAGATGTTAGCTGGGACCTAGACAAGGACAGTGTCTCGTCTAGGTCAGTGCTTGATTTGTTACATTTAGAGGTATCAGGAACTACCTGCTTAAGAGAAGCTGTGGTTTGGGTGTGGCCAGATTAGCCAATTTTTATATCTTCACTTACCAGAAAAATAAATAAAACAGAAAAATGTGTAGGGCTATACCCAAGCTCTTTTAAATTTTTATTATTATTGTTTTCACTGCAAAAAAATAAAGTGAGAATATTTTGGGAACAGTTGAGTTTTTTTAGAAATTTCTTTAGGGACTGTTGGAATAGACATTTGTTTTTAAACAATGTAATATAAATTAATTGTTTCCATGTTTTTCCTGAAAGGCTCCAAAATAGAGTAGGTTTGAGCTAAATGGTTCTACTCATACATGCAGCAAAACCCTTGTAACCTCATACCTGTTCAGTGGTGAAGTGTTGCCATTTCAAAAGAACCTCCTGAAGAAGAATCCAGCGTTCTTCTGTCCATCTACAAATAGCTGCCCAGCGGTCACCAAGAACCTGCAGACACACACACAAACATATCTCCTATTAGACTCTACATTAGAAAAAAAGTTTTGTTTCTTCAGGCACTGTAAATGTTTCATCACGTCACCTCAAAAGCTAATTGGTTCACATTTTTACTTGCCACACGTTTTTCTTGTTTTGTTTTTTTGAGTTGTCAAAAATGCACTTTAATTCTTGCTTCTTGTTCCTTTAAAACTGACGTTATTGAAAAAGATTACAAGAATGACAACAGATTTTTATGAAGTACAGAACACTGACTGTGACATATTTTTTGTCACTCAAAATGTAATAAATGCTCCTTATGTACTGTAGCTTTGTCTTTTTCAATTGAGAAAATAATTTTAAACAGTTTCTTTAGATTGGGAATTGTATTGAGAAAAAAGTTTAAAAGAAAAAAAAGATTATGGTCGGATTCTTTAAACTGCAGACAATAACAGCTCATTTGGCTGTGGTCAAACGTTTCCATTCTCAATACATACATACATACATAAAAGGGGGGCTTTCTTCTTGATGTACTCCAGGATCTTGGTTGTTTCATCCTGTATATTGGCTCTGATGCTCACTAGTCCTCTGCCTGTACAGTCTCAGGTCTCAATGCTAGTGCATTGTGAGGATCCTTTTTCTCCTCTGTTGCTTGTAGGCTGTTGCTGTGGTGTATACCAGTAATTCACAATCTTAGTTTTCAGGGCTTAATGGCTTGGTACCCATATTTGGATTGGTGTATCTCATCAATCTCTACGTGTGATAGCAGGTTTCGCTCTGGGTTCAGAGCGAAATTTTGATGATGGGTACCTATGTTTCCATAGATCCCACATCCTTCCCATATAACCCTTCTCCCTAGGCTTGCTCATATAGTATCATTCCAACAGTGTTGAGTTCTGAATGTCCAGTAGCCCATTTCTCATCAGAATGTCCAGGTTCCCCAACATCTGACGTGAACCTTGTTAAAATCTGATGAAACAAGCATCATTTTTACGTTTCTCGCTATGTAACAGAGGTTGCTCGGACCCTCGAACCCTTGCTCTCTTGTACCAAAGTTGTGTGACTTAACCGCTGTTCCACCTCCCAGCTATATATATATATACACATACAAACATCTACATATTTACATCCATATATACATACTTATACACATACAAACCCATACCATACACACATCTAGATAGATAGATAGATAGATAGACTTTTGCTGTAGACTAAAAACATTTGAATTTGACAAAAAAAGTTGAATTTGAGACAAAAGCACAATTTTTCAGCTTTATATACAGGTGTTTACTTTGGAATCCAATACACAACTTAGAAGTTAGCATTAGTTGTAACAAATAAAAGTATAGGAGCATGTAGCAAACTAGCAAACAGGTGTTTTTTGTTGCCCAGTGTGTAGAAACATAAGATTCGCTGATAAAGTACTGATATGCTCTCTGAGATCTACTTTACTGGCAAACTAGCAGTTGACTGTCAGCAGTGGAAAGTTGAAAAAAAAAAAAAAACAGTTTTCTGTTCAGATTAAATGACAGAGACAAAGCCCAAACCATAAGTCACCAGAAAACAGAAGAAAGATAGTCATCAATGATAGAGGCAGCAGAGGAAACTAAAAGAAAGACAAATCCAATCTATAAATTATTAATCAAATAGGTGAAAGATTAGTGAGAGGCAGATGTGGAGGAAGAGGCCCAGCAGGTTCATCTGAAGATGATTGATCTGTAATTACTCAAGTGACAGTTTAACAGCATGGGAGGAGCCAGGAAAGGCAACTTTATTTGAATTTCTTCATCCCAGCACATATTGTTCTCTTTCATCTATTCATCTCCTTTATCTTGTTTTAAGTAATAAATGACACTGCAGGGCAAAATGTCAGCTTAAGCACTAATAAGTAAAAAATGTTAAATAAGACATTGCTTTAGTTTATAATGACATTAACTGTGATTGTACTTTACTTGCAACACATTCAATCTGTGTTTTAACTATTTGACAGCTTATCACTTCAAAGTTGACTGGACTATTCCTTTAATTTAACACTGAATAATCCAGGACCCTTGCAGTAGCGTTGCATCATTAATATATTTGTGCAAATTAGCCTTTTTTGTTTTAGAAAGCCTTCATAACTTTCTGGGAAAAAAAGTTATTTTCAATAACTCTTTAGAAAAATTAGCTTACAGTTACTGCATTTTCCAAAAAAACTGCCATTGTGTAAATTATGTGATAATAAAAATTATTACTACAAAGTGGTTTTAAACAGTAGAAAACAACAAAAATAAAGGGTCCGGTTAAATGTTTTTTTGCTGAAAAGGATGTCACTGCCCTACACCCAGAAACTAAATTCCTAAATGAGACCAAGAAAAAGCATTTCTTCTTTATGACTCAACATTTTGGAAACAATAAAACCTACAATCAGTCTGACAGTGACGTGTTCAAACAAATAAATTCTGAACAAAGACAGCCATCAGAGTGATGGTTCTTCAACATAAGCAAGCACACTCAATTTACAGCTGCAGAAACAAACAGTGGTCATTACCAGTAGAATTTCAACACTTTTATTCCCTGCACTGTGCGGGAGTTAACAAGGGAAATGAGGTTCATACATCTGAAGTGAACGGGAATGTGCAAAATTAATACAAAAACAGCAAAGTGTTAGTGCCAGGCTCCAAACTTAAAGTAAATAGAACTGCCAAAACATTCTATGCTGGTAAAGTCTAATTAAAGGACAACAAAGACAAAACGGTTTCCTGTTCAATAGAGTACGTTGAATAAAATGGACTCTGCTGGGCTCATTTTAGCTGTGAGAAAGCACGTGCACTCTCACTCTTTTGTATTATACATTTTATAAGCTGGATGGTTTAAATAGACTTTATGCTACTATGAGTTAAGGAGGAATTCATTGGTTTAGGAAAATGTATTAAAGGCAGATATTCAGAGAGTGACACAAGTGGCAACACATAATAAATTTAGGCTTTGTACAGATTTTAAACTGCATTTCATAAAATTATATAATGTTTCTGTGGTTCACATGCATGTCCAACAGGAATGAAACGATCCATACAAATCAGTTAGATCCCATTCGATCTTTCTGACATTCATTCATGTTTCTTCTCTTCAGAGCATAGGTCCACCTCTCCGGGCTCTCTTCCACCTGCTCCCTATTCTCACCACAGGTCACAGTGTCATCTGCAAACAACACAGTCAACAAGGACTCCTGCCTGACCTCATCTGTCAACCTGACCGTCACCACTGCAAACAAGAGAGGGCTCAGAGCAGATGCTTGATCATGTGTAGAGTTGCAAAGTTCCGGGAATTTACAAAGTAGTAAACTTTCCAAGGGAATCAACAGGAATTTAGCAGAAAAAAAGTGGATTAAACGTGGCATTTTAAATAGTGAAGGTTGGCCCCTAACAGGGATTTTAAATATAGTTGGGGAAAATATATTTTAGTATAATCTTGACTAAAAGAACCAGATTTCATGCAAGCACACTCGAGTCTATCCATACTATTCTTCCATCACACACACAGATGATTTCTACAACCCTGGACTAATAAAGCCACTATTAAATTCCCCATCTTACCTTCCCATTGAAGGTTTCTAGAAAGCTTCTGAGAATTTAAACAAAAAAATTCAGCTCCTTTGCAGCCCTAATAACATGCCATTACAACACTAGCATTTTCTTACTGTTTCTTTTGCTCTTTTCCTTCCTTCATTTATAATCTGCTTTTCTTAAAAAGAATTTTGGTGTTGCTGTGGAGTGAACACAGACCCGTTTCTTATCAAGTTTTTAACAGCAAGAGAGAAATGAAGCTGCTTCACTGAACAGTCACCTCCCTCTAACTTGCTGCTGCTGTTTCTGAAGTATAAAACATCTAAAATGATTTCTTCTCACAGTTTGACGGTTAAATACAGCCCAAAAAAGTGTAAAAAGAAACACTATTCTCAGTAAACAGAAATTTCTGGTCATCTGAGTGTTTGTGTTTACTTGCCTGAAGCTTGCTCTCCAAGGCGGCAGTTGCACTGTCCCCGCTGTTCTCGTCCACCACCACCACCATATGGGTCAAAGAGTTCACCCTCACCTGCTCCAGCTCGAGGTCCTCCTGTAGGAGCTGCAGCAGACACACAAGCAGATATATAGAAAAAAAAACACATGTAAATTTGTTTGACAGTACCAATGTAATAGCTGACTCTGGATGTTAGGTAAAGAACTTATTGTGGACTTTTGTTATCAATTAAGAATGGTTGTCTTCATGTTTTTCTTTGACAAAATAGATACTACAGACAAATTTTTCCTGTTTTGAGTGGATACAAGTTTGCATCTTTGGTGTTTGTTTCTTTGGTGTTTGTTTTTTCTGTGGTTCAACATTTATGCTAAGGTTGAATTTCAATCAACCCTTCCCTCTATTATACTTCCATTCAAGAAGAATAGAAGTAGCATTTCAGAGGACTATTTTTATCACTACCATTTGTAACTTTGAACTAGAGACCAATGAGTAGGGATAGGTGTGAGAATAGCTGTAGGACTAATAGTAGGAAAGGGATTTGGCCTAAGTAGCTTCAGCTGTTAAATAGATTAGTAATTTGGGAACTATGTGAGCATTACAATAAAAAGTATTAACATGCTGTCATGTTTAAAATTTAAGCTGTCAGCATGGCAATGTTAATTTGTTAAGTGGTGAAAATAAATGTTGTATGCCAAAGACTTAGTTTATTGTGAATGCCAATATCAAGATTGAGCTGCAATTAACCACGATTACCTGCCATTTGTCACTTTCTGTTTAATCTTGTTTTTTTTAAAAATGTTTTTAAAGTATTTGGTGTGGTTTTCTTTGAATAACTATGGTTTGATATTTTAGTCAAAGTATTTAGTTGTATTCTTGTTTTTAGTTTTGTGTTTGAAATATTTTAACTGCAATTTTTCATCCACAATGTAGTGCCCTAGAAACTCATTATGTGGTACAGTAAAAGTATTGTACAGATCTTGTACACTACATCTGTCAAACAAACCATAATGCATTGCAGGCTCAATAAACAAGGCACGCTAATCGAGCCTAATGCTAACATCCACAGCTCATTACTGTGATTTGCAGACTCCCTGAAAATGCCTATAACATCCCAGTGCATTTCAAACCCAACAGGACTCTCAGACAGAGGCTGGTCCACCCTAAGGACAAAACACCCAAACA
>JAOXNZ010000110.1:14869765-14881154 GCA_028566095.1 Kryptolebias brasiliensis | reverse complement strand
CTGCGAGAAACCCCACAAAAGTGGTATCAAAACGTGCGGCTCGATCCCAGCATGTGAGCTATTACTTTTATTGAGAATCGGAGTTACGATGGCGACGTAAAAAGCGAAAAACAAGCGAAATTTCCAACTGCTGTAAACATGCTGTAGTTCCTGGAGAAACTTTGAGGGGGCCTGCCTCGTGGTGCGTTTATACTGAATGACGATGGAAGTTAAGAACTACAATGATGGTGGAACTCTGAGTTACTACAGAAGGATGCTACTAACATGCTACACATGCCACTCTGTAATTTTTTAGCTAAGCTTAAAAATCCTCCTCGTGTCCCCTGTTGTTAAGTAAGTTTTTATTATTTGGATTTTGCTGCCTCAGCAGCCTATTGTTCTTTGTTATTTTAAATAAATTAGTTTTCTTTTGAGCTCATTCTGTGTCTGCCTGCATTTGGGTCCAAATCCACCATCCATTTAACTTGACAAAATAATTATAACTAATAATTGGTTTGGCATAAGTTAATAATCCTGACTGAAAAAAATAGCAGCTGCTCCTCTACCTCAACCTGTTGTTCTAGGAACGTGAAAATTTAGATAATTAGCAGGAGTGGATTCATTTATACTAACAAAATCCTCCTGTTGTAGCCAGGGTTCTGTAAGACAACAAATCAATATGATGATCAGTTATCAAATCATTAACTAACATAGACTTAGAGTAGAGAGCTCTTATGTTTAGTAATCCACATTTAATGATTTCACTTGTTTGTTCTGGTAAAGTAATTGTTTACTTTTACAAGATTTTTATGATATTTTTTTTCTAAAGATTTTTGGTTTGTTTAATTTGAGCCGTGGGTGAGTTGACACTGTTTCTATGGGGTGGGTAACAGAGGAGAAGCAGCAGAGAGGTGTGTAAGACTACAACTCTGCTTCCTGGACTGGACCCTGGGTTGTCAATAATTTGGATGACTAACAAAATCTGTGAAATTACAAGAAAGAAGAGCGGCTCCACCCAAAGTGGGATTGATGCCATCCCTCTGCATCAGACCAGGTTTTCCCCTAAAAGCACTCTAGTTATCTACGTAGCCCACGTTGTTTTCAAGACACCACCTGGACAGCCAGGGGTTGACTAGGGGTCAACTTCTCAGCGGGTGTGTCGCTGATTGAAGAAAATTGGTTTGAAACGTGAACTGTGGGCTTAGTCTTAGCACTATGCTTATTCAGAACCGTCACCCAGCCAGCCTGGGTTTCCGGCTGCTCAGGGTCTGCTGGAGGACTGCTAACAGGGGCTATTCTCAGTGGCTCTGCGCTGCCTAAGGGGACCTGGCTAGCTAATGGCGTTTCACTAGTGCGGAGCCGAGCTTTCAATTCAGACAGCCTCTCCTCCAAAGCTAGCGTAAGGCTACATTTATTACACGTACCATTATCGCTAAAGGAGGCAGAGGAATAGTTAAACATCTGACATACACTAAACATCTGACACACATTTCCACTCTGCATCTGTCTTTACTTGCTCTACTGTAACTATTTTTATCATTAACTTGTGTTTTTCTTTGTCTCTCTTCCAATACAAACTACACTTGGACCAGTCATTCTATGTTTGTCTGTGTTTCTTTCCTGTCCTCTCAAACCCCAGCTGGTTGAAGCAGATATCTGCTTGTCCTGAGCCTGGTTCTGCTGGAGGTTTCTTCCTGTTTTAAGGGAGTTTTCCTTTCCACTGTTGCCAATGTGCTGCTCTGGATGGAAGTCTGCGACGAAGAGAAGACTCAACACAATCTGCAGGCTTCCTTAGATAGATACTTTTTACTAACTGGCTTTTAATAATGTATGTACATGTTTTTGTACCGTTCCCTGAGATGACTTTTGTTGTGACTTGGCGCTATATAGATGAATTGAACTGTATTCTGTTCCAACAAGTTGGTTGATGTTCTTGTGTCTTTATCTGACAGGTCACTGCCTAGTGGTGCGGGAAGGCCTGACTAATCCCTGGATTCCAGATAACTGGTCCTGGGGTGGGGTGGTGTCGGACCACTGCCCTGTGGTAGCTGAGTTTTACATTCACCCATCCTGTAAAGAGCTGAGCAGAGTGCCAGCAGTGGACAGAGAAGAGGTTCTGCCCAAACATGAGCGATGACAGCAAGCACAGTTAACCAGGGGGTCACATCCCATGAACCTGATCCCAGACGTTCCTGATACTGGACCCACCTGATCCTGGATCCTCCTGATTCTGGATCTTCCTCAGTCTCAGTTTTCTGTGGAGCAAAATGTGTGAGAGAAAATGATAAGCCATAAAATGTTCAGCCATATGTATATACAGATATACAACTGACATGTACTTCAAAAAGAAATGTGCTATATATTTTGTACATGTAATTAAAATAAAGAGAGAGTAATAAATGCTACTGTGTGTGCACCATCAGAAATTCAAATATATTTTCTGTCTAATCTGGGTTTTCTGAGGCAAACCTGAGATTGTGGCCAATCTCTATATGGAGGGAGTGGAAAAGAAAGCCCTGAACAAGGGAACAGCAGTGAGCCACTGGTTCCGATAGGTGAATGATACCTGGGTCAAAATCCAAGCTAAGGAAGTAGAAGCATTCACCAGACATATCAACTCTGTTGACAACAACATCAAGTTCACCAGAGAAGATGCTAATGACAAAATGCTGCATTTTGTGTGCACATAGAAAGAGACAGAAATCTCAATGTTGAAGAACAAGTATGAACAAATGTGTTGGTCCCTTTAAAAAGAAAATATTAATCTTTGCATTATAGACATGTTTCAAAATAAGTGTTTGACCTTAATTAGTATCGCAGGAGCCTTCAAGCTTTCCATCAGACATTCAGATATTCATGCAAAGGAAATGCAGTCCTAGGTTGATTAGACAGACAGAGATGGATAAAGACCAAAGAAACCATCCAAGTTGAACTCCAAGGTCAAGGTATTTAAATGGACTGTACGCTGTTCTAGACAACCAGGCTACTCAAAGCATCTTACAACACAATCTGTGCCTTCATTTACCCATCCATACACAATCATACAGCTTTCTACTACATTTCTAATCTAAATAAATTATTCTATAGAGTCTAATCAGTGCTTTTAACTCCATTCATACACCAATAGGCCATACACTGGAGGCAATGACAGATTCAGTGTCTTGCCCAGGGGCACTTCGACATGTGACTGCAGCCAGGACTCGGACCTTCAACTCTCTCATTGAAGGACGTTACTTCTCTAACCACTGATCCACAGCCACCCACAATGTCCCTTTCTGATCACAGCATTTGTTGCATTTTGAATCATAATGAGTTCCATGGAAGAAGACCTAGGAGGCTTCACTATTGGCAGAAAAACACAAAAAGTCAGATAAGAGGTTGACCAATATGAGCTTTTCTATGACCAATCTTTAGAAATCAGGGCAGCTGATGACCAATATACAACACCATTTTTTAATTTTTGTGCAATACATATTTTTCATTTACTGTATATTTTGTAATAATTGTTTAACCTAAATACATGTGTGTTTAAAAACAGTTAGAAGAACTTGTGCACCTAAAAATAATCTGTACTGGACCACTCTTGCTTATAAAAAGTAAATAGTGGGCTACAGTAAGCTGATTGTAGCTGCTGCTGCTGCATGTTCATTTTCTTATTTGGTATTTGATTAGGTATGTACAGGCGTGGCCAATTGCCAAAATTTTCAAAGTGGACAAAATTGGCCAATAAAAATCAGTCTACCTAAAAGTCAGACAGGAATTCATCATATTAGCAAGAACCAAAGTTTCCTGGAGACATTTCTGGGACTGATGGGACAAAACTGGAGCCTTTTGGCTTCAGCTACATCTGTTGTTTTTTTTTTTATTATCATACTTATTTTGGAAGTGTACAAAAATTTCTCTGGGTCGGTATGTGTTATTAAAAAGGTAAGTAAAAAAATGCAAACAGGAAAAAAAAAAATACTTCAGTCAGTGCTATGAAACTATGAGGGTTTCACTGAACAGACTGAAGAGGACACCTTCCAATTGTCATAAAAAATTTAAAATATTGTCAAGTGTTATAGATAATCTTTACCTTCAAATTCACAAATATTTCTGCCTGTCAATGACTGCCTGTAATCAACAGATTTGTGGGACCACACCAATGAAGCACTTAATTAGGCGGTAACAATAAATATTCACTACACTTTCATGGACTTTATTCCACCCAAAACTTTCTGTTTTAATATATATCATAGAATAGAATCATCTTTATTGTCAAAGTAGTATTTATTTATTAACCTTTATTTAACCAGGCAAGTCCCATTGAGATCACAGATCTCTTTTTCAAGGGAGGCCTGGGTCAATGTATAACAATGTACAGCACAACAAAACAAAGTTAGCAGCTCTGTCAAGGTGCTTCTTTGATAAAAATATACATAAAATATAATCAGTGCTATATACAGTTTGTACAGAACTTGTGCAGAAGTAGCAAGGAGAATGTGTGTGTGTATGTGTTGGGGGCCGGTGGTGATTGCATGTATATATTGCAGAAAGTGATGATTATGTACCAATGTTTGTGTTTGTTCAGAGCAGCCACTGTTTGGGTAAGAAGCTGTTTTTCAGTCTGTTTGTGAGAGTGGAGGGCTTTGTACCGCCTGCTTGATGGAAGGAGTTCATAACGTTGATGGCATCTTTGCACAGGGTCTTTGCAGATGCTGGTTGCTCTCCTGTGGCATCTTTTGTTTAGATCTCTTCCAACTATAACAGCTAAAAATAGTCCAATAATAACGTTTCAAAAGACCATGTGTATTAGAATTACAGTTTTTAATCTTCTAAAACCCTTAAAATGCAGGAGCTTCAGGGGGGCTTAGCCCATCCCCCCCATCAGGGTGTTGCCCCAGGACCCCAATGGGGACCTAAGCAGCCCCCATACCCCCCTGCTAAAAAGGTCTATTTTTCCTAAAAAAAAGAACTCCCCCACTCAAAATCCTGTCTACGGGCATGATGTAATGTGTTTATTTAGCGTCATGATGCTGCTGGACTTTTTGAATTTCCCTCTGGGATCAATGAAAGTATCTGTCTGTCTGCCCATTATCGGCCTTTGGGTAATAAACAACATTAATTCAGATTTCTAAAATAAAAGTGCATGTTGCTGTAATGAATACACCCTTCCTTCAGTTTAGCCTACATCTGCACACGTTTCTCCTTCTTCTTTTGGGGTTTTATGGCGGGTGGCATCCACTGCACACGTTTTAACCGTTTAGACCTATTTATATGCATAGATGACTGACTTGTGAAAAATGTAGGTGCGGTCAGTTACTAGAAAGTTTCCTCCCCCGTGTACATATCCGGTCTGTGATTGGCTGCTCAAACCGCGAAGTCCTAGCTTCTCGATTCTGATTGGTTCTCAATGGCTCAGTTTAACTGTGGGAGTCTGCGCAGTAGGTCTCAGCGCTGGAATTCAAATTTGAACAGAACAGTTGTTTTGTGCAGGGAAGACGAGACTAGAGAAGCTCAGTTCCTTAGGTTCTTGCCTTACATTTTTATTTCTGTACACGACTTCAAAATACTTTGGTTTATAAACTACTGTCGCGTTCAGACTGTCAAATATGGATCCCTTTACTGAGGTGAGTTATTAACGTATCAACTAGCAACGCAAGGCGGCTAAAAATATCTGCTTTAGTGTTAGCTGCTGCCGAAGCAGAAGGAACTAAAACAACAGCGCGTAACGGCAAGTCGTTTATCTTTACAGAAGTTAGATGATACAATTAATAACTTTCATGTTAGTTTGCACAGTTAGTAATTGAAGTATCGCTGCCTACAGCGAGTCACGTGCTGTTTCTGTCTTGTCAGTAATCAGAACAAATCAAGAGTATAAATAAGATCTATCTAGCTTTTTAAACGATGTTTGTTCAGAATCACAGTCCAGCAAACCGTTAACGGAACCGAACCTCTCACTCAGTCTCCATTTAAGACAAAGGTGTGTCAGAAGTGTGGAAGGTGTCCAACTGCTGACTTTGGCCTGGTTTGTTTAATTCGAATCCTTTCCTTTTCTTTCTAACATTAAATTTGTGTGAGTCTTGAGTAAAGTGAACACAAGCGCCCAGCAACCAGGCGTGGCTCATTCCTGAAGAACAACGTTGTTCAGGCTAAGCTCAGATTTTCCAGAACAGATTCTTATATAGGAATGTGTTGCAGCTTGCATGTATCAGATTGTGTGGCAGGCTATAAAACCAAACTCAGGAAGAGAATCCTTACACAGGAGTTAGGATTCTCTAAGTAAACCCAGCTGCTATTGTAGGTAGATGTTGTGCTGAGCTACATGTAGTTTTTCTAGGATTAAAAGTTTTTAATCTTATTGAATCAACCATAAACTAAATGGGATCTGGATCTTTTATGAGTCACAAGCTGCAGAGCCTAATCTTATGGGTTATCAACATTTTCTACAAAAGATTAAATAAAATAAGTTGAATTGTACAATCATGAGAAAAGCATTTATATCTTTAATTTTTAAGACAGTTGTCTGGCAATCCGATGGATGAGTCTGGGTTTGGCGCTTCAGGAGAATGGTACTTGTCTGACTGCATTGTGTCAAGTGTGAAGTTTGGTGGAGAAGGGATTATGGTGTAGGGTTGTTTTTCAGGAGTTGGGCTCGGCTGCTTAGTTCCAGTGAAAGGAACTCTTAATGCTTCAGCATACTGAGACATTTTGGACAATTTCATGTTCCCAACTTTGTGGGAACAGTTTAGGGATGGCACCTTCCTGTTCAAACATGACTGTATGCAGGGTCCATAAAGACAGTTTGGTGTGGAAGAACTTGACTGGCCTGCACAAAGTCCTGGCCTCAACCGAATAGAACACCTTGGAATGAAATAGAGTAAAGACAGCAAGCCTGGTCTTTTCATTTAACATCAGTGTCTGACCTCAGAAATGCGCTTCTGGAAGAATGGTCAAAAATCCCCATGTATGGGAAAAGTGTGAAATTTCAAAATGGAAAATGTGTAGAAACTTTGGTTTCATTTTCAGTATTACTGATCAGTCACTGAGGTAAAAGGTTTATTCTGTTTGTCATACCAGAAACTGCTGGAGCGGACACGGGCTCGCAGAGAAAACCTTCAGAAGAAACTGGCAGAGAGACCAAACGCAGCAAACAAACAGATGGTGAAAAGAGCCCGGGAGCCCTTGACTGACACAAACAGTGTGATCAGTGACTCTGTCTGTGAGAAAAGTAGGACAACATTTGTTGGAGTTATTGTCATGTCTGTTCAATGGATTGTGGGATTTGCTGACATTTTTTTTAATCTGTTTTTTATTTTTTAGCTCCACAGCTGTCCTCCAAGCCTTCCCCTTCAAAACGCAGGTGTTCAGAGGAGAACCTGCAGCCTACAGCAGACAAGGAAGACCAGAATCCTTTGAAGACACGGGCTGTAGTTCCTATGCTCTCAGATCCTTCCACAGACAGAAACCCCCCAGTGAACCCTGCCAGTATTCAGACTTCCTCTTCTTTAGAGAAAATTTCATCCCCGCCTGTTGTTCAGCTTAGCACTGTATGGTCAGAGCCAGAGAAGATAGCAGTCTCTCCTGATCCTGATGATCCAAGCAGCAGAGAAGCACCTACTAGTTACACCCTACAAAGAAACAAGGAAGACCTGGTGGACCATCCGGCTCCTGCTGCTGCTGACATGAAATCACGCTTACAGAAGCTAGCAGAGCAGAGGAAATTTTGGGATGGTGATGGTAAACAGATTCTGTCAGTGCTTTTAACATGATGATGGTGATATTGTTTTAGTTTAGCAAAATAACGTTAAAGCTTCAAACGCATGGTTTATACCAGCTAACTTACAAAACTCTGACAACAGTCAGTCAAATTGGCAGCTTGATTTAAAAAAAAAATTACATGCTGTAAATTAAAAAGTTCTGTATGATTTAAATTTGCTATTGTGCTCCCCGATTGAATTGTTTGATAACAGGCGTATATGACTCAAGTAAGAATGTAAACATTTTTTGAGCAGTGAGACTAGTTATTTGTGGAACTGTAAGGTTAGAGTACATTTCTGCCACACTGCTACTTCATAACTCTACCTGTTACCCGGGGACAGTCAGACTCTTGCACTACTCTGTTTCTGGGAATCCAGAAACAGTAGGTTGTTGTAATTACAAGTGTGTACAAAGATTTTGTATGTCATCTCAACCCAAATGTTTCAACTCTCTACTTTTTGAGATGCCTTTGATCCAGTAGCAGACTGTATGCCTCTGTCTATGCTGAAGAGACAAGCTGATGTCCAACCACCTCTTGCGACATCCTTCACGTCTTCACAAACTCCTGTTGGCCGGAGAGGCAGACTGGCCAACCTGGCTGCCACTATTGGAACCTGGGAAGATGAAAGCCATGCCAACATTCCCAATGAAAAGCCTTGTACTAGTACTGTTCCTAAATCTGCTGCCAGCTCAAAAACAACCAGTTTACCACTGAACAGCAAGTCTGTTTCCAGCTCTAAGCAGGTAAGTTAACATTTTGTTTCCTATTTAGAATAAAACAGGGATAATGCAATTATTAACCTAAAGGTTAGACTTTAACTGTCAATTAAAATATAATCACATTACCCTACGCCTAGTTTGTCTGATTGGAGCATCCGACAGTAACACTGCCTATGATTGGCTAGTACATTTTCCCTTTGTTAGTTGGTTGCGTTGCTTAGTTTCCTTGGTCATTCTGTAGAAAACAATATAGCACTACCTCCTCTCTTAGCTATAAACATAGGTAACATCAACAAACTGAACTGATTTGCGGAATAAACCAGACCTAAAAAAGAAAAGTAAAACTAGAAAAGTTCCTGAAGAAACTTTGAAGGGGCCTGACACTTATTTTGTTTTTTCCTCTTCTTGAATCATTATGACTCCAAAAGTTAATCAGCTGTAGACAAACATATAATTATTACTTTCTGAGAGTTTCACTAAAATCTGTTCAGTAGTTCATGAGATATTTTGCTAAAAGACATTCACTCCAATAGTATTCAACGTTTCAAACAAAGAAAAGGAGCTCTTAGCCATCACAGTATGTCTCAGGGAACACTTGACAGCTACCACTATAGCTAAACATAAATGGAAATGACTGATTTAGATCTCATTTTGTATTTTCTAAGTTAGCTAAGGCAATCATCTTGTATCAGAATGGCTCCGATAGTTAACCAGTTGTAGACTTGCATCCACTGATTACTTTCTGAGAGTTTCATCAAAATCTTCCTAGTGGTTCTTTAGATATTTCTCTAACAGACAATAGTCAGACTACATACGTATGTGTGAAAGAATTACCCATCTCACCCTATGGGGAGTTCCACTTCACTTCAAGTGAAGTGCTTAGTTATTGACCCATGTGCCTATTCACCTTAGCTGCTATGATGCCTGACAGGAGCAGTTGGAAGGAATTGCCTCTTTCTGGTGGTCTTTCATGATCAGTACTGTCTGGACTTGGGTCAACCACTCAGAGTGGGTCCCTTCCATTAGTAGCTGGTTTAATTGGGTCCCATTGATCATTGGGACACTCAAACCCCTACACCATGATAAGGTGGCAGCACAGTCATTTTTCAAATGTTAAATTTACTGCTGTTATTAAAAGCACAACATAAACGTGAATTCTGTGTCGTTTTGAAGACCAGAAATGTTGAGGATTTGCTGACAATTTTTAGTAGACTATAGTGTTAATCTGGGCTCCATCTGTTCACTTTTCAATTTTACATTTGACTTTACCTTTGGTGTCCAATCCAAAAATTGCTCTCAATAAATTTTCCTGTTCATTGTCCCACCTTATAAGGAAATGGAATTTCCGCCCTTGGTGCTTAGTAAATGTGAGATGCTTTGAGTTTTTCATTTGTCAGCACATGTTTGGTGGTTCCATCCCTACCTCAGGCCACTCTAAATGTTGAAGTGAAACTTCTACTTGAGGGGAAGAAATTTTAAATCGTGTTTTAGTTTCCTCACAGAAACAGTTTTCTCATTTTACAGAAACGTGTGTATGTGTAATGTGTGTACTTTACTCTGTATCATCTGTTTATAGGAGTCTCTGCATTCTCCAGTAAAATCCCCTCAGAAGGCTGAGGTTCCTTCATCCAAACCTGCATTTGAATCAGTGCACAGTCCTCAGAAGAGCTCCAATCAGAAACCCACCTTCCCATTCATTTCACAGAAAACAACATTGCCACCATGTACCCTGAAGAATCCAGCTCTCTCTAAAGGTCTTAACCACATCCCCAGCCCTCAAAAGCCACATCTCTGTGATAAACCTACTGTTTCCAGCTCTGTGGCTCATCAGGACAAGGTCACAGCTGGAGGTCCTGGTGAGTTTAGTTTTAAGATAGAATTACCAATGTTGTATTCAACAACTCAAATAATTTAGACAGGTTTCAACTTTTAGTATTCTTAAATCTCATCTTAAAACACATTTGTACTCACTGACCTTTAATAGAGCATGAGAGTTTACATTTTTGCATCATTTTATTGGTTTTATTTTGTTTGTTTTCATGGTCTCTTGTGTTTGGTATACTCTTTTTACTTTTTATTGTTTTGTGTGCAAAACTTTGGCCAGCTACAGTTGTTTTTAAATGTGTTATAAATAAGATTGGATTTGAACTGTGCAGAGGACACTCTTTTCTATCCTAAACTCCAAAAAGGTGTGAAATCTTTCCTGGAACGCTTTGGAGAGAGGTGCCAGGAGCGCAAAGAGTATATTACACCAACCAGAGTTCCCACCTCAGCTAAGAAGACTCCTGTAACTTCATCCGTCACACCAAACACCAGGCTGGTGCAGGAGAAGCTTAAAGCTGCCCAGGCTGCAAACACAACCACTGCTGAGCTCACTCAAAGACACAAGCTGGTATGTTTCATTCAACACATGCTGGAGTTCCTTCTCCTTCTCTCAACATTTTAACATCAACTAGAAAAACAACCCAAAATAATCTCCTTCATTTCAGGAGCGGGAGTGTGAGCTGGCACTGATCTGCAGCAGCTTCCAGATGGGGAAGTGTGTGTGGAACGACAAGGATAAAAAGGCAGGAACAAAGATGAACAGCAATGTTCGCTAACAATCATCTGATGTTTCACACACCTCATAATATAATATAATATAATATATCTCTATCTATATATCCATCCAGTTAGAGTGAGTGCTGATTGTGATACTCACTGTTATGACCCCAGGTCTAGGGGATCAGGGTGGTAACATAAAAGTGTGTCCAGAGGAAAAAAATCAAGTTTAAAATGATTTATTACAAAGATAAGGTTCCACAAACAAGACAGAGGATACACTTTAACCCACTTAACGATCAAATTTTGACTAACAAAAATTACTAGGAACCAAAGTGAGTCAGGTGCAGCCCCAACAATTAAACAACCAAAAATAACCAAAGTAGTAAATATAACCCAAACTCAAAAC
>JAOXNZ010000110.1:14769345-14781710 GCA_028566095.1 Kryptolebias brasiliensis | reverse complement strand
GAACAAAAAATAATATTAATTAATTTATTTACTTTTTTCTTACTTCATTAGATTTGTTTATTTTTTATTAACTTGATTTTGGACGTTTGAGTCTATAAAAAACACCTGCTAGGATTGGAATATTTTTCTCTATAATATGTCTACATTATAGGTGGGGTAAGTTGTATTACAACTTTTTCTCAAGCTCAGCTAACACTTGCTATAAAAAAGTTTTAACGCTGTGCTAATGTTTAGACAATAAAACTGGTATTATTAAAACACGAGATTGAAACCATTGATTCAAATCAGGTGTGTTGGAGCAGGGAAACAAGTAAAACATGCAGGATAGTGGCCCTCGAGGACCAGGGTTGCACACCCCTGTTCTAGATCATCTCCTTCAACCAAGGCTGGGTGCTAAAATCTTCAGACTCAAACTAAACAAATTAAGAGATTGAATCATACTGCAGTTGTCTTTTATTATTGTTTGTTGTTTTGCAGTATTTATGTAGACTTACTATTAATAGATGCATTGTGTATTTTAACAAGTCGAGTTCAATCATCTCAGTTGTTTAGAGTTTGAGCTTTATTTTCCCAACATAAACATTTCCAGTGTGATGTTAAACAGATTGGGTGAAGAAGTTTTACATAATATAATAAATGAAGGAAGGACTTCACAAAATAAAACTTATTGAAAGGCCATTTAGCTGCTTTTGTTTTCAGTTTTGGAGTTTTGTTTTCTTTACCTGTTTATTTCTTATGTTCTGAATCCATTAGGCCTAAAAGGTGCTCTTTTGGAGAGGTTTTAAGTTTGTGCAGTACTTTTGATGACCATCAGAGTGTGCCCTCTCTACACTCTAAGCTTTTTCCACTTAAACAGAGCAAAGAATTCACAGCTAAGGTATATCCAGTTAAGAAAATAATTTTAATGTGTTAAATGATCCTCTCCTTATATGCAGGTGGAGAACAAGACAAAATGAGACCCCCCTCCCCCCACATTCCCCCATTTTCAATGGCTCGCTACAACATTTAGTATTTGTGACATGACAGATGGTAGGAAACTCTCACAGAGACCACTTATATGTAGATCATGACAGTCCCCCATACCACCCACGCCTTGCTGCACCTTCTGCAGGGACAAAAAAACTGGTAGAGCACTGCTACATCACAAAAACATGGAAACAATCCTTTTATTCAACTAATAACTCTACAGATGTTAAAGAAAACAGAAGCAGCGTTGGGTACCCCTCAGGTTAACAACAGCAGGCAGGCGATGGCTGCTCAGCGCCGCTTGTCATAGGTCTGTATTGTGCTCCACTCATACGATTCTGCAAAAAAACACTGTCTGCTTTAGAAAAGATAACAACATTTGAAAACCTGAGCAGGATTTAAAACTCACCTGGCTTCTCCTGACTCCTTTTCCCCATCAGTCCAACAAATGAGTTGACTTTATGTCCTTTGGAGAAAAAAAAATACATTTTTAGAGATTTTAATAATAGTAATAATAAAACAATTAAAACCAAAATCCCATTTGTTCTTACATCAGCATGTTCATCCTGTTTCCCATTTTATTTTGCAGGTGTTTAAATGACTTTTGAAGAAGTTCTTTGTTGCTTGAGAAAATGTATTCTCAAGTTTTATTTTTTTAAAATCCAAATAAAGAGAAATAAATATTTTCTCAATGCAGCTCTCCTTGTGTTTAATCTGAATGATATTTAGTTCTAGGATGCAAACTTCTCTTTATGTTTTCATCTCATACAGATTGGATCATATCTGCTGTGCAGTGACTGATGAACTGCTGCTGCTTGTGGGGTGGGGTCTGTCAATCCCGCTAATGGATTATAATACTATAATAAGAAGGGGGAGGGGCTGTATTGGATTGGAAATAGTGTAAACCTACCTCAGGAGAGCACTTTCTTTTCTAAAAGAAGAATGGATCTAAACTGACCATATAATCTGCCTGAAATGAGACAAAGTTGTTCACTCTCATTTCAGTCCCTATCCTTGATAGAGGACATCCTTTTAAGTAAAGTATCTGTCCATCAGCAGCAGAAACAATCTAATTTAACTCTCACATGTCCTTGGGACATTGTTCTGTCCCTCATCATGAGTAAACACAGTGGAGTCTGAGAAAGAAGAATAAATTAGCCGTGTGGTTTTACTGAGTGGCTGACTCATAAAAAGTGAGAAAATCCCATCCTCACCTTGTTTTGCCTAGCTTTTTTCTGTCTCTTTGTGGCAGACAGGCATTTACTCTGGACCCCCACACCCCCTCCCAACCCACAATTTGTTAGTTTGTGGAAAGAATTTCATGTTGTAATGTTCAAATCAGGAAAAAGCCTCTGAACAGAAAAATCTGCTGCAGTTAATTAAACCTTGTGAAAGTGCTCACTCTGGCCTTAACCAGTGCAAATATATAAAAAAAATATTTTTGCTGTTTCATCTGGTATATGGTGGGTGAAATGTGAATGCCACAGAACTTAACTCGATCCTTGCTGTACACAAATAAAAAGCAGTTTTAGAGCATCCAGAGTTAATGTAACACCTGCTGCTTTTAATACAATCTGAAATACAAATTCAAAGTTTTCTCTTATGCATATGGTGTTATTTGTCACTACAATTGAGTATTTTTAGTACTTTTATTAATTATTTAGAGGATTTAGTAGGTTTATTTTAAATTTCCTCAGAGGAGCAGAGAAAATTGTTGCTGCAGTCACAGATGCCTTGTTCTCTGGATGTTTCATTTGTTTTTAGAAAAACCTTTGAGCTGAGAGTTCACTTCTTTCTGATGGCCAGCAAAAGCATGAAATATAAAGACAGGTGGGTGAAATAAAGTGTTACAACACATGGTTACAGATTAAAGTATGAAAGGAAGGATAAATGATAATGATAATTTCCTTTGAGTGACTCAGTGAGGATGACAGCATGGAAAAAAGACTGTGTAAAGATGATATCTGAGTTTAAGGCAAAGCAAAGACAAACAACAGAATGAAACTCACTTTTGCGGGTGATCTGTGTGTTTGCTGTGGGAGGACAAAGTGAGAAGTGTTTACATCATCATCACAACAAGACGTCAGCAAAACAAGAACCACAGCTTACAGCATTAAAACAAGTTCTCACCCATAGAACGTTTGCCCATTAGACCAATGAACTGATGTGGCCGAGGCTTCCTTGTCATCCTCAGCAGGATTTCTCTGAATGGATCACTGGAGAGCCAGTCATCCTAAGGAGGGAATGTTCAGGTAAAGAATCACTCACCAGGAAACAAGCTTTACAAAGAAAAGAGTTCTTTACTTCTAAAAGCTACACACCAACCCATTGGTCATCAAAACCATTTTAATTTCCTAAAAGCCTTCTTCATAATGATGTAGGAAAGGGTATAGTACAAAAAACTTCAGTTATCTTAAAATTATTATTTAAAATGACCCCCTATGGTTTGAATTTAGGACTTTCAGTAATTGTTTCTATTTCCATCTGAGGATATAATTCTGCTGAGATGTGAGGCAGGGGCCCAGTAATGGTGCCTGCACTAAGTTGTAATGATTTATTACAGGCTGATTGAGCTGCAGAATGGCCCCCAGCCTGCAGTGATGCTGAAGGGATGAGCAGCTTGGCTTATCGCCAGTTCACAATGTCTGACAGGACCAGACTCTTTTTCAACTGCGTGATTTCACTTCCTGAGCTCTGAAAAATATTTAGTTTCTGTTCAAGAGCTTCATCACAGCTGGCTCTGAGAGGTCTTTGCAGGGTTCAGTGCAAGAAAGTTATTTAAAAAAATGAAAAAAACACGCTGAGCAGATTAGTTCTTATTTGCAAACATAAAGCCAAAAGTTACTGATTATTTGTTGTGAATTAGTTTATCACAATGGCTGTGAGACAGTGTTTAGGCATTTATTTTGATTTTTAAATCTGCAAAATCAGTATAAAAAAATAAGGAATAATGTAAAATGAAAACAGTCAATGACATGAAATATCATTAATGTTAGAGAAATGCAGAAAACACCCCAGTTTACTGATATTTTAAATAATATACTTAATTTGATTTGACTATAATTAAGTATTGCTTCCAAGCTTAAATAAAACCTTACTACTTGTTTCAGACAGAGTAAACAAGAATCCAATCTCACCGCAGGGACCTGGATCTGATTCCTGCTGGTCCAGAACTCGGTTCCTTCCTTTGGCTCGTTTTCGTCACAGTAAACTTGAGTGATGGAGATAAGAGTCATTAAAACCGACAGAAACACAAACTTCATGATTGCACAAGCAGTTTTTCTTTCCTAAACTCAGTCCAAAGGAAAAACAAGAAAATTGAATTAAAGCAGGTCTGAGACACAAGCAGAATCTGGAGTGTGCGCGCGCTGCTCTTTCTCTCCAGCGCGCGCGTGCGTGCGTCAGAACGCTGAAAGCTGTCCGCGCGCTCAGCCTGGTCTCGTGAGTCCTGCTGTCAGGAGAGTCGGACGGACGGTCCTATATAGGAGCCGGAGATGCGTTGCCTGGTAACCGTGCCACTGCATAGTATAAACGTCACACTGATCCCGCGTGATACAGACAAGTCCGTTCCGTTTGTCACGAGCTTTAAAAATCAGAAATCCAGGAACCAAAGAGAGCGGTTCAACTCTTGATTCATTCTGTAAGATGGTTCCTGTTGGAACATTTCTGCTGCCTCACCTCCTTTACATACATGCCAACATTTGCTGATGGCAATGAGGGACATATATACATATCAGCAAACACCAGCGGTGCAAAGTTACAATTATAACAATAACTAAGTTAAAAAGAATGTTATTATAAAGCTACAGTTCACAGTAATCCAATTCACCAGAGAGTTTGTTACTTTTGTCAGATGTGGACTGACTTATTTCGGCTCTGAACTCCATCATTTACTGGTAGAACCCAGCCCATGACATCAGACAGCAGAGAATGTTTGAATTAACTTTAGGTGCTATACAAATAAATTTTACTTACTTACTTACATAATAGCTTACTCCAAACCATCAACATGTCGGATGGATCCTATCCCAACCAGACTGTACAAAGAGGTGTTTCCCCAAATTAATATCCCAATTTTTGATCGTTTAATTTGTCTCTAATGAATGATTATGTATCACAGAGCCTTAAGGTTGGTGTAAATAAATCTTTACTTAAGAAACCTGATCTTGATTCAGGAGTTCTGGCCAATTATAGACCTATATCTAATCTCCCATTCATCTAAAAGATTCTTGAGAAAATAGTTGTAAATCAATTGTGTGAACATCTGGACAGAAATAGTCTCTTTGAGGAGTTTCAGTCAGGGTTTAGAGCTCATCATAGCACAGAAACAGCACTGCTGAAAGTTACTAATGATATTTTCATGGCCTCAGACAGTGGACTTGTGTCCATACTTGTCCTGTTAGATCTCAGTGAAGCATTTGATACAGTTGATCACAATATTCTATTACAGAGGCTTGGACATGGTATTGTGATTACAGGAACAGCTCTAAAATAGTTCAGGATTGATTGATTGATTAAAACTTTATTAATCCCCGAAGGGGAAATTCATTTGTCCCAGTGTACCACACAATAATAAAAGCAGTAAATGACCAATAAAGGTCTCAATAAAACAAACACATCACTCAATAATTAAATAAAATTGCATTTATCTAAGATGCACAGTTCTGGAGGCTACATGTGAATTAAAACGTCTGACAACCTCAGGCAGAAAGAATGTATTGTAGTGCTCCTTAACACATCGGGGCTGTCCTAATCTTTGGCTGTGGCTACTTCTTAGACTGTCTACAGTACTGTAAAGGGGATGAGAAACATCTCTGATCTTCCCCAGCATTCTGTCTCTCACCAACTCTTCCAATGTTGCCAGCCTGGTCCCTATAACTGACTCAGACTTTCTTGCAAGTTTATTAATTTTGTTTGAGTCCTTTACCTTCATTCCAGCACACCACTGTGAAGAAGATGGTACTGGCCACTGCAAATTGGTAAAACATCTGGAGCATTCTACTGCAGATGTTAAAGGACTTGAGTTTACAGATGAGATAGAGTCTAATGCTCTTTTTGTAAAGTACCTCAGTGTTTGTAGTCCACTGCAGCTTGCAGTCGAGGGTAACACCGAGGTACTTGTATGATGTTACTTGCTTCACATCAACCCCTGAGATGGAGATAGGCAGCTGTAATGTCTTTGTGCGGCTGAAATTACCCACCATTTCCTTGGTTTTGTCTATATTTATGTGTAAATTGTTCTCCCAACACCACCTCACGAAATTATCCCCCATTTTCCCGTACTCCTCCTCTCGTCCCCTCTCTACACATCTCAACATAGCCATGTCATCTGAGTACTTTTGCAGATGATACAACCTGGAACAGTATTTAAAGTCCGCAGAGTAGGTGGTAAAGAGGAAGCCAGACAGCACAGTTCCCTAGGGGGCCCTGATGTTACATATCAAGCAGTCAGACACATAGCTCTGTAACTTCACAAACTGCCCGTCAGATAGTTGGTGATCCAGGTGACGAGTGACGCGTCCACATCCATTTTTTCCAGCATCTCCCTTAGTAATCTAGGCTAAATGGTATTAAAAGTAAATGAAAAGTCAAAGAAAAGGATGCGGACAATGGTATCAGGTCTATCCAGGGAGGAATAGGCTCTCTGTAGCAGATATATAATTGCATCATCCACTACTACATGGAGCTGGTATGCAAACTGCAGAGGGTCCTGGGCTGCACACACCTGTTTCCTCAGGTGCACCAAGACCAGCCTCTCCATGACCTTCATAATGTGGGAGTACAGAGCTATTAATCTGTAGTCATTCAGTGATTTAGGATATGCTTTCTTTGGCACTGGGACCAGGCATGATGTTTTTCATAGCTCTGGAACTCTATGATGCTTCAAGCTCATGGTGAAGAGGTACTGCAAGCCTCCACTCAGCTGACCTGCACAAGCCTTCAAAACCCTTGGGTTTATACCGTCTGGACCAGGGGTTTTCCAAGGGCGAAGCTTCTCCAGCTCTCTTGTCTCCTGGTTGACAGAAATCTCAAAACTGAAATCAGAAGGTGAGCGAGGAGGAGTTGTCAAACTCGGGACAGAGTGAATGACCTCACAGGCATTGTCAGCCTTCCCAGAAGAAGGGATGTAAACAGTGATGCCAATAACATTTGTAAATTCCCTTGAAAGATAATAAGGCCACATTCCGATGGCAATAAGCTCGATGTTAGGATTACACACACATGTCCTTTGACGTGAATATGCCCCAAACTGCACCAATGGGAATTCACCATAACAGCCAATCTGCCTCCTCTGCACTTGCTACTCAAGTGTCTCTGTCAGCTCGGATGGTCTGGAAGGCAGGGAGAGTCACGGCTGAGTCTGGCGTCTGCTCCTGCAGCCACATTTCATAAAAGCACATGATTCTGCATTCCTTGTACTCTCTCTGTGTCCAGGTGAGCGCTTCTAACGCTTCCATCCTATTAAGCAGAGACCACATTTTTTCTCAGTGATTAAAGCATGGCTTGATTCTCCACCGTCATAGATGCTGCTTGACACCAGCCCAACATCCTCTTTGTCTTTTTCTATAAACCTCTGATGGTATATCAAATATTTCTCCATGCATAAGGCTTGCATGCCTTAGTGCTATCAGCTGGTCACAAAAGTAGCCAGTAATCATATTTATTTGAGTCCAGTTTGTTAATGGGAAGTTTGTCATGGAGTTCCTCAGGGTTCAGTGCTTCCATTAGGTAAAGTTGATACTCAGTTGAATTTATCCATGAAACCTGATGAATCCAATCAGTTACTTAGATTTCAAGCATATCTTAAAGACAAAAAAACCTGGATGACTTAATTTTAATGCTTTTTAAACTCAAGTCAGAGGTAGTGTTTTTTGGAACTGGACATCTTAGGAACAAGCTTTGCAGACTTTCACTTTCTTTGGAGGCAATTAATTTGGTCTCCAGTTCTAATGTAAAGAACCTTGGTGTTTTTTTGGATCAGGATATGTCTTTTAACCCCCACATTAAAAATGTTACCAGAACTGCTTTCCTTGACCCGCATAACATCAATAAATTTAGAAACATCTTGTTCCAAAATGATGCAGAAAAACTGGTCCATACATTTATCATGTCTAGGCTGGACTATTGTAATTCTTTATTATCTTCTTTATTCTTTATTAAAAATTCTTTAGAAAGTCTTTACTTGATCCAAAATGCTGCTGCCAGAGTTCTAATGAGAGTTGGAGGGAGAGATCATATTCCTCCAGCTTCTCTACATTGGCTCCCTGTCAAATTCAAAATAAAATTTAAAATGTTACTCCTAACATACAAAGCTCTCAACAACCAAGCTCCATCTTATATTAAAAATCTTATTGTTTCATATTTTCTTAATAGAGCACGCCACTCTCATTCTGCAGGTTTACTTGCAAAGTAGAATGGGAGGCAGGGCTTTCAGATATCAGGCTCCTCTCTGGTGGAACTAACTTCCAGTTTTTGTCCGTGAGGCTGACACCATATCTACTTTTAAGATTAGGCTTAAGACTTTCCTTTTTTATACGTATAAATCCTATAGTTAGAGTTGGCTTGGGTTTCCTGACCTATACCTTAGTTATGCTGCTATAGACTTAAGCTGTTTGCATACTTTATGAGAAGGAAGCAGAATCAGATAAACACTGGCAGTCAGGTCAGGTAACAAGTACTGGAATAGAATGACAATGCTGGAATGCTGAAGTTAGTAGAACAGGTGGAAATATAAAAGCAGCCGCACAGGTTCAATTGGGTAATCAGTGCAGCAGGAGGTGTTGGATTTAGGTGTAGCTCAGAAAAACATGATCAGCTTGCACTGTGATATTTGGTGCAAACAGACATTGATGTCTGTTGACCTTGGAGTTCATCTCTAATCTCTTTGGAAGTTGTTCTGGAGTCTTTCATATTATCTGTCTGTGGCACATCCAGGGAGGTTGTCTCCAGTCCTGTGAACCTTAAACTTCTAAATTATCTGTGCAGCTGCAGTCTCAGGACCATCAAGTTGCTTGGAGATGGTCTTATAGCCTTTACCTTTAACATGCTCCTCAATCATTTTCTTTCTAAGCTCCTGAGACAACTCTGTCCTTAGGTTTCTGTGATAAGTGTGGCACACACCATGATACCAAACAGCAGAGTGACTACTTTTCACCCTTTAAATAGGCAGACTGACTGATTACAAGATTGAAGACACCTGAGATGCTGATTACAGGACACACCTTAGTTTAAAAAGTGTGTATGGTCAAATGATCTTTTCTAGGGGTATTATTCTTTTTAGTCAAGACCAGTTTCATTAGTTTGTTTTTTAAAATAAATTTGTTGAACCAAAATTCATTAGTTGACTTTTAGGAAAAAACAAAAGCAATTACTTTTGTCAATTCAAGCTATTTCATTTACTTTGTGTTTTTTTTTTCTTTAGCAAAAGGGGACAAACTAATTTGACCATGTCTGTATTATCTCATTTGTAAAATCTTATAAATAAAAGAGGATGTATCTTAGTTATTACGCAAACTAAAGTTAACAAGTGAAGTTCAAGTGATGGGGTAGTACATCTAGTTTTTTTGGGAAAAGGTAGAAACACTTATATAAAAACAACATAAAAAGTAGCATTTACTTAGGTTCTGATTACACATGATCAAGCTTCTGGAAATGTTAGAGATTTTTAGATGTTGACTGGAAAAAAAGTTATTCGTTTACATGGTGCTGCTGTGCTTGACAAACCTGCTGTAGTTTCCATGCCTGGTCACTAGCTGGTGCTGACAAGTGTATAGGCACAGACACCAGTGAACACTCTCTCTAGCATTGCAGCCGTTACATCTAAAATGGTGAAAACACAGAAACAGCAACAGAAATGCTACTGTTTCACTGAAAAACAGCTTTGTGTAAACAGCCCCTTCATCCTGTCCTCCTCAACACCCACAGATAACTTTAATTAAGTTAGGTGATGCAAAGTAAAATTACTGTACTTATCCAACAACAACCAGGAGTGGGCTTTTATTTCAAAAGTGAGAGTTGTTTAAACAAAAAAATACACAATAGTAATCCAGACAACACAGAATCAGCTTCAGTTCACCATTGTTATCTGTTAAAAGTCAAGTGCACCTATAGAGCTCTTTGTTGAATGCAGGGGGAATGTAATCATGAAGGTCTACAAAACCAGCACATTTACCTTTCACAAGTGGATGCACACATAAAATATCAAACACCATTTCATGGTTGAGAGTTGTGAGAACATTTTAATTTTCCTGGAGGCTGAAAGAATGAATCACAAAACATGACATCTGCAGGAATTCAGCTTTTTACAAAAATTCTCACCCCATATCTGCCTTTCTACTCAGCACACACACATCCACACACACACACACACACACTTAACAGCTCAACAGGAACAAAAGAATGAATCACCTTTTGGAAGTTACTTAGAGGTGACTGTATTCAGTTGCTGTGGAACTCAGATTAAAAGAATATAGATTGCGATGGTCCAGATGGGACACGTCAGCTGTAAATGGCAAAGCAGCAAGACACTTACTTGTTTGCAGTTCTCTCCTCACACCTCGTTTCTCTTCAAGTTTTCAGAAACAAGACCATAGAGATCTTCCAGGGTTTCTTCAACTACATTTTGTGTTACAGGAAAAATGGCACATTAAGTTTTATGAACATCATAGTTTGGATGGACCTTCCTCACATAGTTTTTGTTTTTATCCATGTCTTTATATGAAAGATGAAAAGCTTTCAGTGTAATACACAGATATAATCAGACACATATACACATTTATATGGATCGTTGATTACATTTGAATAATTATATCTATATATATAGAGAGAGGGGGCAGCCCAGAACCCAACCTGACAGACAAACAGCCACACACACAAACACAATCACACATTCTCACTCACATGCACACATACAGACAAAAAAAAGTTAAAGGAATGTCATACATCTACTTTCACTCCCCATACACACTCTATTCTACCAGGTCCAGGTAACAAAAGGGGCAACCTGTCCCCAGACCCAGGAGACGGTCCCCTTCTCTCTTCTCTCTCCTGTCTGGGGCGGAGAAGGGCAGACAGCCCAACCCTCTGCAGCAGCAGCAGAGAGGCCTATCAGCCAGGCACCACTGGAACGACCGAGGCTCAGACGCCGGCCCCGACCCCATCCAGAGAAAGGCCAGGAAGAGTCCACACAGCCCCAACAAGCCAGCCAACCAGAGCAGTCCCAGGGCAAAACAGCGCCCCCCCCCAGCAAGTCCCAATCCCTACCCCGTGGACCACACCCACAAGCCCCGAGGTCCCCCCAAAGGGCCACCCCCAACCAGCGAAGGCGCCCCCACAGGAAGGAGGGCCCCAGCCCCAAAAAGTCAACCAGAATACACCCCCCACAGCGCGAGCCCAGCACATAACCCTGCCTCAGGCACCCTTGCCGCATCCCGCCCCCCACCACACAGCATGCCGCAACAGCTAGGCAACAGCCTTGCACAACACCACCCCAGCCCCGTATGCAAATGCAATAAGCAGGCACCACTGAGCCACGCAACCACACCGAATTCCCCAATCCAACACCAGGTCAGGATCAACTCCCCCACCAAGGCGATTAGGGCTGGGGAGGAAAGGCCTGGGGGGGCAGATTGCCCTCCCAGGGAGCCATCTCCCTCGCTGACCCCAATAGGCACCCCTGTTGTCCGAGACCCACCAGGGGATGGAGGTCCGATATCCCCACCCAAAGGCAGGTGGCGGCAGTACCATTGGGGACCAAGGCCATGGATGGGCACAGAGCCCTGAGAACCGACCGGGACCGGGGACAGTGACCCAACCCCCCGAAACCACTCAGAACTCCAAACCCAACCCCCAGTCCAACACCCAGCCCTCCGGCCAAGAAGCCACCAAATCCAAACAAGACAACCAGCCGGGAATGTCCACACAGCCACAGACAGTGCACCGCACTAAGAGCGCACCCCCAGCCCACCCAGTGCACCTCCACAGCGAGAGTACACCATGTAAAGGAGGGTGCATGTTCAACACACCCAGACAACACAGGACCCATGGTGCAGAATCACCAGAGCAATTCGTCACACCACAGTCAGAAGCAGCACCCCGGGAACAACCCACACCAAGGCCCGCAAGGGGTGAAAGGCCCATGGAGTGAAAACCAAAACCCACCAAGAAGTTGAGACCATCCCACCCCAAGACAATCTAGGCCAGTCAGCCCGCAGAAGCCACACAGACCCCCGGACCCCACCTCCAAACAGAACCGGCGCCGCCATGTACCGAAACCCCAAGGGGAATCAGAATCTGAACCAGGACCACCCCAATGACCCAATGCCCCAAACCTTGATCCCCCCCCACACCAGTCACAATGCCCCACAGGGTGAAATCAAAGGCTGCCCCCCACCCCCACT
>JAOXNZ010000110.1:14628717-14653916 GCA_028566095.1 Kryptolebias brasiliensis | reverse complement strand
AAAATAGTATTTTTTTTTTTTATACTGAACATTGAAGAAACCACTGTGGTGTTTTCGGCTTTTTCTGTGACCCCCCCTGATGTCTGATGTCCACAGAACTGCTGAGGTTCACAGCATTCAGTAATTCATCAGTGAGTGGATGAATACCGGTACAAAATGGTTCAGTTTGTCGGAATTAATTGTTCAAAACCAGCCAGAAAATACCACTAGAGTTTCATTTTTTGGCTTCCCGAAAGATAAAAACCTTCCACATGTATGGATCCATATGCTCCGATGTTGGAATTACTATCAGAGCTTGGGTTCGAATGACTTCAAAGAGAAGCACCGCTCTGACCCTCGTTACTGCGGTGGACTGGCTTTACGCCAAAAAACAGGACCATGTGCCAACTATTTTAATTTTAAAAGAAAGGCAGTTGGAGAGGAGGCCATCACCACAGAGAAGGAGACGAGAAATAGAAAGTTTTACTTCAACGTGACGTGAACTGGTTCTGTCATTAAAAGGTCTGAGCTGCTTCCAGGCCGACAGCCTGAGATCAGTTTGTGATTCAGAGCAGAGCAGTTATTGATGAAAAAATATAGACAAGGTTTAGGTTCATACTGGTATGGTTGTATATCCATTACGCTCGCAAAGTCTTCCAGCATTTCTTCTTATTCAGAAAAGGCTTCTTCTTCCATTTCCACTAGCAAACGACCGGACAGTAGCTGCGTTCTTGGCCGGCTGGGGCACAGTGAACGTCATGAACCCAGGATGGAACTCCTCCCCACAAATCACCCACTTCGGAAATTATTGACTAAAGCGCTAAAAACAGTTCATTTAACTTTTAGGTCAAAAAACGGGTCCCTGCATCGTTGTGTGGATGTGTTTGACTAAATAACATTCATGAAATTTCAATTTTTTGAGATTTGATTTCAGTTCAGCTTTAAAGAAAGAACAATTGTCACTCTTTTTGTTGTTTAAGTGACTTCCTAAAGGCTCTAAATGTGACATATGGACTCTGGTAGCATTTTAGAGTCAACCAAGACATACAATTTATGAGTAAAAATAATAAATAAATAAAAATAATAATATGAAAAAGGCAGCTTCACCCTGTGGTTAAGATGTGCTTTTTAATCGCCTAATTTACAAGACATTTGATATCCAAATACAATATTCACTGTTACTTGCGACCTGTCCAGGGTGTCCCCCGCCTCTCACACAGTGACTGCTGGAGATAGGCACCGGCTGCCTGCGACCCGGAATGGAGAAGCGGCTAAAAAAAATGAATGGATGGATGGATGGATGAATATTCACTGTTACTTCTGCAGTAAAGTTTTGTCCTAAACAATGAAGCCACAGCCGATTAGGATTCCTAACTAAACAAACAATAATTGCCTGTGGTAACACCTTTCCTCCTCTACACTTCCTCTTCTGTGTGCTCTTGCTTTGAAGTGCATTGGGCTTGTCAAGGAAATAAGTCGTTTAAAGACATTTTTCCTGCAGGTTCAAGCTTTTGAAACTATTGTGTGCTGTGACAGTAAAGACATCATGTTAGAGGTTAACCACATATCTGTTTTCACTGTTATAAAGCTCCCTGGAGCTCCTAATATCAGCCCAGGGCTGGTCGCGCAGATCTGACAAAGTTTTGAGTTACTCCACAAACTTCCACAGCTGTGTGGAGAATGAAGATTACCCCATTGGAGTAACGATGGCAAAAAATTGCAGCCATACTCCCAATCCTTATCTACAACTGATTAACTTTCGGTGTCAGCTCAGTTCAAGATGGCTGCCACAGATATTCAATCTTGGCAAACAAAAATCGCTATAACTCAGACATTTTTACAAATACTGACGTTAAATTTGATGTACTAGCTGGGTATCATTACCAACAGATATTCCGAGTGCTATACATTTTGTGAGATATTTGCTTAAAACTTTAGCATTAACTACTGGCATCAACTCAGTTTGTCTATTAGCAAAATCTCATTAATAACTGGAGAGATTTTAGTGAAACTAAAAAAATAATGAATGAATGTTCATCTACAACCCATTAACTGTTAGAGTCAACTCGATGCAAGATAGCAGCCACAGCTAATCTACTATAGCTAACACAGAAATGGCTATAACTCAGTCAGTTTTACAAATATTGAGCTACATTTTGGTGAAGTAGTAGCTAAGAGTCATGCCCTTTTCATACTCTGAGTGTGAGATCTTGCATAATGTACTCTGGCTTGAAAGGCAGTGAACAGTTTGCATTCCTTTAAGACGTTTTATTATTATGACAGTTTTCTCCCCCTTTTCTTGCTCCAGAATCTGTCCATTGATGCGTCTTGTTGTCGCTGCCAGCACAAATCACCTATACTGATGACAGCAGCTGATCAATAGCCTGCAAGCCTGGTTCACGCTTGTCAAATCAATGTCCCACTAATGAATACAATTCAACCACAATTGTCTTTGATGAACTGTGCGAAGTTGCTTATTGAGCTCTCGGCTGCAAACTGGTTACACCGAAACAATTCAAACTTACGCAGATGCACCTTCAATTTCCAGGCCCTCTGTCATTGTTTTTGCCAGTGTGCTGTTTGACTATAGCAATAGCAAAATATTTGATGAACCACTGGGTGGATTTTATTTAACTCTTAGCTTATAATCATTAGATGAAAATCTACAACTGCTTAACTTTTGAAGTCAACCCAATTCAATATGGACACTCAACTGTCTTCAGAAAACACAGAAATGACTAACTCAGTGAATTTTACAGATATTAGGATACAATTTGGTGTAAAAGTAGCTGAGATTGTCCCCAACACAAACTTTGAGCGCATTACATTGCACAATTCCTTTGCTTAAAACCTTGACATTAACTGTTGGGGTCAACCTTGTTTTTCTGTTAGCACAATATATCATGAGCAATATAACTGGAACAATTACTAAAACTCTCACAAAGTAATATTTAAATGTACATCTGCAACTGATTAACTTTTGGAGTCAACCCAGTTCAAGATGGCCACCACAGCCAACTGACAAAACACAAAGATGGCTATAATTCAAACAATTTTACAGATATAGAACTAAGGTTTGGTGTGTTAGTAGCTGACAGTGATCCCCAACACATACACTGAGCATGACTCATTGCACAATATTTTTGCTTTAAACTTTAGAGTTAACTGTTTGTGACAAGACTATTTGTCTGTTAGCAAAAATATCTCAAGAACCACTGGGCAGATTTTAATGAAACTCTCAGAAAGTCATTTTTGGCTATACAAACACAACTGATTATCTTTCGGAGTCAACCCAATTTAAGATGGCTGCCATAGCTAATTAACCTTAGCCTACACAAAAATGGCTACAGCTCAGTGAATTTTACAGATATTGAGCTAAAATTTGGAGTAGTAGTAGCTGACAGTTTTCACAACACATACTGCAAGTGCTAATGAAATCATGCAAAATTTTGCAATATTGCATAAGATTGCACACAAAGTTATTTTCAAGGTTTCACCAAAATGGCTATTACGCCATCATTTCTCAACATAAGATGATCATTTAAAAAGAAACCTCTTGGATGAAAGGTGTCGGCAATGTGCAACCCTCCAAAGAATGCTAGACCATTATTTCTTCTTTTTGTGACCAGACATACAAAACATCACATTCACATGTTTAGAGCAACACAGCAATGAAGTTTGATAATAACACTTTTAAGCAATTTTTTCTTCCTTTTTTTTTTTTTTACAAATTTAATATCTAACTGCTAAATGTCAGTTTTGCTGTCACCCTCCTAGAATCAAAGAGCTGGAGGCTGTTCCAGATGAATCATTTTGAACCGATACTCCACCGACATACAAGAAGAAATCCATCATTTAAAAGGCGTATAGAGCAATTCCTCAGCTGAAACTGGCCTCAGAGCAGAATTCTATCCAGCCACAAGACATATTGCAACAGGAAAAGGAGATGGTGAGATAAGATAGCAATGCAGAAATTTCATATCTTTGGCAATGTAATTACAATGTGTTGATGATATACCATTAAAGACACACAAAGGTATTGTTGTCTGTATTCTTTGTCAATTTGATTTAAAACTAATGCCAAATGTTTTTAATTAATTGAATATAAAATTTATTTAAAAGAAAAAATAACTAATGTTCTAAAATCCAGAAAAATTGTATTTGTCAACTTGGAAAATTCAGTGTGGTATTTATCAGTCACATTTTTACTCCATGTTAAAATGTAAAAGAAAAATATAAGAAGTTAAATTAAAGTAGAAGTTCTTGAAGGAATGCATATCACCCCACCGCCTGGCATGCCAAAGTTCTAAACAAAAATCTCACACAATCTTTCATGCTCACTGATGGGGAAGACCCTCAGCTACTACCACACCAAATTTTAGCTCATTATCTGTAAAAACAAATGACTTATAGTCATCTTTGTGTTTGCTGGTTGACTCCAAATCTTAAATAATTATCAACCAACAATTCAATGATTACTTTCTGAATGTTTCATTAAAATGTGTGCACCGACAGACAAATGAACACACACACTAAAATTACATGATCACTAGCCTTTTAATAGATTTCAGGCAATAATTAAATTAAGTTAAATCAAATGTTTAACAGCCATATTCTTAAAAGCTGTTTTCTAAATGGCCATTTGTATTAGTCTGAGCCAGAAACATTACCTTAGAAGCGTATAAAGTTGACAAACAAATTAACCTACAAAAAACAAAACAATTTCACCATGTGAAAGATAGTTTGACCAACCTGAATAAACTGAGTGAGACTGAGCTCAAGCTAATAGGTTAAAACAACCCTGATAGGTTATGTTGACTATTTAAACTGAAACAATAGTTTCACTTTAAGCTGAAAGAAAGCTGCTTGGTAATGAGCTTATTCTTTGTCCAGGGTATCCCTGCGTTCCCCAGTTTCATAGTAAATGAAAGTTAAATAAAGCAGCTTAATAAAGGAGAACATAATGACTGTGAGAAATATGGATTCACTGTATGACACATCAGGCCACTGGGTGGCCCCGCTCGTCCAATATGATAACTTTAGTCTATATTTATTAAAGTTTTTCTATATGACCCTGGAGATCATTGATCAGCAGTGACATTGAATAATTATTTACCTGACAGGCCATAATATTAGGTACCTAAAAGCCTCAGAGGAATCCTGTAGGCTTATTTGAAGTGACATTCTTACAAGCACATCAGGATTCCATTCACTGCCACTCAAAGCAGAGGGGTTGTTTTCCCCAAAAGGAGGGAACATTGAGTGAAGGCTAAGTGCCTGGATGTGGTGCTCCACTCTCATGTTAAGCATCCACATCTTGTATGGCCAAGACTTAAATTATCAACATATATCAACACATTTGCAATCAATTTACAAGTTGGTGAAAACTTGGAAGAGCCTGTACCATGTACGAGAGAATACCAGCCCCTGACTGTAATCATGACATTATTAGTATTGTGGGCCACGTGTTGCATTTTATATCATGTGAATAGTAAGGGTGTAACGTTATGCCGAAGTCATGGTTTGGAACGTACTTTGATTGTTAAGGTAACAGTTCAGTGCGAGTTCAGTACAACCAGAAAAAGAAACAAACATCAAATGCTATTTTTTTCACCTGTTTTTAACAGACACAAGCAGAAACATAACAAACACCCTTGCTAGTGGGCAGACTCTAATGTAGCAGGTCTTGTGCAGGTACAATTTCTCAACTGGTAAATACACTTGTCTTACTCATCCAATGTGGACTGTGATCAGTGTCCTACTGGCCATGTGTCCAAAAGTGGAAAAAAATCCATAACCTAATCTTTTTTTTTTTGTTAGCCCACAAATAAAACAAAACAGAAGTGTTTTTTTTATTATTTGAGCTAGACTTGATGCAAAATAAAAAAACAATACATAAAAAAATAATATCTCCCACTGAGAAAATATTAAATAAATAAAATGAGGGATATTGAACAAATACATAAATGGCTTCCCTAAGCATGCGATTTATAACCTATTGGGCTGTCTATAAATACAACTCTTGCAAATCTCAAGATTTGGAACAAACAGGGAAGTCTTCAAGCTTTGCAGTCCCAGGGATTACAGTGGAGAGTGAGAATTGGATGTCTGGAAAACCAAAACAGTCACAAACCATGTGCTTTGAAACCCTAGTAGGGCAACATATTTGTATTTATTCAATATCCCTGATTTCTAGTGTCTAGCATACACATAGCTTCTCAGCAAGTGTTGGGAAATTGCACTAGATATTAGTGATATTGAATAAATGAAGAACCACCTCACGTAAAATGATTTCAAAGCATGCCATTTATGACCCATTGGGCTTTCCATACATCCAACTATCTCTGTCCACAGTAATCACCAGGACCTGGTGATTTGAAACAAACAGGCAAGTCCTCCAGCTCTTGTGTTTCCTCTGAGCCAACCATTCCTTCTTTACTTTAGATAGTATCTTCCTTCGCTTCTTTTCTGTCATGGCAGTTGGCAAAAAGCAATTAAACAAAACATGTGCCCTCTGTTAGATGGGAAATGTGATCACCAGTGAATAATATTTTTTGTTCTGTTGCCTATACCTATCCCTGATGTCTGTAACTAATAGACGTACCGGTACACCTTTAGAGGATAGGTAGGTAGGTCGGAAGGTCTGTACGTTGATAGGTATGTAGAGTGAATGCTGCAACCCAGTTAAAGACTTTGTGTGGGCAAAGACAAGTAAACGCATTACTCTGGGAAATGTACTTCAATCCAAAAGGTGAATTCATCACATCAGAGACAAAGGTTAACCTTTAATTTTAATGCTCTGAAGTTTGGCTCACTGTTTGTAGTTCAAGTGTTAAAGAAAAAACAAACAGCCCATTTGAAGTTTTTCGTGCAGCACTCAAGAATATGAGCCCTTTTCTTTTTGTGGCCTCTGTTGTCCTTTAATGTGCTTTTAACAAGGAAGCAACTGACTGTGATTCACAGCTGGGCTGACAAGATTGCTTACGGCCGTCAGTCAGAAACCCTGCTATTTTACACTGATCACATCTAGACTGACAACACAGGGCACCACCATGACTAACCACCATGAAGGGTAAGGTCATTGATTCAAACCCAGCTGGGGCACTTTTTTCATGCTGTTTCACATATCTTTCATTGTTTTATATCATTTTTTAGATATAAAAAAACCCAAAATTAATCAAGACTACTTGGAAAAAGATGAAGGACTAGAGAAGCTAATGACACACAAGAAAGAGCATAAGTGCTAAACATTATAGGCCACTGGCTCTTGTAGTCTTTGACCCTTTGTTTTGTTAAGGCCACAGGATAGAATTAGTTCAGCTTCATTGGGAATCCCAGATATTTTTTTCGAGGTGTTAAAGCTTTTCATTTTACCTAAATTGACCAACTTTCAATATAACACAATATCACTAAAATTTAAAGCAACCCATTTCAAAGTGATAAAAAAAACTACTCAAAGTATTGATCTCTAAAACCAAACTGTATTACTTTTCATTTTCACCATGTTCAAAAAGAGTCTCCAGCTGAACCAAAAACCTGCAGCAAAAGTTATGATAAGAAGTAGCAGTAAAAATATTTCTCAATTTTTAGCTTTTTCTTTTGACAGACAAATTTCCTAATGACCAAATTTCATAAAATCAAATAGATTTCATAGTTCTATTCTTTCCCAGTGAAGCATTTTGCTCTCAAACTGCAGGTGTACTTGTGACCCTGGGCTTTGTGAAAGAGTGGCCATGATAACAATCACTGAATAGAGAGAAAATAAGACAGAGTGTTTTGAATTTCTTCCCCAAATATGTAGACTAAAATGCTGTGGTCAGATAAGGCTAGGAATGATTTTTTTGGCCATCAAGAACAGGGTTGTGAAGGGGCAGAAAATTCACGGTAAAACTCCACAATCATTCAAGAACCTGTGAAATTTTGGAAATATTCCGGATTGGAAACTTTCCATAGGAATCATGGGAATTTTGGGGGAATCAACTGGAAATCTGGGGTGATTTAAAAAAACTATATCACATCCGAACAAAAATATAAACATTTCATTTAGTTATAAGCAGAAGATGTGAAAGTAACAAATTTATTTAGCTAATTATTTAGCAAAATTTAGTGAATTGCATATCACAAAAATCATTTAAATGTCTAAATTTATGTACAGAAAATTTTAACTTTCATTCAAACAGCTCTGAACAAAACTTTCTCCATCTTACTGTTTCCATCTGTCTCTACATGTCCCATCTGTCCCTACATGTCCCATCTGTCCCTGCATTTCGAGGTGACAGTTTAATATGCTTTAGGTTGTGGTATCTCTCATCACATTTCACAGCAATGACATCTGGTTGTTTTAGTCAAGTATATGCTAAAATATATTTTTCCCAACTACATTTGAAAACTCTGTTAAAAGACAACTTTCAATAAAATATTGAAGGTTTACTGGTTTGGGAGGGGAAATGCCAATAAAAATATTTTAAGTATGCATGATTTTAGAGTGTCATCATGGTAACGGCATGATGGCCTCATCCTGTGCTGATATAATGTAGTATCATATTAAGAAAACTAATTGTACCACAGTTGAGTGTTGTTGCATTACATGTTAAGTAAAGGTTAATTTTCTTCATGTTTTGTTCTCTGGTTTATTTAGTAGTTATTTGCACATCTGGTATACCTCTCCTCTCAGTTGAGTGAATTCTACCAATTACAAAGAATGCCAAGACAATCTATTTCAAATCTCCAGTCAATGTTTTTATTCAACTCTATTTTACAAGATTACTTATTTCAGGTTTACTGTCTGAAGTAGGCTTAGTAAACCTACTTCAGGTTTAGCCATCTGATTCTGATTCCCTGAGAACTCTCCGAGTCCTTCCAAAAAGCCAAAGATTCTCACAAATTGTCCTCAAAAACAACAGATTTTGGACTCTTCAAACAGCCTCCTAGCCTTGTTCCAAATGCCAGGAAAATGTATTTCTGATTTTTTTTTTTATTACATTTTTTTCTGGTGGAAGGGCCTCATCATGCTAAAATAAGAGTGAATGTTTGAATTTCCCATTACCACTGAAGATTTTTATTACATTCAAACTTGAATACTACTCTCACAGAAACCCTATTTCACCTATGCAACAAGCTTGAATGCTTTCTGATGACAAATCCTTCTTTTTTTGGCTTTCGATTCAGCATTTTTCACAAAGCTAAACTCTGCATTCATCAGTTTCAGTTTTTCAGTTTCACACCTCATTTCTATCGAGTCCGAAGGACAAGCCCCTACGTCTAACAGCCTCGCATCAAGACACGAGTCAGTTGGTTAACCTTCTGCATACAGTATCACGGAGCTAATGAGTGCGCGCTCGCAGCGGGGGGCGTTCAGCAGCCGCTCTGGGACCTCCACATTTAAAAGCTGCGAAATCCACCAGACTGCAACATAATCAAAATATTGAAAAACACAATTCACAAGAGTTGGTTTGTAAGACGGCACTTTAAAGTGGGCTGAATTCCTCCTTACTAATTAGTGCGTTTCCACAATAAAAACCCTCACATGCCGACAATATACATGCCACATTTGAGTTTGTTTCAGGCCCATTTTCTGCAGGGATGGAGTGAGATGACAGATGTAAAACTACCAGTGGGTGACCTCGGACAAAGACCACAGAGCTTGAGAATAATCACAGCTTTTATGAAAGGAATAGTGAGATATTCAGCACTGCATGTGAAGGTGCTGATTAAGTGTGGACACACGTAGACACACAATCCCAGCGCCCCCATCACTTTCTATCACTTCCTCTCCGCTGCATCCCCTCTCACTTTTTCCAGCCTAACAAAGACAAACACTCACTGCAGGGGTGTTTCCCAACGGCAAACCACGTATTGAGCGCTCTATTTCTCAGTAACACACACAATCTAAGTAGATCCCAACACACACTTTGCAGGAGCCACCTCCATCAGTTCTCTGACCAAAACTTCTCCCCTCCCTCTTTGTCTGACTCACACTCACACCGTGACCTTATAATGATCTTCCACAGAGACGGAGCCGCACAAACAAACACACAAGCACACTGCAACACACAGGCACAGATCAGTGCTGTAATGATCTGCCAGACACTCCATGCTCTGAATCTTTAACAGTCCACTCATTTTCTCACTGAGACTGTAGGTAAAACACGCATATTAACTTTGTAGATGCTATTTTCTCCTTTAGGTAATGTGTTGCTGAAAATCATCTACATATAATATGCTTTAGCTAAGGAATTTTTTTCCTAAGCACAAGTAGTGTGTTTCTTTTGACATATGCGGCACACTTACACACAGCAGCACAAATGCTTCACTCTGATCACCCATGACACTATGAGCACTGGCAGGCAAAGTGAAAAACATTGATAATGCTTGTATAGTGGCACCTGGCAGTGGGTGCAAATTATTCAAATCTAACCTCAAGTGTACAAAAACACAGCAGATTCTACCAAGTCATTATTTATCAAATGCACACTGAATAAGTGTGACCACCTTGATAAAAATGGAGTTTTGCTGCTCTGGATCATATAAGTGTGTGTTAACACAATGCCAGGAAGCAAAGGCATCAGCAAAAACCTTACAGAGGCAACTGGTGCTGCCCATCCACCTGGGAAGGGTTAAAGTTAATTTCCAAAAAACTTGGGTCCATCATTCTACACAAAGAAAGATTATTCACAAGTTGGAAACATTTAGGACAGCTGCCAATCTTCCCAGGCGTGGATGTCCCATCAAACTGATCCTGAAGTCAGACCGTGCAATGCTCAGAGAAATAACAAAAGACCCAAGAGCTCCATCCCAAACTCTACAGGCCTTAGTTAGCATAGTAAATCTTAAAGTTCATGATAGGACACTTAGAAAAAAACCTGATAAAGTATGACTTATTTGGAAGAGTCACCGGTGTGAGCCTATTCTCTCTACAGAGAACATGGCAGCATGACTTAGGTTTGTAAAGTTTGATCTGAATGAATCACAAGACGTCTTGAACAATGTCCTTTGGTCAGATTAGACCAAACTACAGGTGTGTACATATAATGCACCACATTAAGTATTTAGAGAAAACCAAACACAGATTATTAACACAAACACCTCATACCAACTGTAAAGCATGGTAGTGTAAGGTTGATGATTTGGGCTTGTTTTGGGCTCCTTGCAGTCATTGAGTCGATCTTGAACTCCTCTGTTGACCAAAGGACTCTACAGTCAAATGTGAGGCCATCTGTCCGACAGTTGAAGTTTGGACCAAACTGGGTCATGATGCAACAGAACAATGAGCTCAAACGCAGCAGCTAATCTACAAAGGAAAGGCTCAAAAAGGAAACAGTCAAGGTGCTGCAAAGGTCTAGTCAAGGTCTAAAGCTCAGTCTGACTTAAATGTTGTGGTAGGAGCTTCAGAGATCTGAGCGGAAATCTGAAACAATGTTGTAAAGAAGAGTGGGCCAAAATCCCTCCACAACCACGTGAGACACAGAAAAAGAAAACCATGACTAAGAGTTATTGCTGCTTAAGGAGGTTCTACAAGCTATGAAATCATAAGGTAGAGAGTTTTTCCATGGAAATCATTTCCATTTTGTTTTTCTGCAATAAATACGAACATAGTGGAATCTGCACCAGCTCTTTTGATAAATCAACAATAAATTCAAACTTGTGCACCTAACTTTTGTTTTTAAAAACCATTGAAGTTGCAATTGAATAATCATTCCAGCCTAAAAAAACAAAACAAAACAGTTCAAATAAATCAATAAAAGCCTGCATTGTGTGTGATGTAAGTGTTTTTGTGTGTGTAGAGAATTCTTACAGGTGTGCTGAGGCAGCCCTTCTAAGCACAAGAGGTTCCCCAGACATCTCTAAGTGGGTTTCTTTCAGACACAGTCTGACAACAAGACCCCCCATTATGTTACAGAAAAACAATAATAAGGTAGAGAGAGATGCTCACATTCTCACACAGACACAGGGAATGTATCTGTGCTATCAAGAACATATAACAATGTATCTGCACCCACTGCATGCTGCCACTCATAGGATCAGGTGAAAATCGGAGTATAAATCCAGAACATAACATAAAGGCACACTATGTAGTCTTAGCACACAGGAATTTGCCTAATGATCTCACAAGAAGTAAGTTGCACTACGGAAGATGAAGAAACATATCTCACTATAGGACAATTTGAATTTAGATTCACTTTCCCATCTTTGTTCTTTGTGTTATTTCCTCACCTCTGTTTCTGCTTTCAGTGCTGTCCTCTGTGCAAATGTTGGTAACTAGATTTATTGTCTCGTTGATTGATAGCCACACATACATGCAGCACGGCAGCACCAAGAGAGCCGAGATGCAAACAAACACACAGAGACGCTGTTGTCTGCCAGCAAACACTTTGTATTTCAGATGGATTATTATCTCGCCGCAGATTGGTCTGTCACAGGAAGGGACCCAGTGCACCAACGACAGGAAATGAAGATGTGGTTCAGCCTATTAAGTTTCTCAAGAGACAAGTTGATAAGGGAGTAGGCTTGTCTAGTCCTATCAGAGTCCCTTGGGAATGTCATGTAACTAACTAGGGAGGAAGTGAGGTTTGGAATAGATATGCAGAACTGTAATCAGCTTCTCCACCCAGGTTCGTCCCTAGATTAGATTTTTCTAAATGATAAAAGGGTAGCCAATGCTTTTGTCATGATCACCAATAAAACCATCTGTAGCAATGACTTGAAGATGTTTGCTGAAGTATTGCTGAGCTATGTCAACAACTAAAACCAAGTAGTAGGAACGGACAGAGATTCTGATGGCAAGATAAGTTTGATAAAAAAATACCACCTTTTGAGAGTATTAGTGTTAAAACAAAATTTTTTTTAAATGCATCACATGATTTATTTGCTGTAATTTAAAGACAAAAGTGAGGCAGAAGGTGCAAGGCCCTCCTCAAGAAAAAATGGAAATTTCAACCAAGAGGGGATCTTGGTGCCCTTCCACCAGAAAAAATTGAAATTTAGAAAAATCAGAAATACATTTTCCTGGCATTTGAAACAAGGCTAGGAGGCTGTTTGAAGAGTTCAAAATTAGCTGTTTTTGAGGACAATATCTGAGAATCTTTGGCTTTTTGGAAGGACTGGGAGAGTTTTCAGAGAATCAGATGGAGAATTAATTTAGCCAACACAAGGAACTATCTCCCAAAGCAGTAAACCAGAAATAAGTAATCTTGTAAAATAGGTTTGAATAAAAACATACTGACTGGAGATTTGAAATAGATTGTTTTGGCATTCTTTGTAATTGGTAGAATCCACTTAACTGAGAGGAGCGGTATACCAGATGTGCAAAGAACTAAAGAACTAAATAAACCACAGAACAAAATATGAAGAAAATTAACCTTTATTTAACACGTATTTGTTTTTGGTTTTTTGTATTTTTTTTTTTTTTTTAGTTTTGTTACATTTAACAAAACTCAACTGTGGTACAATTAGTTTTCTTAGTATGATACTACATTATCTTAGCACAGGATGATGCCATGGCCAAAAATACGTCTGTTCGCTGTTATCATGATGACTTTCTAACGTCATGCCTTCTTAAAACATTTTTATTGGCGTTTCCCCTCCCAAATATTTTTATTACAAAAAGTGTTGGTGTTGAGGGGGCTAGCTTTCCTCTTTTTGTTCGTTCTTTTCTCAGACAATCAGAATCTGTCATCCACTGCCTGGAAAACAATGCAGTGTCACGCCCCCAACAGTTGATGTCTTTTTAGCAAGTATTGGCACAACTGAGTGATGGCTTGGAGCAATAGTTAAGAGTGGAGGGGCTCTGGTACTACATTTTACTGAAAGTGGAAGGTACAAAACAAGCCAAAAAAACAAAAAAAAATTTCTCTTCTGTCTTATTCAAAGGCATTTAAATTGTAAGAACAGTATGATGGCAAAATTTAGTGGTTTTGACACCATGACTTTTTAACATTGTTGTATAACTTGAAACCGGTAATCAGCCTGTGCCTAATACGTAGCAATACCTAGTAACTCCTATCAGATGAAAATCGTTCCGATATGTCTTGAATTTTGGAGATATTTTTGATTGGCCTGCAAATATTCCTTCTTCACTATGAACATCATGTTTGGTTTCAAAAACACCTCCAAAGTCCTTGACTCTCTTACAAAAACCTGTTCAAGAACTCACAACAGGATGAGTTTCAGGTACTCTTAGGGTTGTCAAAAAAATTAATGTTTCGGTAAAAATGATACACCGAGCTGCTGCTGCAAGCTTAAAATCACCATAACACTGCAAATATGTCCAAAGAATAGCCTTTGAGACCTTTAGTCAAAGAGTCAACAAATAAAACTGTTGTTTGGAGGTATCCGAAGCAAACAACCAGAGAAAGCCAAAGGATGATGATAAGCCTATATGCCGGCTATGATACAGAGTGGTGGCACTAAAAACTTGACACTGACACTTTGAGTAAATTTTAAAGTAAATTTAAAAAAAAGTTTAGTAAAACATCTGTTCCTACTACAGGTAAAACCAGTCGGATGGCGTATTTTACGTTACCTGTTTAATTATTAGCAATTCACTAAAAGCCACATTACTACTCTCTGTAATACAGGAGCTAACAACTATGGCTAACAATGAAACAACTAATATTAATCTCAATGTTTGGAAATAAACATTACATGACTAAGTAATTTTAAAACAGTGTTAATTTGACAAGTTTATAGTTTTGTAATGCTTTGATAAAATTAATTTAACCCTTTTTTATCTGAATGACCGCTGACATGCCTTTTGTTTAATGGTCTTTCACTAAGACTAAATTATTGTTAAAGTTATCGATTATATTGTTCTAATCTTTATGAAAAAGAACACTGCCTTTTTTCCACCCCTTTGCAACCTTAGTCCCTACTGAGCTAAAACTACAAGCATCTCCTCTGAAGAAGTACCGAGTGAGAGTGAAAGGCCATGGTATTGCAAAAAATGGTGACCTATTATGACCAAATTATTTGGTAGTTCATTGCAGTCCAAAACCCCCTACTGTGAACCTCTTGCCAATACAGAAACTCCGCTGCATTGCACCGTATCTCAAGCTATTACCCATCAGATGCTCTAATTGGCTGATTCTTTTTCTTCTTGGCCACCAACCGCTTTATTATTCAAGATCTTTCAAGTTCTTTCTACACCTAGCACAGCTCTGATTTTAACAGAGGGAAAACTGAACAAATCTTTCAAGACGAAATGTCTCTGAGAACCAAGCAAGAAAAAATAGTTGCCCTCCATTCAAACACCAATGATTATCATGAGCTAGATTACTGAGAATCTACACAGACAGACGAAGTGAGACAAATGGGACATGTGGCAAATGATATTGTGTAGTAAATGTCCAGTATCAAATTAGAGAGTCATGACTGAAGTGGTATGTGCATTCAGCAATTCAGTTATTGGGAAAAAACTTAATTTCTCAGACATCACTGGAGTTAAATAAATAACTTTTCTCTAAATTCAAAGTGAAAACACTAACACTGACTTCTCAGTAAAGAAATAAATCCCTTAAAAGTGAGTTTCCCTATTTTTTTGACATTTAAAATTGTGATTTATGCAGTGACACAAAGAATCCTTCTGCAGAAACACAGGTAAATGTTGTACTACGTGCAAGAGCTGACAGGATTTTTCCTGATGAACCTAAAAGCACTGTGTAAGACTGCATATCTGCAGACTGAGCTCAAAAACTGTTTTTAGTGGATGACATGCAAAACCCATTAAAGAAGCTCTGCCAGCAGCTTTACCCATTTTTTATCTTTAATCAAAATGTTATGGACTCAAAGGTTGCCTCGACTGACAATTTTCCTTAATTGATCTATACTTTTTTTCTTAACATTGATGGAAACATTTTAAAGTCATCCATCACTTTGACAGATCAGAAATAAGGACGATGTACCATACTGTATCGTAATTCACAGCAGCACTGTCAATATCTAAGCATAGGCCGCCTGTAGTTCACTCTCGCTTACCACTTAAGAGCAAGGGCTAATATTGAATTAGCTGTCTTTTAGAATTTTCTTTGATTGCCTATTCAATCAGATTGTCATTTCCATAAAACTGCTTGCTTATGTTTATAAGCAAGCAGATTTATGGCTGCGACTACCGGTGACTCAAAATTGAGAAAAAATAGGCCAACTTTCAGATCCTACTTTTGTGTGCATTGCTTGTTTTCTAGGCTGTTCACTTTGTTGCCCACATTGTGCCTTCCTCAACCCACTTTGTACCCACCTTGGCAGCCGCCCCTACATTTATGGCTTAACCTATGGGAGTACATTACATTGGCGGTAAAATGCTGCTACTATTATCATTGTTTCCACATGTCCGGTGAGCCTGAGTGGTGTAATGTGCTCAGCCCATGACGGTGTGATCTGCTTCGGGAACAGGAAAGCTTTGCACCTTGGCTGAACAATTCGGCAACAACTGTTCAGCAATTTTTTGTTGTTGCTGTTTGTTTGTTTCACAAAACCTGTAAAAATGTTACAAATACAATAGCAAACATAAGTTGGCATTTCACCAAAAAATTACAGCTCTTAAGAGTTCTAAAAATTTCAAACTTAGAACATCAGAAATACATTTTCCTGGCATTTGGAACAAGGCTGGGAGGGTGTTTAAACTCCAAAATCAGCAGTTTTTGAGGACAATTTGTGAGAATCTTTGGCTTTTTGGAAGGACTAGGAGAGTTTTCAGAGAATCAGATAGAGATTTAATTTAGTCAAGACAAGGAACTATCTCCCAAAGCAGTAAACCAGAAATAAGTAATCTTGTAAAATAAGTTTGAATAAAAACATACTGACTGGAGATTTAGAATAGATTGTTTTGGGATTCATTTTTTTTTTTTCTTTTTTCTTTGGTTGGTAGAATCCAACAGTTCCTTTCTCGGACATTAATCTGTCATCCACTGCCTGGAAAATGACACTGTGTCATGCCCATAACATCAACCAATCAGAAGCCTTGGTAGATAAATGAGAACTCTTGTTCAGTCAGTGGTAGTGTTACAACAACGACACTTGATTGTTCAAAGATGGTTGCTCCCATTAATTGACAAAAATTATTAAAAAGAAACTCGGGGAAGAAGAAAATTGACATTTATTGTGAATAAAATTACATTTTCCATTGTTATGCAGATCAGGGTTAACACAGGGACTCTTATAGGCAAAGATTTACAAAATGCTTTTGATCAATCAATGAAAATGCGACTGAATGAAGGTTTCATACGTCAATTTTCTGACTACCGGCAACTTTTGAACTCCCTGTGAATATTCAAAGAGTTGTCAAAATATACAGTTTTGAAGAATAAATCCAAATGTTTTGATTAGAGACTGTCTTTTTCATCATTATAATTATTTCCTTCTGGCACCTGGTAATAACACATTGCTAATAGGACCTTTCTAGATGAGGTAGTATTTTTGAAATAACACATATTCTCAACACAAACAAACAAAAAAACTAAACAAAGAAATGATAAAAAAACACAAACCAATTTCATGTATTTCTGCTCTCAGATTTATTTTGAAAGGATTACAAAGTAGAAACTATGGACACAGGTGAGCTACATCTTGATCTGAATGATCTGCTGGACTCGTATCCCCGGCTAGCAGAATTAGCATCGATATACTTGTGTGTACCCAAAACTTTTGTTCTATCAGAGGCTTTTCCAGTTGCAGGACTCGTGGTACATTTTCACTTCGTCAAGTCATCATCCCAACCATATGGACACTGTCATTTTTTGAGAAAAAGCATAAAACAGGCAAAAGTCCTAAATCAGAAAGTGTTTGCTAACATTAGCCCTCATGAGATGAGCTTAAATAATTAATAGTTATATCAGTAGTGCTCTCGCTCATGTGTTGAATGTTTTTGCGTTCAGAACAGCGTTACGGCAGAGTTTATTTCAGCACTTTGTTTTTTCAGACAATTAGTTGTGCTGACATTTGTTGAATTATATTAATTACCTCTGTATGAGTAAGAGACAAAATAAGCACAGATTGTAACTTGGTCTTTTTCTACATGTGTGTGAAGAAAAGTGTGGTTGGTGGGACAGGGATCGGTAATCGGGTGAGAAATAATTATCAGCAAATTTGAAGAGTATTTTTACTTCAGATGCCCAGCCTTAGGCCATAGTTTCTTTTGTAAATCTATTAACATAAGCTAAGACCCACTCAATATCGCAAGATCTTACACTGATCAGTTGGCTGTGAAGGACAAATTGAAATGAATTGATCTCAAAAGGTAATCAGTTGTAAACTTACATCTAATAATTACTTTCTGAAGGTTTCATCAAAATCTATTGAGTGGTTCATTTGCTAACAGACAAACAAGATTGACTCCAGTAGTTAATGCCAGTAACTATTTTGCACAATGTGTATGTGTATGTGGTGGGGATGACACTAAGCTACTACCACAACAAATTTTAGCTCTACTGAATTATAACCATTTTAGTTCTTTCTAAAGTTAGCTGGCTGTGCCAACCAGCTTTAATTGGATTGACTCCAAAAGTTAATCAGTTGTGGAGCCATTGATTATTTTCTGAGTTTTGTTAAAATCCATCAAATAGTATGCATAAACAGACACAGACAAAAACTGTCATTGCCCCACTTTTGCCCTTGGGCAATAATCGGGTTTACCTGAAGCAGAGGCTTTTATATCTCACAACAGAAAGTGTCAAATGTTCCTTGATATTACCAGAAAAACTAACATAAGGTTCTGTCAAAGAATGCACCAGAATGCAAAAATCGACCTCTGACAGCCTAATCCACATAGATGTTTCATGGCAGAACAACCAATAATAATAATAATAAAAACTGTCAACTCAAATGACAGATAATAACAACCTGTCCATCAACATGATGGAACGGTAAAGTCAAGCACAACCTCTGCAGGAGCCATGGTGCCACTCAATTGATTTTACAGTAAAACCTATTTTTTTGCAAAGCTGACAGTAGTATAACCATCGGAGAAGACCTGGAACAGGGTGCAGCCAAACTCAGTTGATAACTGGAAATACGTGGAAGCTTGGTCTGCTCTTGGCTCTTTATATTGTATTATTGGCTAGTCTGTATATAAATGTAAATCAATGCGAAGCCTGGGCGATAATATCTAAGATGGAAAGGACACTGCCCCGGTATTTCATATCCTCAGAAGAAGAACGTGCCGTGCATACAGCTGCTTGTCACTCAACTTTGCTGGAAGTAATAGAACAGGGAGGTGGTTGGTGGCAAGGGACAACAGGAAAGCTGAGAAGGAGTGGTATTTGAAAGACAAGAGCTGGAAGGAGCTAATATGCAAGCACTGAAGATGACAGTAGTGGGCATAAACAGAAAAATAAATTGAGTAAACTGATATATAAATTAAACAACTACAACGATTGCTTCACGCAACTTTAAGTTAAGACTAGGACACATCATAATAAGGTCATCTGTTTGGTAATAAGCTGGCTGTGCAAAGCTTCCAATAACAATGGCCGAACAGCCAACAACATAATTACACACATGCCCAAACACACAAAGCATTCCACTTGTCCACTTGTCAACGCAACAGATCTACTCCACTCACCCCCACCCCCACCCCCCACCCGCCCTTCTCCAGACTCCCTTTATCTGCCCTGCTTCCTCTGCGTAGAGCACACAAACACACACAACCAGAACAAGCTGACTGAAATCACAATGATCCTCCTTCGCTTTTGTCAATCGACCTGTTGACACAAGATCAATACACAATCAGCCTGAATTAGGAGGTGCTCTGTGTGAATTTACGGGAATTCCAGTGGGACTAAGTAAAAATCCAGCCAGAATACTCCTACTTACAATACTTCTTTTAATTCACTGTGAACCAAAGGGAAGCTCCTAAGTGGTTAAATAAAAGACAACTGGACTTCTCTTGTTTCTTGAAGACGTTTCACCTCTCATCCAAAAGAGAAGCTCGTTATCGCTAGAAATTCTTTCAAAATACATCTAAGATAGCCAAGTGTGATGTCACTTCATCAAAGTCATTTAATATGTAGTATCTGCTGATGCTGAGTCTTTAGCTGATATCTGAATATCCCAAAAGCTCACAGTTCCCAAAAATACACCTTCAGTTCATTGGCGTTTAACATAACCCATTAAAATAAGTTCTGTGTACATGTCTGACACCTCAGCAGCTCTGCAATGCAGTAAAGTGCAAAAACCATTTGTTGCTGCTGATAAATAGTTTTTTTCACTGTCAACATTCTTCTCAATTCTTATTATACTTGTGCATCTTACATCATGTTTTTCTGAAGGTAATAGTTACTTGTATAACAATTAACCTAGTCATTTGTTAAGGGTGCCAGTTAGGGTTGCAGAATTCTGCGAATTTTCAAAGTTGGAAACTGTCCATGGGACTTCATCTGAATTTAGGGGAAATGACGGGAGTTATCATTATAAATTAAAATTGGAATACGTTGTAATAAACCTGGAATTTAAGGCCATAATAGCTGTCAAAATACACTATTTTTCATTGTTTTTGATTTTAATTTTTTTTTTTTTTATGTGTGCCATCTATGATAAAAATAACCACTAAATAGACATCATTCACCAGAGTCAGGTTTTGTTGCCAACAATTACGAGTTGTTTGTTTACATTCGAACATTAACAAGTTCACTTTGGACAGTCTCAGCACATACTGGATATTGAGTCAGTAAAGTAATCCCCGGATGTAACCAGAGTCAGAGGGGAGAACAGTGCTATCGAAAGCAAAAGTATAAATTGCGGCGTATTTATCCAGCTTTATTCTCTCTTCTGAAAAGAATCGATGAGTAAAATCTGTTAGAACGAGAATCAACAGAAGTAGAGTCAATTTCGTGGAGGAAATCAAGCGGTGGAAAGCATTAAAGCAAAACTTGTATACTATTAACCTGTGCCGAGATGTTCCAAGCTACTGATTACCAAGTTTAATTATAAACAACGGTGAGGAATATTTGCTATTTTCTTAGGTAATTTTTACAAAAACTGATTAATTTGAATTACATTAACCCCCAAACAATTATTTAATGGTGTAGAAAGAGTGTTAGAAGCATAAAAATCTAATATAAAACATTGAAAATCGCATATTTGAACAACTATTATGGCTTTAAAATATTGAAGTTTAACTCTTAAAGGGGATTTTAAAAATAGTTAAGCAAAATATATTTGAATCTTAAATAGAATAACCAGATTGCCTTGCTGTACAGTGCAATGAGAGGTACCACACCCTAAAAAATTATCAACCTAACAATCATGTTACTGATGGAAATAGTAACATGTAAAAGGTTTTGTTGTGAAATGCAATTTGCTTATATATATATTATGTAGCTAGAACAACAAATGCAAATGTAGATAAAATGACATCACATGCAAAAAAGGTCATTAAATTTGTTACTTTCATAAACTTTGGATCAATGGAATTATTTGTATATGACATTTCCAAAACTCCCCATCTTAACATCCCATAATATATACATATGTAATGTTTTTTTTGTTTGTTTTTTTTTCCCAAATATACATCAAAATGTGCAGCTCCATCAGGAATAGTGTGCTTTGACTTTTGGTAGTAGTACATTGTACCTGGTTTACCATTTAAACCAGGTACAATGTACAATACATCAGATACCATTTTACAATTTTCTTGCATTTTACCAATGGTTCTGACAGCATGATAACATTAAATTCAGCATTTGGTTTCACAATAATTAAACAATTAATCAGGCACCAAACCTAGCATCAGCACCTTCACTAAAACATGCTGCTAATTTGCTTTTTTTATCAATAATTTGGGGATATTAGTGGGTTACAGCTTCTTTATTCATCTGAAGGGGATAGAAGCTGAGTATGTATTATCAATGGCATCTAGAAATAGCTGTGATGCCTAAAAAATAACTATGTTAAAAAGCTTTCATATTAAATGTTAATAAGCTATGAGAATGGAACACCACATTTGTGCCCAAAACTCCCAAAAAATGAGAGTTAAGAAACTCAATTATCCCAATCTTGATGTATTGATCAGGCTCTTACACAGCTGCCTGAAATTAGATCAGGATATCCCTAAAGAGAATCCTTTTGCTATACACTACTAAATGTGTTTGAGCCCCATGCCAGAGATGTAATTGTTTGGGCAGCCTTCAAACAAAAATAGGGGGGTAATCAAAAAAAAAAAAGGACTGAGAAGCATAAACCTGATCCTGGGTATGTTTTTATTTTATAAATCTCAATTAATTGAGTGTGCCAACAAATGACCTGCCTTGATCTGTCCCAGAAATGACTGCACAAAGAGCTTCAAACAGACCTAACAAACCATGCTTCAAACATGAAGGAGATGTATGATGAAAGAAAGCATTATTAGTATTAGTATTTGCAAGTGTATCTTCTGGAATCAGTTACAAACTAACCATTCCACCAGTTTCATCCTGACAGGTACTGCCGTCATCTTCAAGAAACATATAGAGAAGCCAAAGTGTTCTGATATTAGAGTGAGCGTAAAGAAATAGGTGACTGTGAATCAGAAAAGGGACTTTACCAGGTAAAGGCGCAGGAAAGCCTGAATTGACCCCAGACAGAAGGGTTAGAACAAACTGGTGATTGCCTCCACCTTTTCGGCCTAATTACACATCAGCGATCCATGAGATCAGTTATGCAGGGCAATTGACTTATTTAATGTGCATTCACCCACCTGTCACGGGGTTGTGACTCTGGCAAAGAGCGAAAGGATCAGCGGTGGGAAGTAATTTTCATTGGGTGTTCTAATGTTCAGCAGAAAGAAATGAATATTGTGGAAGAATTAGCATTCACATCTAGTACTCAGGTAATTGTAAAATGGAATTAATCATGGCAGTTGGGTTTGGGTTTTCTGATGTTAAATTTCATCCTCCTAAATTAAAACTAACTGTGTATCTCCTTAGAGTTTTCTCATCATTTATATACATAGAACAAGAACTGGAGTGGAAAAGTTCATTTTGGACAGTTCTTTGAAGAGATATGGAAACTGACAATCTTCACATTTTAAGATCGCTCAAGAAGTTTCAACTTTATTACCATACTCTCACACTACATACAGTGTAAACCAAAGGGTGCATGAAAGCTGCCATATATAAAACATTTATGCTTCTGCCCCAAGTCTATTTGAAAGGCTTCATTTTAAGGTCCCTTTCACACTGGATGGCGAGCCCGCTATGATCTCACCGACTTACAACAGTATGGCTGGATTGTGGAAGATTTGGAAAGCCCTCTCTAGTGTGAAGGCAATCATGAAGCTTCTAACCTCCTAGTGCATGCAAAAACAATGTTTCTGCGTTTATGAGACCTGAGACCTGAGCCCTCACCCCTCGTATGCCCATGCAGGGACTACTTTTTTCAGACTTTAAGCTACACACTAAAAGATCACACCACTCTAGCACAACACTACCACTGTGGGTTTCAGGTGAAGTTCATGACCTTGTCACAACCATGGTTGTACCCTTGAAATAAGGCTAGCTCTACCATAACAAGCTTTATTGTCATTGTATGCTACAATAAAACTTTATTGCCTTTATATTGCATTGCCAGCCATGGTTCAAATTCTTGATGACTGAGCCACACTGATGCTTGGAAGCCCTAAGGCATGGATACAATGACACCACTGCCACAACGCTCCACCCAGGGTCCAGAGATGCTGCCATCACAATGGTAAATGAAAGTATTGAGCTTCTCAAAACCCTCTATTAATTTAGACATTTCAATTATTTTTGGGGTGTTTTGCAATTTACTGATATTCATTTTAGTCTTTTGTGAAATACAATGACAAAAAACATGAAAAAAACGTGAATATTGCTGTTCAGAGTTGTGTGCATGACTTTAGAAAAGGATTTCAACTACAACAAAAAAGAAAAACTGTACAAATGTTCAAAATCTATTGTTCTCCAAAGGTTGCGTGGTTGTGACATTGATGTCATCTTATGCAAATTAGGTCATTAAATTTGTCCCTTTTATAAACTTTTTGTCAAACTCATTATTTACCAATGACTATCTGCCTAAGCCAAAACAAAATGTTTATATTTTTTGTTTGGATACGACAGTTTGTTTAAAGTACCCCCAATTTCCAGTTGATTCCCATAAATTCCCATGGAAATTTTCCAATTTGGAAAACTTTAAAATTTCCTCATCTTTACTTCCTAAGGACATTTTCTAGAAAATTTTCCAGAAGATTACCAGAATTTTTACCACCCCTTTACTCCTCTAATCACTAGAATATTTCTTAGGAAATTCAGAAGACTGCCAATGCAGCTGCTGCCTGAATCTCCAACGTATATCAGTGTTCTTCTACAAAGCCCAATTATGTTTTGGGACTTTGTTTTGTGATAATCTATGATGACAAAGTTTTGACATATAAACAGAAAACAGTGCAAAGAGGACCAAATAAAAAAGGTAAAGCTGCTGCTAGCGCTCATTAAGGTCACCATGGTAACCGCACACCTGTGTTTGTCACTCTGACAGAATTCCTAATAGGACACGCAGACACAAATGCAGACTAAAAAGTAAGCCTCAAACAGTCACAATCCAAAAACTATAAGTCATACTGAAGATACCCAGTGGAGACATTTTCAGTTTTCTGTAAATTTTGCCTATGCTGTTCAATGTATTGATACCAAAAGTCAAATCACACCTTTCCTAATCAAGCTGGATTTTTTATGTTTGTTTTGTATGATTTTTTGCTAAAGCTGTGGGAAGAGAATCAAAACCAAGCAATCATGACAAAAACTAATGGGTAAATAATAAAAAGGGTGCTTCAGTGCTTATGCATTGGCACCCTTAAGGAAAAGAGTCTTTACAAAAATATTATTATTTTGTATGTATTTATTTAACATTTGACAGAGAATATTAGCAAATATTGTATTTTACTTTGGTAATTGGTTGTTTTATGTAGTACATTAGCTTCATATTTTGGTAGGATTTTCAATAAATTGTCTTAAATATTTGCAGCAATCACTAAACAATTGTTTGGATACCTTATTTCGAAAACACTTTCCAACACTTCCTATTTTCACAAGCAAATGTTTCAGTAAACCTCTTGAGTAATTTTACTTTATAACATTAAGGTTGGTGGCACAGTGGCGTAGTGGTTAGAGCTGTCGCCTCCAAGCAAGAAGGTTGCAGGTTCATCCCAGCATGGGATGAGAGTTTACATGTTCTCCCTGTGCACACGTGGGTTTACTCCGGTTTCCTCCCACAGACCAAAAACATGCATGTTAGGT
>JAOXNZ010000110.1:14608213-14622864 GCA_028566095.1 Kryptolebias brasiliensis | reverse complement strand
AAGACAAAGAATCATCTATTAAAAATCCTAAATATTTGTACTGTGATACTTTTTCAATTTTCAGACCTTCAGCTGTAGTAATGACTGGAAGATCCTTACTTTCAAATCTCCCTTTGGAAAACAGCATCACCTTCAATTTATTTGCATTTAAAACAAGCTTAAGGTGATAAAGATTTGTCTGTAAAACATTAAAAGCTGACTGTAAATGATTAAAAGCACTGTGAGGGGAGAGACCAGAACAATATAAAACAGTATCATCAGCATAAAAATCTAAATTTTGCATGAGGCACATTTAAAGCAAGACTGTTTATATATATAAAAAACAAAACCGGCTCCAGCACTGACCCCTGAGGAACACCATTGCGTATATGGAGAGAAGTGGAAGCTAAACCGCCTACTTGAACACACTGAGATCTATTTGTCAGATAGTTGTCAAACCATCGAAGAGATTGTTCAGACAAGCCAATAGTGTGAAGCCTATCCAAAAAAATCTATAAAATCATTAACCACTTTTAGCGCTGCTGTAGTGGTACTATGCATTTTTCTACAACCAGACTGAGAATCTGATAAAATATCATTTGATGTTAAAAAGTCCTTCAATTGTTCACTGACCAATGTCTCCAGGATCCTGGCCAATACAAATAATTTAGATATAGGTCTGTATTTGTTTAACTCTGCCTGGTCACCCCCTTTGAACAATGGCATAACATAAGCAGACTTCCATATCAAGGGAATATCCGCAGTATCTAAGGATAGATTAAAAAGATAAGTTAATGGTGGGGCAATAAAATCAACAGCTAACTTTAAGAAATAGGGTTCAAATTGATCTGAACCTGCTGATTTTTAGGGTCTAAAAGCTTAATAACATTATGCACTTCAGATATAGTGAAATGCTTGAAGTTAAAGGGTTGCATCGTCATCAATGAATTATCTAGATAAGTAAGAGATGAGTTTTCAGGAGAGGCACTTACAGGATAAAATATAGAAGCTGAGGTGATAAAATGCCTAATAAAACATTCAAGCATTTCTTGTTTATCAGAAATTACTTTTGAGTCTTTTAAAAAACACAAAGAATAATCTAAAGAGTTAGTATCACCATTTAAAGATTTAATGGTCTTCCAGAATTTATGTGGATTATTAAGATTTTTTGTAGTTTCTGTTAAAAATGTTGAGCTTTTGTATTTCTAATTGCAACTGTTGTAAAATTGCAAAGTCTTCTAAAGTTTTGCCAGTCTGAGTAAAGCCCTGTTTTCCTCACCTTGGTCCATGCCTTGTTGCGCTCATGAAGAATATCTGACAATCTAGAATTGAACCATGCCTTATCACATCCTTTTACTTTATATTTCTTAAAAGGAGCATGTCAGTCAACTATTTTTGAAAAACTATCCATAAAAAAATCCCAAGAATGTTCAACATCAGCAATAAGATAGATTCTTTCCCAATTAAAATGAAACAGATCATGAATAAATCCTTGTTCTGAAAAGTGTTTCATATCTCTTTTAAAAAAAATATGAGGCTTTTCCCTAGGAAGCTTAGCTTTTCTGACTGTGGCAATTACACAATGATCACTGATATCATTAGCAAACACTGAAGCAGGGGAGTATTTGTGTGGGATGTTAGTTAATATAAGACCAATAAGTGAAGCTTTTGCAGGATTTTTTAGGATTGGGTCTAGTGGGACAATGAACAATCTGAAATAGATTTAAAGAATTGCAAGAAGCTTTGAAATAATCTGAAACTGGTTGGAGCCCGTTCCAGTTCAAATCTCCTAAGATAACCATCTTGCTTGCATTTAACTGTTCAATAAGTTTCTTTAAAGTTGGAAGTGCATCACTAGCTGATGGTGCTCTATAACAACCAATGACAGAAATATTTTGATTGCCTGAAAGTTCCAGATCAAGACCAGACCAGAGCAAGAAACTCAAATTGTTTGGGTTCTGATTTGGAAAGAAGCACCTTGGATGGAAACTTATTTTTTAAATAAATAGCAACACCGCCACCTCTTTTTGGACGATCAGCTCTATAAAGATTATAACCACTGATGGTAACCTCCTTATCCTGGACAGATTTACTTAACCAAGTTTCTGACAAAACAATTACATCAGCATTTGTGAAGACTGTCCAAATGTGAACCATATCCATTTTTACAATCAAACTGCGTACATTTAAATGTATCAAACCAAGTCCATTACGAGCTTTAAAATCAGCAGGAGTGTCAAAAGTAATAGTAGTATCTGGACCAGGATTAGATTTCACATTCCCAGAGACCAAAAGCAATAAAGTAATTAAACCTCTGTGCTTTGTTTTATTATTATAGGAAATTCCTTTTATATGTAGGTTTGAAATAAAAACAGGTAAACAATTCAAAGAAATAACAAAATGTTCTTGGAGTACCATTATGTTCATTAATTTAGAAAGATCCATGGGCTCAGTCGAAATTGAAAAAATTGGCGGGGATTTGATGAGCAGTCCAGAATCAAAAAGGCATGTTTTACAGCCACAGTGGGACTGATATTCAGAGAAAATATGCATATTATTCTTATGAATGTTTTCATTTTCACTGCTCCAGAGGAAAAAATACAGTCCTGCGAAGATCCAAATTAAAGCCATTTTGCAATTGTTTGTCCAAAGAAAGAAATTAATCCAATCCAGGGCCAACATGCAAATCCAATCCATCTTTTCCTTCATGCTCCTCTAAGCCACCACAACGTCAGATGTAAACAGGAAGATGATCCAGAGGGACACTGCAAGTGAATTCATTTAGCAAATTAATAGGAGCAGGGGAAGGGGGTTTATGTGTAATGAGCTCATTTTTTCCAGATACATACAGTACTTGGGATGTTAGGGGGGTTCAACATGTTTTAAAGAGGTTAGACCTCAATGACAACTGCTTGCAGTTCTAGTTTTCTTTGAAATTGAGCATTTTTCTCTGCCAGATTCAGATTGAGTCCCTTCACATAATTTTTGGCATCATTGTAAAGTTTGGGGATTCCCTCGTTTAAATATAGGGCTGGAAATCCCGATGACATCACTTCAGATCAATAAAAAAATTAAATTTTTTGAATTCCATGTTTTGTGTTAGAACCGCAATATAGCCCAAGTTTGGGGTGAATTTGGGAATTTTGAGAAAAAAAAACTAAATTTGGAACAAAATAAAGCAGATTTTATAAGGCCTTGACTTCTAACAAGAAATAAAATTACGCCACATAAAAACCCAGTATGGGTCATTTTTATTGGTTAAAATTATCTGACCGTATAAGTTGACATTATGAGGGTTTTTAAAACCTGGTCCTGGATGGCTACTGGTCTAAAGATTAAACATTATGAACTCTAACCTGTAAAATATAAGTATTCCAGAAAAAATCTGAAGAATATATAAAGGCAGTAAAGTGCACTTCTTACTTCATTTTCCTGTAATGACTCAGTTCATCGGGCTAACTGTTGAAAAGTCTCTGAAGGCCAGAAACAAATGTGCCCTCTAAGGTCTGAAAGCCATATAGTCTATTATTTAACTGGTATCGGCAGTTTGTAGGAGGTAAAATGTCAAACCTGTAATAGAAAAAGTATATTTAATTCAGCTGAAAGCAAAGCATGAGCATGTGGAGGGTGCTGCTATTATGTGTCAGCTTGGTTTTCCTTGAATATATTATTACCTTTAACACACCAGACTAACAAAGTACAGAATAGTCTGCTTCTTGCTTGTTTAAATTAAAGACTAAGCATTCCTTAAAGGAATACATACCACCAAATTAAGAACATCTTATGGGATACAGTTGTGGCCATTTTGGTCAAGCCTTGTAAAAGATGTAACAATATTGTGAAATCTTGCGAATGTGTTAGCACTCAGAGTATGTGTTCAGGGTGAGAGTCAATTTTAGCTCAATATCTGTAAAACTGACTGACTTATAGCCATTTTTGTTTCGGAGAATGTTGATTAGCTGTAGTGGCCATCTTGAATTGGGTTGGATGTGCAGTCAATGATTGCTCTCTGAGAGTTTTACTAAAATCTGTCCAGTGGTTCACAAGATATTTTGCTAACAGACAAACAGAACTGATGCAAACAGTTGATGCTCAAGTTTTAAGCAAAGATGTTGTGCATAAGTAGTGCTTGAAGTAGGCCTTGTTACTAGTGCTCAACTACTACCACACCAAAGTTTCATCGAATAACTGTAAAAATCATTAAGGCCATTGTTATTTGGGTTCATGTCATTTAGCTGTGGTAGTCATCTTCAATTAGGATTACTCCAAACGTTAATGTACATTCAGTGATTGCACTCTGAAAGATTCAGTATTATTTGTCCAGTTCATGAGCTATTTTGGTAACAATCAAACAGGGTTAACTCCAATAGTAAATTGCAAAGTTAAAAAAAAAAAAAAGGCATTGCGCGATCAGTGAGAGCACAGAGTATATGTTGGGGATGACTGTTAGCTACTAGCACACCACATTTTAGCTCAATAGCAGTAAAATTGACAGGTATAGCAATTTCTGTATTTTCTAAGGATGTTTAGCTGTGGCAGCCATATTGAATTGGGTTGACTCCAGAAGGTAATTAGTTATAGATGTCTGTTCAATAATTACATTACAGTTTCACTAAAATCCATTTTGTGGTTTTTGAGATATTTTGCTAACAGACAGACAAACACACACACACACATATATACCCACACCCACACATACACACACTCAGAGACATAGGCAACTATCCTAACCAGATTTTATTTTTCATTCTCATGTCCTCCTTCTGTATTTATTCATCGTTCCCATTTTCTGGCCTGTCCAAAGCAAACAGAACACACAGACGGCTCGGGAATTAATGTGTGTGTGCAGCGTCACATAAACCGTCTCACAGGTTGGGAGTGCGGCGTGATTTATTGAGGGTCTCTACGCTGCCATAATAAGCGAGCTGTCAATACAATCACTGCTTCTGCCAACACACACACACGTGCACGAGCAGCCGCTAAGCTATTCACGGCTCTATCTTTTTCCAACGCTCTGTTTGGCCGGCTAGACAGATGCTGGCATGGAGACTTTCATCCATCCACTTGCCAGGGCTCTATTCAGCCAGCGGATTGGCCATCCACGAACAAGAGGATGAATCCAGGCAATTTATGCATTGCCTTCCTTTTTCCACTAGTTGCCCTCACATTCCCCTACCTTCTCCATCTTTTGTTTTCTCACACTAGTCCAAAAATGATGGAAAAAGTGCAAATTGTGAATGTTGCACCTATAAACTATAAACACCCACCTATGCCATTAACAGACTAAATTAAATGCCTGGAAGTCCTTAAATGAATGCATATTACCCGCCGCCTCTCATGTTTTAAACTAAGAACAACTTAATGCATGTAGTAGTCGTAGTTTAAGTGAGACCATGTAATGGCGTTATGTGCAATCTCAATCGATTTTGAAAGATGTTGTAAGTGCTCAGAGTATGTGTTGTGAAGGATTCTCTGCAACTGCCACATCAAATTTTAGCTAAATATCCTTTTTTTTTCATTTTTGTGTTTGCTAATGTCAGTGAGTTTTGGCAGCCATTTTAAATTAGGGTGACTCCAAAAGTTAATCAGTTGTAGATGTACATCCAATGATTTCTCTCTGAGATTTTCATTAAAATTTGTTTAGTGATTCATGAGATATTTTGCAAACACACAGACATCGTTGACTTCAATAGTTAATCATAAAATGTTAAACACAAATCTCACACAATTAGTTAGAGCTTGGAATTATGTCTAATTAGCTGTGGCGGCCATCCTGAATCAAAATAACTCCAAAAGTTCATTGGTTGTAGATGTGCATCCAATAATGACTTTCTGAGAGATTCAATAAACTCCATCCATTGGCTCATGAGATATTTTGCTAAAATGACAAACAAACACACACTTAGACACAGGTAAAACATAACTAAGAACTGTTCTACAACACCGAAGTGCTTGTATGAAGCAGTAGCTCTCTCCGCTCCTCTGATGCCAACCTTCTGTCTCTCCCCTGTAGGACCAAGCTCTGAACCTGGGGAGACAGAGCCTTCTCCATCATCACCCCCACCCTCTGGAACTGACTGCCCCAACTGCTCCGTGCATGCTCCGATCTCCCCACCTTTAAGTAGAAACTTAAAACCCACGTTAATTGCTTTTAATGTTTAAATTTGCCCTCTTTATTTGTTTTTATGTGTTGTGTTGCATTGTTTGATTTTATAATTTTTTACTACTGTAAAGCGTCTTTGAGTACTTAGAAAAGCGCTATACAAATAAAATGTATTATTATTAGTAGTAGTAGTAGACTCCAGTGCAGAGAAGGCTCGCTCCAGAGGCGAGTAAGATGAGAAGAATAAATTATTTTAAACACAAAATCGATGGCAATGCAAGACAGGGCGTCCGTAAACAAACTTAAGAATGACAAGCTGAGAGTGGTATGAAATTAAAGATTTGACATGAGCAGGTCAAATCTGACAAACTGAAAACAAATATCAGATTAAAAAAAGGAAAAACCAGGATTACCACGGAAGGTAATGGTTAACACAGGCCAGGTGTGGTAATAGCAATGTAGGACCAGGTGTGTGGGGAGAGCCAAAGGCAAGACTGAGGAAAAAACACTACATTTTCAACTGCACAAACTTTAAAACACAAAAACAAGGCAGTGACAAAAGGGAAGGGCTGACTTTAAAATGTATAAAAATATATATATTTCACATCCATATGATTTTTCTGATAAGCCAATTCTGTGTTTCTATCTTCTCAAAGTGTGCATCCATTGATTTTCTTTACCGCGGGGAGCTGGTGCCTATCTCCAGCAGTCACTGTGTGAGAGGTGGGGACACCCTGGACGAGGCACAAGTCCATCACAGGGACACATACAGACAAACAACCATTTACACTCTCACTAACACCTAGGGACAATTTTAGAGTTACAAATTAACCTAACATGCATGTTTTTGGTCTGTGGCAGGAAACCGGAGCACCTCAAGTAAATCCATGTGTGCACAGGGAGAACTTGCAGACTAGGGTTGGGTACATAGTTTTAGCCAGCGAGGCATGATTTGCACGCCCAATTTTCAAAAAACACTCCCAGTTTTTTCCTGCACGCGCTTGAAATTTACTTGTTAGGGCATGCAGTGAAATTTGACACGATTGTAGAAAACAAATTTAAAAAGCTGATGATTCATTTAAACTTTGAGTTTAATAAAATTAACAAAAAGGAAAAAATATCTAACAATAATTTATAAAATTCTTGTCAAAAGGTACATTCTGAAAGTGCAATCAAGTTAAACAAAGCTGGGATTCCCTTAACTGCTTTAATAAACTGATTTGTTGGAAAACATGGTCCAACAATTTTTTAAACCTACTTTTACAAAAATAAGTTGCAAGGACCTTTCTAATCACCGATCAGCCCTAATGGCAACAATTTTTGCTTTGATCAAATCACAAAACTCTCAGTCTTACCATAATTTCTAACAAATGTACCCTCATACACTTATTCATACAACAAAGTTGAGTTAAAAAAAATTTATGGGATACAAACTGATAGTTATAATTTAAATTAGGCTTGTTTTTCCCTTCTGTAGTCATATAATCATTATATTGATGCCGGAAAACATGAAATCAAACCATGTTTTCTACCAAGACAACAACACTTTCACAACTTTAACATAAAATACCAGCTGCCCTGCTTATATTTCCTCCAGCCAGTGTTATTATTTATAATTTCAAAAGGCAAAGCTAACTTGAAATGATAAGTTTCATGCATAATAAGAGGTTATCAAACACAGTGAGTGAAAGCCATATTGCCTGTTACTGCTTTGGACGCCCAAAAAAAAAGTTCCACCAAATATTTCAGTGATTTTCCAAACCAGAATATAACTTGGGGCCTGAAAGGAAGCATCCACACAAACAAAATGCATAAATCAATTTGCATCCAAAATTATTACAAGTAGTACCAGGAGAAGCATTTTATGCAAAATAGGAATACATGTTTGTTTAGGTGATATATTTTTGTCAATCTTGTACTGAAACTTCCCATTTTCTTTGATGTTTGTTTTTCTTCATCCCTAATTGTGAAGTCAGTTTGAGTGCTTCAGACCCAATCAGTTTAATTGTCTTCCTGACATTTAATGACAAGATATTATTGGAACCGGTTAGTTCGAGGCCAATTTATGCCTCGGGTGCTATAAATAGCAATAGGATGATGACAGCTGAATGTGTATTGTTGAAGATTTACACAGAACAAATTTGGCTCTAATAAAACTGACAAGATTACTGATATTCAGTGAAAACAAGATGATCGAAGGTATATATGGCATATCAACGTCCATGTCCTCCGGAAGCCTGTCAAGCTTTACTAATGAACCCACAGTATGAGCAAATCCATGCATACATGGGGGGAACTAATTATTTAATCCCCTGCTGATTTGGTAAGTTTGCTCACTTACAAAGAAATGAATAGTCTCTCATTTTTATGATAGGTTTATTTTTTTAGAATATCAACTAAAAATCCAGAAAGAACGCATTTCAAAAACGTAACAAATTGATTTCATGGCATTGAGTAAATTAGAAAAAACATGACTTAGTACTTGGTGGAGACACCTTTGTTGGTAACTCATTTCCTAGAGTTGGTCACCAGATTTGCACACATCTCAGGAGGGATTTTGGCCCACTCCATTTTACAGAAACTCTAAATCCTTTAGATGTCTAAGCTGTGGTTTGGTAACTCAAAGGTTCAGCTCCCTGCACAGATTTTCTAAAGGACTAAGGTCGAGAGACTGGCTCAACCACTCCATGACCTTAAAGTGTTCTTCTTTAGCCACTCCTTTGATTCCTTTGCAGCATATTTTGGATCATTGTCAAGCTGTACATAACAATTTTACTGTACATAACCTTATGCATTGATCCCTCAATGCAGGGAACAGGGGCACCTTGAGGATGTTGAAGGATTCAAACACCTTACAGCATAATGGGTTACCGCAGGTGTTCTTGGTGACTGTGGACTCAACTGCCTTCAGGACATTATCAAGCTTCTCCTGTGTAATTGTGGGCTGACCCTTCACCTTTCGCATGATCATACTTACCCCATGAGACAAGATTTTGCATGGAGCTCCTCTCAAAGCGTCTTGCTGATGGTCTTGTAGTCCATTTCAGCCTTCTACAGATCTATGGTCATGCCCCTGACATCCTCTGACAGCTTTTTGGTCTTGCCCACGGTGGTAGAGAGGTTGGAATGAAAGAAGCTGATTCTGTATGCGATAAAACTTTATTCACACAGAGAATTGACGATTGATTGATTGATTGATTGATTGATTGATTGATTGGTTGGTTGGTTGGTTGGTTGGTTGGTTGATTGATTGATTGATTGATTGATTGATTGATTGGTTGGTTGGTTGGTTGGTTGGTTGGTTGGTTGGTTGGTTGGTTGATTGATTGATTGATTGATTGATTGATTGATTGATTGATTGATTGGTTGATTGTAGTCTGGGGCACATTAACAATCTTTGGGAGTCAGGAATAAATACCTATTTCACTCAATGAGGTGCAAATTCATTTGTAACTTTGATGCGTGTTTTTTTATTATTAATTTAATTTGATTTTCTGTTTGTCTGCCTTAAAATGAAACTACCAATAAAGTTGGAGACAGCTTTAACACAACAATACAGCGGAAAGAAAAAAGTGTAGAAATGGCTCATGTAATTGTCAACATCGTAGCAGCCAAAAAGTAGACCTTTAAAGTTTGCTCATTTCCTTATATTTTCCTTGTAAGGAGCCTGACTTTCTTGTAACCTTTTAAAGTGGTCTTAATCTATAGTTCTACAAGCTTCAAAGGTCTTTCCAGTATTTTTTTTGGACACTGGCTGCTTTTTCACACATTCTCACTCCAGTCCTTGTACCGGAAATTTCGAGTGAAATTTCTTTTAGCTGCCCCTATGAAAAATGCCCAAGTTAGCACAATTTGACAGCCATAAAATGGTAGGATTAGCACCAACAAGGTGATTACTAAAGAATTATTTGCTAAAACCTAATTTAGTTTTGCTCTGCTGTCTATTATATAATCTATTGACAGTGGACAGTCCATAATCAGTTTCAGTTTGAATCGACTCTTGTTATATTAAGTAATTTTGACAGAGAACTGGGTGCTTTTCTCATAACTTTGAGGTAAGTTAAGACATCCATAGTTTTTACTCGCTTGTTGCTATTCAAGGTTGTGCCATGCTGGCCCCTCTGTCCAGCAGTCATTGGGCAAAGAAATCTGTTGATAGTTTGTGCAAATTAATTTTTAATCTCTGGTTGTATTAGGCAGCACTTAAGTTAATACACCACTTGCTGACAGGTCACTGTGGACGTTTGGATCAATCCCAGAGGGTTAATGCTTCTCTGTTTGTTTCTTGCAACACCACAAAATCTTAATTATTGCCCACAACTGCAAGGCAAAAGGTGGCTAATAAGGATTTTGCCTGTGTCTGTGAATGTGTGTGTGTGTTCACATGTGTATCTGCTATCTGTTAGCAAAATACATCGAGAACCAAATGACGGATTTCAATGAAACTCCCACAAAGTAATCATTGGATGCATGTCTACAACTGATTAACTTTTGAAGTCAACTCAATTAAAGATGGCCCCCACAGCTAATCAAGTTTAAGAAACACAAAACTGGCTATAAGTCAGTCAGTTTTACAAACATTGAGCTAGAATTTGGTGTGGTAGTAGTTGAGACTGATCCCCAATACATACTCTGAGCACTAACACATTGTGCAAGACACTTGTTTAAAACTTTGCCATTAACTTCTAGAGACAACCCTGTTTGTCTGTTAGCAAAATATCTCATGAACCCCTGGACGAACGTGAATGAAATTTTTGGAACATAATCACTGAATGTATCATTACATATAATAAAATTTTGAAGCCAACCAAATTCAAAATGACCACGACAACCAGCTGACCTTAGCCAACACAAAAATGGCTATAATTCAGTCAATTTTGCAAATAGTAAGCTAAAACTTGGTGTGGTAGTAGCAGAACAACATACTTAAAACTTAGTCTAAGCACACCAGATCTTGCAACAACAAGTGAGCTCACGCATAATATTATTATTAGTTTGAACAGCTATAATAGCTATATCATTTGTCAACAGAATTACATAAATTTAGTAAAAATCTACCATGAAAGGTTGTGGGTGATATGCATTGCTTCAAGAAATAAATTTGCTTTTAAGAATTTTTTTTTAATAAAAAACTAAAAGAAGCATTTTTTCAGTTTGTATTATCAATATCTTCCAGCACTTAAGCTGGTTTTAAGAATTGCTCACTCAGTCATGGTGGGTCCCTCAGGACATGACAGGGGCAGATTAGGCAGTGAGAGGTAGACAGCCAAGGGTGACAGAGCAAGAATAACGCACAGTACTTTAACAAATAGCTGGGTGGTGATGCTTCTTTCCTTCAACAAGCCACCACCGCCGCCCTGCCACCTCACTACCCCCATGCTCCATGACAAACCCACCATGACAAGTAGGATCTCTACCCAGCAGCAGCAACAGACTGGTCAGATCAATCCACAGGCATAGAGACAGAGAGCAGAGCAACTGTGCAAGTCAGCAGGAAGAATTCAAAGAAGAGGGGGGCAGTAAGAGGAAGAGTCGGGGGGGGGGGAGTAAAGGAAGAGAAAACAACAAGCAAAAGCACCAAACATGACGCAGGTATACTGAAGTGTGAAGATAAAGATGATGCAAGAGTGAGACAGAAGGAGGAGGAGGAGGGGCGGAAGGAGATTATGTCCGTCCTTGTCCAAAGCAGATAATGAGGTGAGTGGAGCTCAGCCGACTCAGTGTGGCAAATCCGACTGTACACCTGGTGGCATCATACAGGGAAAATACTAACAGTCTGACACACATTAGCAATACTGGACTAGCTTACCAGCTCTATTTAACATGAACACGGCCACTTCTGTAACAGTAAAAGTGTTTATATTTAGGAGTCAAGAGGTTAGTTTCAGTCCATTAATGATAGGACATCCAGGATATGACACTTTAAAAGTTAAATGTAAGCTTAACAGACCGTTAGTGTGATCGTTATAACAATGACTTATAACTATGACCATCTACACGGTAATGGCATTATGTGGCTACGCAAAGATTTTTCCTAATCATTTCACCTTTGCGTTAATGTGGAAACAGCATATTAGAAGCCCCTAAACAGTCTTTTTTAAAACTAAGTTCCAGAATGAGAAAATCCTTTAACGCTACCGTTGCATTCTTGTGTGGACAGCCTAAACGCAACCTTTAGAAAACAATGATGCCATAGCCTCCTCCTGCCTAACCTATGACTCTAATAATAACAGATTACATGCTTGCGTTTGTGACTGATTAGTCAACTGCAGCAAAACCTTCGTATCCTGTATTACTTCAGTGAGCAGAGAAGGCTGATGAGTAATAAAATTGCCTTGAATAGAGCAGCACAAAAACCCCTTATTGTTACACCAAACAATCTACAGCCAAAAAGGGTTTTTATCACTATACTGAACTGTCAACAATACTAAAGCAAATGTTGCAGAAACAAATCAACAATAGACATAGTATGCATTTAAAAACATAGGAAATGAGAATAGTTTTAAAATACTGACACTTGTGTATAAACAGATTACCCTGAACCCTTTGAACATTATGAGAAAATCTCTTCTTTCTGTCTCTTGCTGGATACTCTGCCTGAAATCATCCATTATGTCTACTGATTTGGACTGACATGACTTGGGTGACTGTGTGTGTTTCCATGTGGATTAAAGCATTTCTAGAAACAGTGCCATGTTTACAAGGAAAAAGACTGCTTGGAAAGACAGCATTCCTGTGTGGATGGGGCCTACGCCTGAAACGTACAACCCCCGATCTGAACTGAAGAAGCTGAAAGGTGAAACAGCTTCAAGAAACGAGAAGAAGCCCAGCTGCCTTCTATTTAACCACTTGGGATTGTCAGATCCAGTCCAATCTTGGGATGGTCATGTAACTACTAAGGTAGTATAACTTATCCAAGGACACAATGACTTAGAACCCTAATTTAATGCAACAAGTTTAATTTTGAGTTATGATCAGGCGCAAGCATAAAAGTGCTAGACATTGTCTAGAATAAAAAAGGTGAGATTTTTCTTTCATGTTTTAAGGAAAAAGATTTTATGAATTTAAAATCTTTAATTTGTCCTAAAACATTTTCAAAATGTGTGGTTAACAAAAGAGTTCCAATTGTCTTACTGTGTGAATAAAGCCCCGTTCATACTGCTGTACAATGGATTAAGGACGGGTAATTCAAGCTAAAATAAGCTTCAAAATGGTCTGTTATTATTTGATTTAGGTTTTGAATATCTTAACAAAAGCAACTGATTATGTGATAAAATAGGGGAGCAAAATCAGGCGTGTAATTGTGTCTACATAGTACCGAGCAACAGTCTGATCAACTGTATATTCTTAGCTGGTGTAACAGCGGCCTTGGTAGAACGCCATGATTTATTTAAATATGAAACCAGATGTAGACATTTACAAAACCTTTACTTTTAGGCCATATTTAGTTCAATTTTAGTCTAAATGGTTGCTCTACCCAGAAGAAAATCACTTACAATAAGCTCCAGGTTGATGTAAATAAGATCAGCATAAACTTGTGGATGTCTTGTGCTCCTACATAAAGGGGTATCACTCAATGTTCTTCCTCTTTTCTGTCTGATTTATAGCCAGACACAGCACAGTCTTAAAGCTATAAAAACATCTTTGTTTTGTTTTTTCTCATCTCCACAGCTGAAAGCTGACTGACTAGTAAGCTAGCAGCTACTGGTGTGGCAAATTTGGAAATTCTGATGGTAAAACTGATTACAATGACCAAAACCATGCAGGATAAGGGAAAGGGGAATTGGAGAAGGAAGATGGTTAGGTGTTGTGTCAAAAATAGCACTGCGGAGCCTAGTAAACATTTTGGTGCTTTATTGCTACCTTGTGGTAGTCTTAGCAGCATGTTACAATTAGGTGACAATAAAGAATGGGGTTCATCAAAATGGCAGTCACATTATTTCTTTGATTCTGTATATTTTAACGACTCTTCAAACATTTAAAAATAATTGACCATACCTACACTAAAAAAACAAATAACAATTATTTAAAAAAATGATGATTTTCTGCTACGTTTGCACTTCCCGGCTACACGTAAATGGAGTTTTTATTTTAAAAATGCTTTCCAAGCTGGAGATTTTTTAACAATTTGTTTTTTGGTGGATCTGTGTAGATAGGTGATACAGAGACTTTGAAAAATTGTTACGTTAGCAGCCTATTTTTGCATACACCCACTATCAATTAGTACTATACAAACCAAAACAACAATGAAGCAATGTTTTTTATCTTACTTTCTCCCAATCCTGTCACTATTAAACTTTGATTTTGTGCTTAAATGGTTAATAACAAATGTTTTGAGAAACTCCTTAGCCAAGCAAGAATGTTCTTTCTGCAATTATGCCATTATTGTCTACATTCTCGCCACCTAATGGTGCAGCATGGCTATTTCAGCCTTTTTCTTAGATTGAGTAAATGGAGAAAAGGATATAAAAAAATATCAGCTTGAAAAAAAAAATTCTCAGTATTGTAGGACAGGGTCTAAATTTACTGTATAGTACAAATGTGACTAAATTACCCCCCCCCCCGACCC
>JAOXNZ010000110.1:14524102-14535117 GCA_028566095.1 Kryptolebias brasiliensis | reverse complement strand
GCTTTAAAAGCTCAAACTCCACACTCTCTATTTTTGAATTGAGAAAGCTCCTCGGATGAAAAGCGAAACGTCTTCAACTACAAAACTGAAGTCCAGTTGTTTTTGTTTTTAACCTTTTTTGGAACAACCTAGAAGTAACCAGTGTAATACTGGTACATACAAATTACTTTACAGTAAACCTAATAACGCCTTTCTTTGAAAGTTCAGTGGTAAGTCATTCACGTTTAACTAGTCAAACACTTTGATTTACAATCACATAATATATAAAATGGCACTCCCACCAGCCACTGTGGTTTGTCCAGACAAATTATTGATGCTAAATTGTTGAAGCAACATTTAACTTCAAAAAGCCACAGCTTTACAGAACTTCTAACAAGAACCTGTGCATATCATTATGGAAAGATGTAAAAGCTGGTTTGAGTTCTACAGTTCTGATAATTTTTCTGATCACAGAAACACTGGATTCCAGAGTTACTTTACCAGTCAGAAGTTGACATACAATGACAAAATGTGCCTGAATGTCATATTAATTTGGGGCTTTTAATGATTTATTTGAACTGTTCTTGTTCCCTGGTGGAATAATGTATACAACATCCAACTTCTATGACATTTAAAAACAAGAATTGGGAGCACAAGTTTGAATTTGTTGTAGATTTCCTGTAATTCATAAAGGGTCAGGATTATAAATACAGTGTCTAATATATGTATACTTCCCCACTAGTTTAAATGTTGTAATTTAAACTAGTTGGTTTCCTGGCACAGACCCAGCCTCTAACCCCAATCCACAAATTTTCAGTAGAGTTGATGTCAGAGGTTTGGGAGTCCCTGCTTTATCCAATCAGAAACCAGATCTGATGTGTTTCATTGTCCTGTTGGAACGCAACTGTGTCCAAATTTCAACCATATAGCTGTTGATTTGACTTGAAGATAAAAAATAAAAGAAAAAATTTGAGGTAGACCTCCTTCTTCAGTATTCATCCACTTAGTGCAATGCACCAGTATCACAGTCCAATACTACCACCACTGTGCTTGACAGCTGGTACCATGTACTTCAGTTTGAAAGCCTCACCTCGACTCCTCCAAACATACTTCTTGTCTTTGTGGCCAAACAATTCTATCTTTGTCTCATCTGACCATAAAACTTTTCTCCAAAAGACATTTGGCTTGTTCATTGAGCTTGAAGGTGTCAGTTTTGGAGCATGGGCTTCTTCTTGTTCGGCACTCTCTCAGTCCATGTCTGTGTAAACCTCCTTCACTATAAAGTCATAAAGACATTGTCAAACCTTTATCACCACATTTGAAATATTTAGGTGAATGTTTGCATATATTTGAGCTTGTATATATCTATTTTAGCAAAAACCTACAATAAATTTATACCTGTGCACCCTATTTGTTTTGTTTTAGAAATCCTTGTAGTTGCACATTGTATAATCATTTCACCCTGGAAAATAATGGTTTAAAAAAACATTAGAAGCCCCAAATTATGATGACATTGATATAAACTTCTGACCACAGCTGTATATTAGTCTCTAATAGTTACCATCTATCATCTAAAATTCATAAACAACTATATTAAACATTAACTCCTTTGTTCATTAGTCTTAGTTCAGACTGAGTCCATGTTGTGTTCTCGTGCATCAATAAAATAAACCATACTACGGCAGTAACTCAGAATCCATGTGTATTTTTTGCTTTAAAGTAGATTTTACAATAGATTTATTAAATACATATTAGTGCATTTATTAATAATTGTAAGTTAATGCTGAATTGACATAAATTGAATGGAAACACACAGTTAATGCCATCTGTTAATAAGTAAGTACAAACAGTTTTTCTAAACAAACCCCACCCTCAAATACGGTGCAATAAATGCAGCAAAATTCAATAATGTTGCCTCAGTAATATTACTGTACCCACAAATGATCAGATAATTAGGATAAACGACCTAAATGGTCTTGCAAACCTTTCTGAGTAAAGGATTCTTATCTGTGCCAAATATTGAGCTAGTTTATGTAAAATAAATAGACTTTTGTCGGTTCCTTGAAGTATGTGACAGCCCTACAGTTCTTCATTTGTTAAGGTGGCAGGGGAGGCAGCCTGGATCCTATTTTTGGATGATGGTTATTTGACAGTTCTATGGTAAATATGTGACAATGGAGGGAACAGCAAATGAAAGCTGCTGCCTGAATCTCCTAATAACAGCCTGATAATTCTGTTTCGTAATCTTATCTCAACTTGTGTAGAGAGCAGGATCAGGGAAAGGAGGTTGCAGGTTTAGTAAAGAGATTTTGGCCACTGAAAATGAGAAAACATATTAATCTTTTAGACAAACAAAAGAAAAAAAACAAAGACTGCAAATGTCATTAAGAAATGGTTACTGTCCTGAAATAGGGGATAGGAAGGTGGGCAGTAAAGAAGAAATGCACAGGACTGTGAAAAAGCAGCAGAATGTGACACTGAGTGAAACCAGATTGGTCAAGCTTAGAAGGCAGGAAAACCTGTAGAAGAAATAAACACTGTTTTAATTCTGATGAACTAAATGGTCCATGAAAGCAACAATATGAGATGATCTTTTCTGTAATGTGGTGGTGCTTTGATGGAAAATACCAAGCCTTTTTTTATCGTTATGTGGCCTTGGATCAATTGATTTTGACATTTGCTTTCCCTACACAAATAAATTGAAGCCAGGCTTTGTCATTTTTTAGAAGCTACAGACTCTGGGGTGCAATGCAGTTCCCTGACATTTACAGTTGACAACAAGACAGTAGTTTGGTCTTATGAAACATAGCACAAGCTGATTAATAAGAGCAGTTACAGTCTGTTACAGCCATTTTGTTTTTGTGCACACAGATATGCATCAGTTCTTTACATCGGGGGTGATTATTTAAAAGAGAAAATTGTAGAATTTTTTCCAGTGAGATGCCTCCTCACATCTAAAGTGCTCATAGAAAACCGCAGAGTTTAATGTGCTAAAGGCAGCAATACCCTCCCTTTTAATTCAACAATGAAAGTCATAGATGGTATCTGTTTGTTCATTCTCAGAAATTTTCAACTCACTTGACTTTATTTATATTTCACCAATTCACATCAAATCCTTTCAGGGCACTATAGTATAGATTTTTCCCATGTTTGCCTGACGTGAGAAGTTTCTACCACAATGCTGATGTCCTTGATTTGAACACCTACTATCTTCTACACCAACTCCACTACTTTTTTTGACTTCAATGAATGTGAAAGTTCACATTGTGCAATTTTCAGCTGTCGTATACAAAATCTTTCATTGTAAAAGAATTATAAGAAATTCTTCGACTGTGAGCTTGAATTGGCAGTAGGGATGCATGATTTTAGGAAACATGCAACTGCAATATTGGTTTTGAGTATTTCAAGACAATTGTGTCTGCAATTTTTTGGAATTCTTTGCAATATTAATATTGCGCACACTGATATTGATACATTTTTGATATATTGTGCATCCCTAAGCAGCAGTCTATATGTTCAGTGTGACAAGTGACAAGCTCACCAATAACTTATTTAGCACTCTAACAGCCAAAGATGACCTACAATAAATTGTGAAAAATTCTGAAAAAATTCTTTAGTTTTGGTTTTGCTGCGGTCTACATTTTTTTCCAGCCTTTTCCGTCCTTAGCTTTTTTTCCTCATTCTCCTCCCTGTCTTTTCAGAGCCTAAATTTAAATCTGGTTGGTTTATTGAAGGTCATGCAACTACATTTAAAATCCATGTTAAGTGCCAGCCTTTAATATTTTCCGTTTATTTCCATCTATTCCCATAAAATCCTGTTAAAATCCATTAATTCCAATGAAAGGTTTCCAACTTTGAAAATTTTGGAACCCTAGTTACTTTGAAGATTTTACCATAACAAGCTAGCACAGTGTGGCATGTACAAGTCTTTTATACGACTTGTAAAACCAAACAGTGTGACCTGACCTTAAACAGACACGGATATAAAGATGGTTTGGTACATTGGCTGTTTTCTTAAAGAGTGAAAGTCTAAAGTGGAACAATAGTCTGAAAAACTGAATGATCTGTAATTCTGTTAATTTTTTTGCACATTCTTCCTTAATAAATGCCAGTTTGTGCACAGGAAAAGGCATATGAATGTTTTTTGAGTGTAGGTGTCATTAGTGCACGTGACCATCGGACTCTGTACCACAGCTTTAAAGGAAATGAACAATTTTGCCAAATATGGTAACAAAATAAGAGAAAGTATGCATGCTTCCAAAAAGTTGGATCTCAGTTCTACTTCAGATAAATGTATAATTACATTCAAACTTATTACACTACTGCTGCTAAAGCCAGCCACTCATGGACAAAAATATGGTGCTTAAAGAGAATAGTTTTACAAAACAGTGTTAAGATGGATAAGAGGGGGAACGGTACACTAAAAGACACATTCTGAGAAATTGCTTGATGGGCAATCGAAACGCAGAAAACGCTCGGAGGCCGCAAAGGGCTGTCCTGTCTCGCACATCCAACCATGGGTAATCAATCATGACAGCTGCATATGCACTCCCTGTGGGTTGCCGTGGTAACAGACAAGTGGGTCGATAACAGAATATTGAGTGGGTGTCTTTATTTTATTCATCCGATCACTTTCCCTCAGGATGGATCTGTCTTCCAAAAAGTTATGAGGTGTATCTGCAGCATCTGATCCATTTTCATGTCCTTGTGAAAGTTTAGGAACTCCACAGAAAACAAAATGGCACAACAGCTACCTAAGCAATAATTATGATCCACTGATGGAGCTGGAGACCTGGAGCTTGAAGCCTAAACACTGGATGTCTACATGTGAAAATACACATGCGTTGACATACATACACATATAGTAACATCCTCAACTCCATTGCAGTCTGTTTTCTAATTAACAGAGCCAAAAGCCTGAATTGTTGCAACATAATACCATTTGTTTTTTAAATTAAACATGTAGGCAAAGTTGTCAGCAGTAGCTGCCATCTTTTGTTACATCAGTTCTCCGAAGTCTGTTTTACAAGTCTTAATTAAACCACTGACTCCAAGGCTTGCGTCAGTACCATAAGAGGCTGAAATCCAACATCTGATATTTCCTACAGTTTATGGGAATTGAGCTGGCAATACAACCCGTACCCCTTTCACCCAGTTTACCTTCCTACCACATGACTCTAAAGTCCTCAGCTCAAGAATCAGTAGTACTCCTCGTAGTTTTTTGGGTTGAGACAGTAGAGGATTCCCCCACCAAAGGAAAAGATGGTCCCTCCCCAGGCCAAGCCATAGCCCCAGTTGAACTCATGGTAGATCCTCAGGTTGATGCTTTCAATGAACTTGATGGGGTACAGGACCAAGCTGCAGGCCTGCAGGACAACTGAAAGAGAAAAATACTGTAAGTACGTGACACAACCTCTACAGAGTAAGAACAACTTTAATCTGTGCTGACCATCTATGCAAAACATAAACCAAAAGCATAAAACCTTTTAAGGACCTTCTCTGGTATAATCACCTACTTTGTCAGGACATGTAGTCCTGATGGGCACCAAATACTGGTTCTAAGATGGTGAAACGACATTTTGAGGTTAGGGGTTATGTTTAGGGCTAAGGTGTGAATTGAAATTAGGCTAGGTAAGTAAATAAGTAGGTAAGTAAGTAGTAGGCAAGTATTGGTAATGGTTAGGTTTAGGTCAAAGGTCAGGGGTCGGCTACAAAAGTGAATGGAAGTCAATCCAATGTCCTAAGCTACATCTGTAACACTGAAGGCCCTACATGCATCACTGACATTAATCGTGCTTTGTAGCCCTCTGCTCATTGTCAGCAAATTTCTGTTATTGTCAAGATGTTGGCATACTGGTACTGCCATTGAGCTCAAAGCAGTGCCAGTCGTATGAGTGTAGCCTAACAGAATTAGTCAGATGGTTATAAGCAAGCTGTCAAGAGTAATTGTTGCAGTGTTTTATCAAAGCCCATTCATCAGCACATAAATTCAAGTCTGTAAATTGAAAAACTGTGTAAGAAATAAAAATAATTCTTACCATGCATGAACTGATTTATTAGGAAGGAAATTATTACCAACTTTTAATATTTTCTTGTCAATTTCTAGCTACTCTAATGACTGGCCTGGGTGCCAGATGGAAGAGGCAGAAAGGCAGGGGCAATTAATCCTGTTTAAAAAAAATCTATACACAAAGTTGAGCTTTGCTGGAACTGACTTGACAAGAAAACAAATCAAACCTTGAAACAACAACAAGGAGCACAAAGTGAAAGAAATTAAAGTGACTTAATGCTTGGCTTAAAAGATGAATAGGTGCAGTGTAGAAATGTTTCCTGTAGGAAGTGGGCTCTGTCAAGGTTGCCCTTTATCATTGATGTTGTTTGTAATTTTTATGGACAGAATTTCTGGGTGCAGCCATGGGGCACATAGCCTCCAGTTTTGGAGGCTTTGAATTGCATTGCTGCTTTGTGCGAATTATGCAGTTCTTTTGGCTTCATTGAGCCAGGAACTCCAGCAGGTACTGACTGGAGCAGATTGCAGCAAAGTGTGAAGCAGCCGGGACGAAGATTAGTAAATTTAAGATCATAGTCCTCAAACAGAAAAGGGTTGGTTGCCACCTACACAATGGAAATGAGCTACTTCAATGAGTGGAGGAGTTCAAGTATTGCATGAAGTTACAAGTGGAGACAATGTCAAAGCAAGAGACTGAAAGGCAAATTGGGACATTGTCTGTAGTCGACATGTGAATGTTGTACTTGTCTAACGTGGTGAGGAGACAGTTTAGCCAAAGGGCAAAGCTGTGAATTTATCAGCTGATCTATGATCCATTCCTCTTCCAAGTCATAAGCTATGGGTAGTGACCAAAAAATTAAATTAAATAAAATACAAGTAATTTCCTCTGTGGAGTGGTTGGACTTAAAGGGACAGTCTAGTAATTTTTGAAGTGATGTTCTGTCAGACAGATATGAATAGTTAGTACCTTATCAGCTGTGACATCAATCATAAAACACGGAGAAGAAGGCGGCAAAAGTCTTCATTCCAGGCTAGGCTACTAGCTAGCCAAAAGAGGGCTTGCTGTTTAGCAATTTTCAGGCTTAAAAAGCAACTCTTTCACAAAAGGACAAACTGGTGTGAAATAATGCTACATAGGTTATTATGCTTTTTGAGCATGTTCATTAAAATGCAAGACAAACATCTTTACTGAGTTATCGCAGGTATCCAAGGGTATCCATATTACCCTTCTCAGTTTGGCCTCTCTAATTCTAGGGCGCTATAGCTCTCTTTTTTGTGAATTGCCACCTATTTATTTTTATGATTATTTTTTGTAAATGTAAATGGTAAATGGACTGTACTTATATAGCGCCTTTCTAGCCAATCAGGCTACTCAATGCACTTTACAACACAATCTGTGCTCTCATTTACCCATTTACACAGCACCGAATCTTCTATACATCCAAAGAAGCCCGTTGAGATGGTTTTGGCATCTGGTAAGGATGCCATCTGGACGCCTTCTGAGTGAAGTGTTTCAGACATGTCCAAGTGGGAGTAGATGTCAGGTCGGACCCAGAGCTCAATACCAGAAGCGAACAAACTTGTTTGTTCCCTTTCATTAAAGACAGGAAAACCCAAAAGGTCAATGAAACTATTTCAAACTGACAAAAATAATTAAAAAATACTAAAAAAGAAATCAACTAATGAAGCTCAGTCTCTGCTTTTGACTTTTGGTTCAACAGAAAATAATTTCTAGTGGAACCAACCCAAGGCCAGTTTCATTAGTTTGTTTTTTAAAAGAGTTCTGTTGAACCAAAATTCAAAAGCAGAGACTGATCTTGATTAGTTTTTTTCTTTACATTACTTTTGTCAGTTTCAAGTTATTTCAGTGACCTTTGTGGGGTTTTCTTTCTTTAACAAAAGGGTAAAAACAGATTTTACCCACCACAGTATATTTAACAGCTGTCCTGGGGATACCTTAGAGTCCCTCCAGATGGGCTGGATGTAGCTGGGCAGAGGGAAGTTTGGGATCCAGAACTTGCACCCAGTTTGAGAAATAGTCAAAAATTATTGGATCGATAGGTGAAAGGTAGGGAGTAGATCTTGTGATTGGTTAATGTCAAACAGTGGCAACAAAACTAAACAAACATTAACCACATATAAATATAAAAACACACAGATAATAACTTTATGATATTCCAAGTTTTATACAATAATGAAATTCTCTTGGCTGCATAATTAGTCCACAAGATAAGTAACTTTATAAGGTACATAATTCCAAGATCTGTGTAGATAGAGTCATTGCAGCAAGAAATACTGAGTCACTACGCTTAAAGATTAAATCTTTTACTGCCTCTCTTGTGTAAAGGCTGTAGTCTGTTGAACAACCATATGGCAGCTAACTGGTCTTAAAGGCTGTGCACATAAAAGACAGATGTATGCATGTAATTTGAGCACACAGAACAGAATAAATAAAAAGAACAACATTTTAGGAACAGAACATTTCTGCTGTGCATGCAGAATTACCATCCCATGGGCACAGGGCACCTACAAAAAACATGCTCAATCCTTCTTAAAGGTTTCAAAGTGCCTAACATTGGCTTCCTAATCATTGATGGTATTTTTGTTACTTGTGCAGTCATCATTTTCCTGCAGTTCACAGCTGTTTCTATTATTGCTCCTGATTACTGGCCAACATACTGTTTCAGCTACAATTACCACAACTAAAGCTGCATGGCACAACTTAAACCATAAAGTATCAAAGACTAGAAATTACCACGACAGCTTTCAATGTAGCCACAGTTTTTACCTCAACAATTTATTGACTACAGTTTTGCTCCTACTGTTATCGTTGCTAATTCTGCATAATGACCACCTGGAACTGTCTGATTAGTAGATGAATTCAAATTTGAGTAATAGAAGAAATTAGACACATTTCTGCTGAAAAAAAAGTTAATGTCCAGATACATTATATAATAATATATATATTATTGTGAAAACTAACAAAATATAAAAAAGCTTAATATCTAGTAAAGGAATTGTTTCTTGATGACATGTTGAAAACAGAAAAATTAAAAGAGCCTGCATTCCTTGAAGAAATGCATATCACCTGCTACCTTTCATGCCAGAGTTGTAGACTTTGTCTACACATAAAAGTATTCAAAACTTTCAGTCCAAAATCTTTTGGACTGAAACTCCAAGAGTGACATTTCAAGATTGCTTCACTCTGGAAGCCGTTTTAAAAATATATCATTTTGGGGATCCATGTGGATAAAAAGCTGAATCAATAAAAAACTTTTACATATTCACAAAACATTGTTCCCATCTGGTTGCCTCTCTAACTAAGATAATTTAATGTAGAGAAATGACACATTTTTAGCAGATTTGGTCAAACCTCAAAAATATTATGTGAGATCTTGAGTATGTGAATGACTCTCAGCTACTACACCATCAAAAATTAACTTAATATTTGCAATATTGACTGAGTTTAGTAATTTTTGTGTTGGCTAGGTTTGATTAGCTGTGGCAACCATCTTGATTTGGGTTGACTCCAAAAGTTAATCAGTAGTAGATGAACATCCTATGATCAATTGCTGAAGCTCCATTAAAATCTGCCCAATGCTCCACACATAAGCAAAAGCATTACCACCAGCCTTTCACCTTTCAGGACCAGGTGATAATGGGGAAGAGTAAAGATTTGAGTGTCTCTGAGAGAAGCCAAATTTTGATGGATACATATCAAACTGAAGCTCTTGTGAGATGTTTCTTGTCTGCCAAAATGCTTTAAGAAAAGAAAACCATTGGAGGAGCGACAATTCATAAGTGACCAAGGGTTGCTGAACTGTTTGTTTTTTTTACAGAGGGTGTTACTGGTTCCAATCAAAGAGTGTCAGAAAACAGTTTATTGGGGGGAGGGGAATACCTGAACACCTGTTAGAGTGCCCATTCCAACTTATGTCCAAGTTATGAAACTGCCTAATGGTCACATAAGCACCCAAACTGTGCCACCCTCTTTGATTCCATACCAATAGAGGAGGATGGCCTGATCTGAAAAAAACAAGTTTGTTTTTAAAATTCATAATTAATAATACGACCATGTCCTCCATTGTTGTGTTCGCGGTCTTCTTCTTCTACTATGTTTAATGGTGGCTGACAAAAAGCTCTGGAGCATTACCGCCACCAGCTGGCAAAGGCGCGTGATGACAATTTCCGGACTCGGGGACCGCCCAGAACCCACCCATTAGAACTGTACAGAAGTGTAATGGAAAACCACCCGAACTGTGCCGAACCGTGCTGTACCATGCTGTAGAGGCACTAGTGGAAAAGGGGCATAAGCACATCCTATCATAGGAACAGTATTTCCTGATGGCAGAGGCCCTTGAGTACTTCCTGTCAAACTGCAAAACTGCTCCAAGAAAGATTTTAGAAAAATAATGAGTCTGAGGTTTTGACTTGATCTCCAAATTTTCCAGATCCAACTTGAAATTGGTGCAATGTGACAAACAAACAAGTCTTATCCATAGAGAACCAACCTTACAGCTTTCAGGCCTTGAAGGATCTGCTCCTGACAACTTTGTGCCACTGCAGTTAAGACTATCCTCAAGTCATTTTAGACTGTATATTTTTTGATGAATTTTGTAGTTATGGCAACACGTTTGTTCCCCTACTGCAATAATAAAGTGCTTTCAGTTGCTACAACTCTGACTGTATTCTTTTGTTTAGTAATGGCAGTTAAAGCTTATTATTTCAAGACATTCCTCTGTGCCAAAGCTGATAAAAAAAAACCCTCAAAGCATTGGCACTGAAATCCTTTAAAATGACAAGTTATTATTAGATATTCATTATATAAAAACACCCAGCTCGCCCTATTTTGTTCACTTTCAGTTCCACAGTTCCATTTTAGTTAAAGCTCAGGTCCTCTACCAGAGACCTGGGAGCTTGAGGGTTCTCTTAGCTGTTCCTAGGACTGCGCTCTTCTGGACAGAGATCTCTGAGGTTGTTCCTGGGATCTATTGGAGCCACTCTTCCAGTTTGGGGGTCACAGCAC
>JAOXNZ010000110.1:14484212-14502023 GCA_028566095.1 Kryptolebias brasiliensis | reverse complement strand
GAGGAAACCGGAGTACCCGGAGTAAACCCACGTGAGCACAGGGAGAACATGTAAACTCCACCCAGAAAGGCCCCAGGTCAGGATGTGATCCTGCAACCTTCTTGCTGGGAGGAGACAGCTCTAACCACTATGCTGAGGTGCCACCTGTAAGGAAATCTATGTTCAGTTAATTATTTCTTTAATGTAACAATGGTTCTTGGCAATAAATCCTATATCCTTGGAAGCATGTTCATTTCACCTTAAATTGTGCCACATTTGTTACCTCCGCCAAGGAGGTTATGTGTTCACTAGTGTTCATCCATCCATCCTTCTGTCTGTTGGCAATATTACTTAAAAACTAATAAACAGCATTTGCTGATATGTTGGAGTTGTCACAAAAAAAATAAAAATTAAACTCTTATGGTGATTCAGATCTTGATCCAGATCTTACAATTTTTTAATGACCCTATGGCCTTGACGGAGGTTTGCTTCTTCTAGGAAATTGCATTTGTGGGTTGAGCAGCAGAGTTGAGTATGTAGTTTGCACCCATGAAAAACTTACCAACTCTCTGCTAAACAGCTTTTTGAGCTATTGACTTTTGTTTTGAGCTTCTGTTACCCCAGGTGCTGACAATCAGTTATCTGATAAGCACCTGATTCTCAGCACTTGTCAGCATGGACCCTGCTGCGGCGCTCAGTTGGTGTCTGCTCCATATAACGGTATCAGAGACAGGCTCTGAAGTGAGTGTCCCATGACATGAGATTCTGCAACCAGTGGCAATCCCACTGGATGCAGAGTCTGAGGACTGAACTCAGAGATTAAAGCAAAAAAATATCCTTTGACTGAAATTGTTTTCTACACTTAATCATTTGACCCCGCACACATTTGAGAGCCTTTTTCCGGCATATTGGTCACGTCCCAAAGGTTTTCATGTAACGAGGAGTATAATGTGTACATGCTCCTAGTCAAAGTACACAGTAGTTTTTCTGATGATGCATTCAATAAATATGTCCAATAAATAATGCCACTCAATCAAGCAAAAATATTCCTGAACATTTGTTGCGGTGTCTGTCAACAAAAATTATGAGCTATTGAAATGATCAAACAAAGTCTTAAATATTATAGAAACATTACTGTTGCCATTTACACAAAGATAAAGTGATTTGGTTTGAATATAATAATAACACTGATGTGACTGCCTGACTGGGGATCAAACCCAGACCTCCCACATGTAAAGCAGATAAGCGAACCACTGTCCCAAAAGACATATTACACAGAGCTCACTGTAAGTAACTTATCAATGCAAGTTCTTCTACATCAAACCATGAATTAAATGGCAGCTTTGCGCATGCACGATTCATTTAGGAATCAGTAAATAAAACCTAAATTTGGGCGGTCCCAGAGTCCAAAAATTGACATCACACTCCTCACCAGCTGGTGGCGGTAATGCTCCATTAAGCTGCTTGCCAGCCACCATTAAACAGGTAGTAGAAAAGAAGACCCCAAAAAGGTACGCAAAACAACAATGGAGTACATGGTAGCGATGTTGAACATTCTGCTGAGGCTGTGGCTTTTTGTCAGACTCAAAAAAGAAGAGACCTGGAAAAGGCTGCGGGCAGCGAGGCGAAAAACTCTGGAGAAGTACAGGAGAGTGACTCCCATTCCCAGTGACTCCACCCCCTAACCAATCAGGGACCGATAGACTTCTGATGTTGCGTTTTCAGGCCAGCACGGTACACTTGGGACCACAGCGAAGTACATTCTAAAAGAGGGGCTGGTTCCACAAATCCTTGCCAGTGGAAAAGCCTTGGAACCGTGGAGAGCCAAGTCGAACCGCACTGTAGAGGCGCTAGTGGAAAAGAGCCATAAGTTGGCAACAGTGGTTGCATCCAGACCCGCTCTGCTCTGCTCTGATTGGCTAAAACTTTGGCTCTGGTTTGTTAAAAGCAGCATCAGTTTTATCTCTAGAATCTCTATAAGATTGGGTGACTTTAACAGGACCACAACAAAAACAAATTATTTTCTCCTTCTCAATTTTACAGATGACAAAAATCTATCCTGGCCATGTTACAAGGGATGGAAATCTGTTGTGGCAACGGAGAACATTAATGTCTGCAAACTAATCCTCCCAGATGACAATGCTCACACACACACAGCAGGATTTATCAGAAACTACCTCCAGAATTTGAGAGTTGAGATGATGGAATGACCTTCCTGCAGTCCTGACCTCAACCCCATTGAACATCTGAGGGATAAGCTTAGGTGGGCTGTTTGTTCCAGAGTGACCAACACAACCACACTGGCTGAGCTGCAACAAATGCTGGTTTAAGAATGGAATGCCATCTCACAGCAGTGTGACCATGCTGGTGAGCAGCATGAAGAGGAGGTGCCAGGCTGTTGTGGCTGTGTATGGTTCTTCCACATGCTACTTAAGCCCCTGTTTGTTAAATTAATAAATTGTTACATTGCCAATATGTCTTGTTTCTTCAGACTTCAATCATCCAATCAAATAAACACCAGTCAATAAGAGAATAAGCTGTTTGGCAAAGAAGATTTGGCAAGTTTTTCATGGAGCTCACAAACCCAACTCTGCAGCTCAACCCACAAATATATTTTCTCAACAAAGGTGACACCATTTATTAAACAAAGAGGCTTTCCAAAAGAATAAGACTTATTACCAAGAAGTATTGTTACAACAAATAAATTATCAACCAAATACATATTACCTTACTTTTTGTGCGTAAGTTTATGTTTTTTAAAATAGTTTTTGTAAAATAGAAGCTTACTTTATAAATAATTGTGATTGTCTTCAGAACAAAGCAGTATAAAACTGTGCCTCTGATAAATTAGTTATTGCTCAACATGACCATGTCTCATTGTTTTACAAAGAATCTACAGCAACATTTTTTGGTGCTTGTTTAATGATGTGATGCTCTGCAAAACCAGAGAATGACAACAAATCCTGTAACCCTTGAGCTGGCTCTATTATTTTAGCACTTTATAATAAATTACACATTTTATGCTATTCATTAATGTCAAAAGCAAAACAACAAAGGATTTATGCTTGTGTAGCAAATATTAAACTTATCTACGGTCACTTTATGTGTTCACACAAACACTTTAACTGTGCTTTTTATTACATACCAATTTAAGCATTCTAAATAGGCACTGCTTTTTATTCCTAGAGTGTTCAAACAAAGACAACTGGGTTTATATTTTTTGAAGAATTTTTGCTTCTTTCTCATTTAAAACTAAAAAGTGCTGAGTCCCAAGCTTTTAAATTTCAGTGAGCTGCCCAGTTGTTGAATTAGTTACCTTAACTATTCATATCATCTGTGCTTGAAAAGCACTAGAAATGAATTAAGGCTGTGTCCATAGTTGGTCTTCACTGCAGACTGTAATTAGCCCAAGGCCTGTTTAATTTAAATTTGGGAGTTGGGGAACAGCCAGTGATAAAAAATTTTCAAGCCCAAGGCGCATGTGATTCATTAAGATTGTGAAAAGTGATATAAAGTCAAAACATTACAATTCTGATACTTCCACTTGCCTGGAAACTGGTATAATTAACTTTGTAAGGATCGTGTTCTGGTTCAAACATGTACAGCTGAATCACATTCATATTATAACTACAGAGTAGCAAATTCAAGGGAGAAACAGTGTAGTTTCAGTTGCTAGAGAGTAAAAATATAATAATATAGACATATTTATATTCATATATAGCAGGGGTGGACAACATTTTATTTCCAGAAGAATATTTTTACTTAGTATTGATGGGCAACATTAGTAAACAGAATGTAAATTGAAACATGAGCAGAATATTCCACCTGGTTCTATCACATATAACATCACATCATCTGCAAAGCAATACACAGTCAGACCAAAAGGCTTGCTCTGTTTTGCTAGGAACATGTAGCTCACATCTATCTACACATTTTTAGATTGATGTCTTTGTGAAAATAGGGCCTCAATCTCATGTTGTAAAATTTTTGAACATGTTCAAAAAGTTTGTAGTGCAAATTTACTCAAAATAGTCACAGAGTCATAAATCAGAAATTGTGAGAAATGTGAGACAACTTTGGGAGGGTTACAACCAATAAATCCAAATTGTGACTGAATAGAAACAAAAAAAAAAGATTTAACTGCGGTCAAATTGACACATATTTAAGACACTTTACTTTTTTATTCATTGGGCTTCTTGAACCTATCTCAAGCCTTTTGCAAGTTTGTCACAGGCTTTTTAAACCCTTCTCAATTTTGTCAAGGACATCTTAAACCCTATTCAATTTTGCTGTGTCTCAAACCCTTCTAAATTTTGTCTTGGTGCATCTTGAACCCATTTCAATTTTGTGGCAGGTTACTTAAACCCGTCTCAAACTCTTCTCAATATGGTCATGACCTTCTCAAACCTGTCTTAAACCCTTTGCAAGTTTGTTGCAGGTGTCTCAAACTCATCTCAAACTTTTTCAGTTTTTTTGCAGGCATTGTAAACACTTCTCAATTTTGTTGCAAGTAGCTCAAACTAGTCTCAAATCCTTCTCTATTTTGTCGTGGACATCTTGAACCATTTTTGAACCCTTCTTGATTTTGTTGCGGGCATCCCAAACCCTTCTTAACAGCACCGAAGCTGTGTTTTGACACCTGTACAGGAGCTCTCTTCTGACAGAAAACATGTCCAAGTCTAAAAACCATGCCAGTGATGAATAATTGTCAGTAAAAAACATTCATTTCAAAAGTGTCCTCCAGTAAAACTAAATCATAAACATGAGGGAAGCTGCCAAGATGGGTACAAAGTAACCCAAGGCAGGTGTGATCTGGGCAGAGATGAGTGATGAAGTATTTGTGATATTCACAGGTCCTGGGAGAAAAGGAAACGAAGATGGTACAACAGAGAAATCAGAGCGTGACATGAAATATTTAGCTGGGCTTCAGAGAAAAATGTCCAGAAATAGGTCAGCTCAATATGGTAGCCTTTTACTGGCACAAACACACAGATTCACTCAAAACTAATTTACACACAGACAGACACAGATAGTGTTAATGCCAAGAAATAATGCCAAAGGTTTGAGCCAAGACGTTGTGCATACTGTTAGCACTCAAAGTATGTACTGGGGATGACTTTTAGCTACTACCACACCTAATTTTAGCTCAATATCAGTAAAATTGATTGACTTATAGCCATTTTTGTGTTCGTTAAGATCAATTAGCTGTGGCAGCCATCTTGAATTGAGTTGACTCTAAAAGTTAATCAGTTGTAGCGATAAATCCAATCATTACTTTCTGAGAGTTTCATTAAAATCCATCCAGTGGTTCATGAGAGATTTTTTTAACAGACAAACAAACCAACACATGCACACAGATGCCCACTTTTCATGGCAGTGAGTGATAAAAACATCCCTCTCAAATAGTGGAACCAATCACCTTCCAGTGTTTTAGTGTTTGTACAAAAAGAAACACTTGGAGACTTTCGTTTCCATGGAAACCAATCTATCATCAATGATCAACCCCTCTGCAGCAACGTGAAATACCTCTGCTGGATGCAACAAGAAGGCTGTTTTCAATACAACAAAAGAAAAGAGGCGATGACTAAAGTGAGACAGGATGAGGCAGTGAGAGGAGGGGGGAACCAATTCTTTACCCCACACCTTCCTGCTTTTGTTGCCGACACATGAATTAATTAGGTTCAGGTAGGTGGCAGCACCCTGGGGAGATGATGTTCCTTTGTGGCATTTCTGAACTATAAATAATCTGCATTGTGATCTGAAAGAAACTAAGAGGAAGACACATAATTTCATCAACAATACCAAATAAAAGTTGGCGCAGAGAAGATGGCGGTGTTTCTTGATTTAACCAGCATTAGTGGATAGCACAGTGAACTGTGTTTACAGACAGTGATCTTTGGAAGCGTTCCTGAGTCCATGCAGTGATGTCCAGAACAGAATCAGACCTGTTTTTAATGCAGTGGCCCCTTAGGGCTCAGAGATTTCTCCAGCTTGAAATCTTTTATTGATATTATGAACTGTAGATGATGAGATATTCAAAGTCTTCTCAATTTTCTGTTAAGGAATATTATTCTGAAATTGTTCCATTATACACAGTTTTTCTCAGACTGGTGAACCTCTGCCCATCTTTACTTCTGAGAGATTCAGCTTCTAAAATGCTCTTTTTATACTCAGTCCTCTTACTGACCTGTTGCCAATTATTCTAATTAGTTAGAAAACGCTCCTCCAGCTGTTTCTTATTCATATCTCTTACTTCTACAGCTTTTTGTTGACCCTGTTCCAATTTTTTTCAAACTTACTATATTCTTTTCCTAAAAATTGTTGATTATCTTAGATTAAACATTTGATGTGTTTACCATGTCCCATTGTTAATAAAAAATGAGTTTATGAGATTTGCAAATCATTGTATTCTTTTTTTATTTACATTTTACACATCATCCCAACTTTTTCAGAATGGGTTTGTGTATATTACTTTTTGGTTTAGTACTATTATTCACTGAATGGATGAAGAATGCCCAGAGTTTAAGGTTACATTTTTAATGTCTTCTTATGATTAAAAAAAATAAAACTCCTGAAGTTGGAGAAGCCAGGAAAAAAAAATCACTTCTATTGGAATTGGTACAATGTACATTCAGTAAAAGTCATACCAATTGTCAGCTGTACTGACACATTATTTTGCAGACATGGACAAATTTGTTTGTACCCTTTATGCTAAAGAAAGTAAAACCTACAATGGTTGCTGAAATAACTTGAAACTGACAAAAGTAATAAAAAGAAAAAAAACTGACTGAAAATCAACTAGTGAAAATCAGTCATTGCTTTTGAATTTTGGTTTAACTGAATTATTTTGAAAACCAAACTAATAAAACTGGCCTTGACAAAAAGAATGGTACTGCTAGAAAAGATTGAAATAATTTGCCCACAAGTACATGTTAAACTAAGATGTGTCCTGTAATCAGTCAGTCTGCCTGTTTAAAGGGTGAAAGGTAGTCACAGTGCTGTTTGGTGTCATGGTGTGTACCACACTGAACATGGAGGACAGAAAGCTGAGGACAGAGTTGTCTCAGGAGCTTAGAAAGAGAATGATTGAGCACCCAAGAATGGCTCAGAACCAAACATTGGACCATTCTGAAGTGGCCTCTGAGCTCTGATCTAAATCCCGTTGAACATCTGGAGAAGGAAACCCTTCAAACCTGAGACAGCTGGAGCAGTTTGTTCATGAGGAGTGGACCAAAACACTTGTGGACAGGTGCAGAAGACTCAAAGAGAGCTACAGAAATCACCTGGTTGCCTTAAAAGTATATTTGGCTGGCGAGGCCTATACAAGTTTTTTTTTTTTTAACATTCTGTTAAATCAAAATTCTAAACCAATGACTGATTTTCATTAGTTGATTTTTAATAGTTTTTTTCTAGATTGACTCTAAAAGTTAATCAGTTGCAGATGTACAGCCAGTGATTACATCATGTTCAGCAATAATAAACTGTGTGTTTTGGCTCAAATGAGTTTGGAACTCGGTGTGAGCCAGCAGCAGCAGTAGGACACCTGTGTGCCATTTAACATTTGGGGGAGAAGGTGCAACACATTGTGAGTTTAGTGTCACATCTGCAGCCTTTAGAGAAGGAACAAAAGAGCTGTCAGAGAGAGGTGGGCGGACCTGGGGTGCACAAAGAGCAGCTTGCATCACTCTCACTAAGCTTTCAACATTTACTTCTGTTGTTTTCTATAGCAGAAAAAAAAAAAGCTCAAATAACATAAAATCCGATTCAACCTGATTCACCTGCCCTGAAATGAAGGAAGAGATTCTCAAGTGTAGACTGGATACAATCTATTCATGTAAACAGATGAGAGGTGAAGAAACATCACTTTATCAAGATCAGCTTCATTGTTTCTTATTGTCATAGTTTAATTTAGTATAAAGAATCTGTAAATGCATAGTAGAATTAAAGATGATGAAAGGAATACATATTACCAGCTGCCAGAGTTTTAAATGAAGATCACCTTATGTTGAGAAATGACGGACTTATAGCTGTTTTGGTCAAACCCTGAAACTAATGTTATGTGTTCATGCTTGGAGTATGTGTTGGGGACGACTCTCAGCTACTACCATACAAAATTTTAGCTCAGTAAGTGTAAAACTGACTAAGTTATAGCCATTCTTGTGTTAGTTAAGGTCAATTAGGTGTGGCAGTCATGTTGAATTGAACTGACTCCAAAAGTTAATCAGTTGTAGATGTACATCCAGTGATTACTTTCAGAGAGTTTCATTAAAATCCAACCAGTGGTTCATAAGATATTTGGCTAACAGGCAGATAGAGTTGACTAACAGTTAATGCCAAAGATTTATCGAAAATGTTGCACAATATGTAAGGCTCAAAGTATGTGTTGGGGATAATTCTCAGCTACTACCACACCAAATCTTTGCTCAATATCTGTAAAACTGAAAGTTACAGAGATGTTTGTGTTTGCTAAAGTCAGTTGGTTTTGGCGGCCATGTTGAATTGGGATGTCTCCAAAAGTTAATCAATTGTAGATGTTCATCCAGCGATTACTTTCTGAGAGTTTCACTAAAATCCGTCAAATAGTTTATTTTTTTGCTAACAGACAGACAGATATGGACACACGGAGACACTGGCAGAAACATTATCGCCCGCCTTCCGGCGGCGGTCTTTACCTGAGCCCAGCGTGCTGCTGCACTGCCAGTTCTCGAAGCTCGCCGGCTTCCAGCAGGACTCCCACAGGGACAGGTAGTACTGGTCGTCGGCGGTCACCCACGCCGGACTCATCACGGCTCCCACATCCAGGCAGAGCGCCAGGAAGACGCACACCAGCCCCACCAGCTTCAGCGGGGTCAGCGGGGAGCTGCGCGCCGACTCCTCCGTCTCGGTGACAGCAGAGGACATGGCGGGGCAGGAGAGTGGCGAAGAGGGCTCACAACAAGCCGGCCGGAGGAGGCTGCATGCGGGGCGGGGAGGCGGTGTGTTCCGGTGTTTCCTCTCGGAGCATACGGAGCCGTCGGAGCGGAGCGGAGGCTGCGGGAGCCGCCTGCGGTGCGCGCTGGACGGACGCTGCGCCTGTGGGCACCGCTGCCGCCGCGCGGCGGAGACCTCCACCGCTCGTCGCTGACGTCAAAGGCTCCAAGGGATCAGCAGGTGCAACAGGGTCCTAAAGAGAAGGAGACAGAAACACACAAATGAAGGAGAAACACTTAGTTGAGGCACTCTTAGAGTTCATCACAATATTTGTTTTCATATCACATTCATAATTTAATCATTAAATATTGCTTCAAAACCAGTTGTGAGTCTTTATGCCACACCATTCTGTCTTTGTAATTGTTAACTGACTTGACTTAATTATATGTTCAATTAAATTTGTTTGGACTATAGTTCAGTAGTTGTTTAGTTGTTTATTATGATGGTATAAAACGGCAGTAGCTTTTCTCAATGGGCTGCAATTGTTGGAGACTAGTTGGTGACCACAGGCAACTTTAGGCTATTTTTAGGACTGCTTAACATGGCTAAAGGTCAAATGAAAAGTGTTTTGAAGCTAACATAAATCAAAAGAAAGTCATAAAAGCTGCTCGTTTTCAGAATCTCTCATTTTAAAAAAATTACTCTAATAATAATAATAAAAGATTAAAATAATTACTAGGTTCTCTTCAGCATTTTCTGTGATCACGTATCGAGAGCGAAACACAGGAACACCAACAAGGCAGTAAATAGCAAATACAGATAGTGTGGGGGTGAAATGGTTCAGTTTGTTGTAATTAATTGTGTAAACCGACCAAAAACTCCAACAGCTGTTTCATTCTCCAGCTTCCCAAAGCCCAGGAAAGTTGGATGGATGTGGTTAGTTTAGCTCCTGGTGAAAATTACAACCCAAAGTCTGCTGACTGACTGTGCAGTTAATGTTTTGAAGAAGAACACCTGAAATACAAACATTCAATAGAAGATACAAAAAGCAGAACAGGCAGGACAACATTCAGTACAGTAGAAGAAAGTGAGAGTCACATGAAGAAATATGATTGTTTCCTCTGCATACTAATGACAAAGACATTGATGAAACAGAGAGACACAGGAGCAGACAGTCCAAGGAAGCAGCTGTCTCAGGTTCAAGGAGACACTGCCATCTATGTTTACTTGAATGGAAAGAAAAAGATAGACTGATGGATGGGGAAAGATGACCTTGTTTATTTCTCATCAGGACAATTTGAAGGAATTATAAAGGGGAAAATTAAGGAAGTCATGTGAGTAAAGCAAAGAGCAGCAAAGAGGAAGAGGGAAGGTGAAAAATATGGCGCATCACTGAAAAGAGTTACAGACGCAGACAAGTCTGTTGGTATGCTTTAGTTAAAGACAGAAAACCCTACAAAGATCATTAAAATAACTTGAAACTGACAAAAGTAATAAGAAAAATCAACTGAAATCAGTCAGTCTGCCTGTTTAAAGGGTGAAAGGTAGTCACAGTGCTGTTTGGTATCATGGTGTGTACCACACTGAACATGGAGCACAGAAAGCTGAGGACAGAGTTGTCTCAGGAGCTTAAAAAGACAATGATTGACATCATGTTAAAGGTGAAGACTATAAGACCATCTCCAAGCAGCTGGATGTTCCTGTGACTACAGCTGCTCAGATTATTCAGAAGGTTAACGTCCACAGGACTGGAGACAGCTTCCCTGGACGTGTCCACAAGAAGACAACTGATGACAAATAGAAGAGATGGATAATATGAAGGAAACCCAAAGAGTCCAGAACAACTTCCAAAGAGATTAGAGGTGAACTCCAAGGTCAAAGTTCATCAGCGTCAGATCGAACCATCGGTGTGTTTGAGTCAAAGTGGACTTAATGAAAGACAACAAGGAGGACACCACATTATAAAAAAGACGGACTACAATTTGCCACTTGTCTCATCGAACAGTTTGATACTTCAGTTTTATTTGTAATCTTCAGCTTCTACAGATCCTCCCTGTCAACATGAAGTGATGACTTCATACATGAGCACAAATACAAAGGGTTGTAATGCATTTAAATGACGTGAACAAACATTATTAGTGTGTTCTTTGCATGGAGGTGAAATTTTGTATCTATTTGTATCCTGTATCTAACAGCGAAAGACAGCGGGGAGATGGAGTTGAGTTAACTTTTGACTGACTACTGGTCAGGCTGACTGATACATTTAACAGCCGTGGCACCATTGACAGATAACGGTCTATCTCTGCTCCGCACATGTACATTCGCTTAGTAATACAGACGCTGTTTGGTTGAGAAACAGTGACAAACTAAACAAACGGTGTCACACAAAAGTGTAGATGTTTAATATTAATGAATGAAGTGTTCTTTCTCAGCTGTGTGTTGTTTTTGAGACAGAGTTGAAAGTCTGAAAAATGATATAAAAAAAACACGTCCTTGTTTGGCTAGCCTTTAGCCTAGTTTGGATGAAAACTTTTGCCTCTTTCTCCATACTCTGTTCTCTGTGACTGATGTCACAACTGATAAGATACTAACTATTGATAACTATTTGACAGAAAATCACTTCAAAATTGACTGGACTTTCTCTTTAAGGTTTTTTAATTGTTAATCAGTCTTGTCTGTTCATTGAAGTAATTCCTAACATTGCTGTAGTTGAGAAACTAGCACCTACAACAAAAAAGCAAGCACTGTCATTGTTGGGGTCACAAGTTAAACTATGATGTCATCGTTTTTAAAAGATTGTGTTTAGGCTGTCCACACAAAAACACAACAGTGTTGTGTAAGGATTTTCTCATTATGAAACACAATTCCTAAAATGCCATTTCCATGGGGACGCAAAGCTGAAATAATAAAAAACATTTGCGTATTCATAAAACGCAGTTCCCATGTGGACAGGGCTTAAAGTGACAACTTTTTTCTAAATGAGTTAAAATTTTAAATTCTCCAGTGACACAGGTATTTTTGTATTAGACCTATGGTTTCATTGTAACATATGTGATCTGTGCTGTCAAAAAGAGTCAGAAAGAGCTCAGGCTGCAGTACAAAAAAATAAAAAATATGGATTTTTGCTGTAATTGATTTGTGTAAAAATGAGACCATAAAGACAACATCTAGCAACCCTGGTAACTAAAATAGCATATAATCTTCCTAATCTACCTTTAAATCAAAGTTTTCTACCAAGTATGTGGTCAGAAATAATTTTTTATCTTATAACCCTTATAGTTTTCATTGAAATTCACTTTTTCTTTGCTACTTGCCATAGTGCTGGGAAATCCCTTCACATAATGTTTGGTGTCATTGTGATGCTTAGGGATTCCCCGTTTTAAATATAGGGCTGGAAATCCCGATGACATCATTGTAGACCAATAAAAATCAAGTTTTCAAACCGGCACTTTTATAAATAAAACTAGCTTGTTGTCAGGTGATAAATCACCAAATTTCAACAAACTACATATCATTTTGAAGCTTCTGAGATGGAGAATTTGAAAATAAAAATAACTAGGTATTGCAAAATTCCTCATTATGACTCATTTTGCCAGCACAGGTCACATATAGCTGTCATTTGTCTTTTGTTGTTTCATTTTGCAGGAAAACGTCTTTCTCTCTTATCTCAGGGGGACCAGCTTCATAAGAATAACTGTCACAAAGTAGCATGCTTAGTTTGATATAGAGTAAAAACCATACTTTCTGACATTGACGTTGGTGTTGTGTGGAAAGATAAGGGAGAGAAAATAAAAATAACTGAAACTGAATGAACCCCAAAATGAATTTTTTGGCCTCTACACACCTTGGACCCATCTGTCACTCCTACTGCACATCTCACCACTGTTTTGTTGTCCTTGTACATGGCCTGCACTACCCTCACATACTTGTACACCTTTTACAGACTCAGTGGAGACTAAATATAAACAGCATGTTTACTGACTGTAAAAAATGAAAAACATTGCTTTCTTGTGTTTTTCATTACCTTTTATTTGCAAAAAAGTCATTAATAACATGTATTTTACAGACCTAACACCAAACAGGAAGTAATAACACAAGAAAGAATGAGCTCAAACTATCTTCATTTTTGGTTTGCCTCACACAGACTTTAAAGAAGACATTCACCTATGTTGGGGCCAAAATCCTACAGCGTCCAAACATATCCTAACAAAGAATACATTTACATGCACAGAAATACTCTGTTTCCTCTGATGTTTTACTTTAAATGAGACACTGCCATAAAAAAACAGCATTTTATAATTATTTTAATCCACATAAGGAAAACTGAACTATTAACTTATTTCATCACCTCATACATCCCAACATTGCTAATAAAACTTGCATTCTTTACAGCATTTTGTAACAAACATCCTATTAACCAACAGAATGGAAAAGAAAAAACATTTGGTGTAAAGAAAAAGTAAAGTTCTGTGTTTTGAAGGATATGAATGTAATTTAGGCTTTGAATGAGTGCAAACAATGCAGAGGCATTGAGACATGTACGATATACATGATCATGGAAATATAAATCAAATGTTCAATATGGAACTCAAGTAAACACCGATTAAAGTTTTGTCCTGTTTAGAATCAAAATAGTGGGTCAGAACACTGCTGCGCGTGTGAATGGGCCCATTGCAACAAAGCCTGTGCCTTTTGCCTCTCTTTGTTCTACAAGTTCTTCTTTCGGGGCTTTGAGGTGTGTTTGGGCTCATTATCCAGCTACAGTGGAAATCTGTCTCCACAATGATGAATGTAGTGCTACCACTCCTTTGTCAACATACCAAAACTTGAATAAATCCTTGTTACACTGCAGTACCGTTATTTCACTTGCTTTATTTTTCATTGCATTCCAAAGAATACAGCCCTGGAAGGTCAAATTTGTCAAAATCAGTCCTTGAAACATAAGACAGCTTTGTTATGGGTTATGAACAGATGCAAATTCATTTGTTTGGACATGTCTTCGATAAGTAAATCCACTGGAGATTCATCTTTATGCTGCTTACATTGGGTAACTTTGAGTTCTTATACAAGTAAGTTCACATAGGCAAACTCGCTAATTTCTTCACATTTGATTTGAGTCAGAAAAAAGTACAGGTTGTGAAATAGTCCCTCTTCATTTATGGTGCATTTTGTTTCCTAATTCCAAAACATTCTTGCTAGTCTCAGGTTTATCCAAAAATATTGTCCCTAGGTATGAGTGAGAGTGTGATTGGTTGCTTGTTTTGTTTGCCTCTATTTGTCCCTGTGATGGACTTGCGACCTGTCCAGGGTGTCCCCCGCCTCTCGTACAGTGACCCAGAAAGGAGAAGCAGGTAAAGAAAATGAATGGATGGATGATGATTCAGGGAAAGAAATATAATGAATTTCGAAGATAAGCTCATGGATCAAATATATGTCTTTTTGAAACAGCTAGCTATAGACTATTGATAATTGTTAGGTTTATAGTTATTATTGCCCGCCGAGTTAATCCATAAAGTTAATGAAACTTGAAGGAAAAAGCTCCGACTCAGTCAATTTTACAGATATTGACCTAAAATTTGACATGGTAATAGCTGAGATTGATCCGCAACACATAATCTGAGCACTAACATATTGCACAAATTCTTTCATAGCAAAATAGCTCATGAGCCACTAGATGGATATATCACTGAATCTACATCAACAAATGACATTTGAAGTCAATCCATTTTAAAAATGGCTGCCACAGCTAATTGATCTTAGCCAACACAAACTGGCTATAACTCAGTCAAATTTAGAAATATTCAGCTAAGTTTTCCTGTGGTAGTCGCCGAGAGTCATTCACAACACATAGTCTCAGCATGATAAGTTAACATTTTCATTTTGCATCATAAAATAATCTTAGTCTAAAACTCTGGCATGAAAATTGTTGGGTTATATTCATTGCTTCAAGGAGTGCTAGGCATTTAATTTAATGTTTTTTTCTTTGTTCTACTTGAAGGGATAGTCTGGTCATTTTTGAAGTGGTCTGTAGTTAGTACCTTATCAGCCGTGACATCAGTCATAGAGCACAGAGTATGGAGAAAAAGGCAAAAGTCTTGGTCCAGTCTAGGCTAAAGGCTAGCAAAAACAAGAACCAGATTTTATTTTTTTTCAGGCTTCTAAACCAGTTCTTTCTCAAAAACAACATACCAGTGTGAAAGAACGCTACATTATGTTTAGTCAGTTGCTGTCTTCTCAACCAAACATCTGTGTTATGAATGCATATGTGCTGAGCATAGTCCCACTAAAAATAAAGCATGTACTGTAATGTTTGAGGGTTTTGTGGTCTTTGTTACAGTTTGAGTTGCTTTTCATGGTTTTTGAGTTTTCCGTATGTCCTTGTTTTTCAATTAGTTATAAGTTTTTCGTTACCAGTTTAGTCAGGCAGTTAGGTTTTTGTATTTTCATGTTACCTAGTTTCGCCTGTACACTCTGCCACTCAACACTCATTCATCTGCTCTTTAACCCACCTGTTCTCACTCATCAATCATCCATCCCAGTGTATATAAGCTCCATGGTCTTACTCAGTCACAGTGATTCTTGTCATTCATACTTGCACTGTCCTGTTCCTGTTCCCCAGTAGGTTTTCTCAGAGTTTTAGTTCTCTTAAGTTCCTGTTAATAAATTTGCTTTGAATTACATTATACCTGCCTTCTGTAGACCAATGTATATGAAATATTTATATAGATACATTTTTTTTTATCATTTCTGTTTGTCCCAGTACCAAATGACATGGACCTGTACCGTTTCTTGGTTTGATGGTTCAACCCCTGGTTGAAAGTGTTGAAAACAAAGTCAATTACTGTTCTGAGGGATGCTGGACTGCATTTTTATACCTCATATTTTAGTCCTACTGACCACTCACAGCACTTTTATATCACAAGGTCTGTAGGTAAATTTGGAGTACAACAAAAATTACTTTGCATAAAACAATAATATGCAGAGATTGAGGGGGCAGGAGTATTATCTGTGGGTAAAGTTTCAGAGGTTTGAGATTCATTTCAATGCAAGGAAAATTATATTGTAAGTCTACTAAAAGTCAGGTGATCATAGCAATAAGTGTACTTTTATCTTTGAATGAAAGTTGGTTTAAAAAAGAAAAATCTTTTTTTTTCCCCCAACTGATGGATGGGACAGACAAAAAGTGACTCATCAACTTGAATATAGAAATCTTTGTCAGGAAACTTCTACCTGAAGACCCTGAGCTTCACAGAATAAATTATTTTTCTCACATTATGTTCAAATTTTGTTAAAGGTTTTGTTCAGTGTCGCTTTCTCTATTGTGGTAAAACCCTTAGATTTATATAAAAGGCTGTTGCTTGCAGTCTACGATTCAATAAAGATTCAATTAAACCAACCTGATACAGTTCTTTAAGGTTTTGTTTTGTTTTTCTCCTAAAAGGTACATTCAAACAAATATCCATCTCCTTCATTTTTTTTCTTTTTTTCTACAGGCATAATGTTCAAAGGTTTTATTTGACCTGTTATTTTCCACCAGTGTGATGCTTTCTATCCCATTAGGTTACAGCATGCTTTGTTCAGATTGTTTGTTTGTCCAAAATATATTTATCATACTTCATTAGGTCAAGTCAAACCTCTGAAACTTTACCCACATTGTTTTTGTAATTTCCAAACTTTCAGAGCTAATTTCTAACATCATTAACTCGTAGCCATGGAGCAGGACTAAAAACTTCCTACATATGATGAAGTCAGTTTACACAGAATCCCTAATTGGATGCACGTAACGGAAAACTAGAAAATACATTATTTTTCAGGAAAAAAACATTTAGAGATAAGTATCAGAGAGAAATGTATTTATTGCCATTATTATATTTCATCTAAAATATCCTCCCATTACTGTAGGGTGGTGTGTTATATTTAGGTTTTTATTTATACATTACAAGAACTGCAAACATGCTTTATATATATGCACATATAAACACCAATTTTGTTATCTCCTTAAAGATGGCCAAGAAACTAAATTGTAAAGCATACAGAGATGTGTACTATACAATCAATTTGTTATGAAATGTAAAGAACTATGATACACAGAATCTAAACAACAAAGTGTAGAGGAAATAGCATGCATATAAATATTGTTACCATAGTCAACATTTAAAAGTGCAGCCTGAACAAGTTTTTTTTCTGATTAAATAATTAAAACAGACCCTATTTTGATAATACAAGCCCAATCTAACCTTCAGTTCTGTTGGGTTTTCTTTTTTTCTACAAAATGCTCAAAATGCACTTAAAAATAGACTATCATCCAGCCAAATATCCAAATATTTGTAATATGGTACTCTTTCAATAAGTTCTCCCCCTAGGGTAGAAATGCCAATTGTATATGAGTTCTAGGAGTGACTTCTGGAAACAACATGAATTTAGTTTTATTCACATTAAGCATCAACTTTAAGCTGCATAGTGTTGCCTACAGCTGCTGAAAGGCAGTCTGAAGCTCCTCAACATCCTGGTTTAAAGTAGAGTCAGGTGAGAAAAGTATGGTGTCATCAGCATAAAGGTGCATCTGACGAGCTTAAGTTCAAACTGTATGTGACCAAAACTTCTCTCATGTGGACCAGGCCAACAAAGACCATAACAACCCTCAGGAGCGAGGGGAGGGAGTGATTTGCATGTGAGTTTCGTTCACATAAATGGAGCAGCTCACTACAGTTTTAAAGCTTGGAATGCTATGCATTTCACTTTGAACTTAAAAAGCTTTTCAAATAAAAAAGTGAAATGTCTTCAAAAACAAACTAAGTACAATCACCTTTTAAAAAGAAAAAAAAAATATTAGTATTTGCCACATGACCAGCCTGAATGCTTTCACATAGATCTTGAAGAAAATCCATGACATAAACTTGAGGGAAAAAAGGGTTACATATT
>JAOXNZ010000110.1:14454805-14467146 GCA_028566095.1 Kryptolebias brasiliensis | reverse complement strand
CTTCCTGTTAAAAGGGAGTTTTTCCTTTCCACTGTTGCCAATGTGCTGCTCAGGATGGGAGACTGCAACGAAGTGAAAATTCAACACAATCTGCTGGTTTCCTTAGATAGATAACTTTTACTAACTGGCTTTTTGTAATGTATGTGAATATTTTTGTACAGTGCCCTGAGACGACTTTTGTTGTGACATGGCGCTATATAAATAAACTGAACTGATTGAATCGTAACCCTTCAACTAACCCTGCTTGCTAATGGAAACACATCAAGACCTGATTAACCTCAACTGGGACTTCCTTGGTTGAGGGTGTCTAGTGGTAATGACCTAAACACTCAATGAACCCGAGGTCCACAACTGAGGAAGTGTCCCAAAATTGTGCCAAAAACGCTTTGACTGCTAAATAATTTTCACAATCTTCACATTTTAACTCCTGGGCTAAACAAAGGAGATAGGATTGATATGCACCAGCCTGCATCACACCTTTGACTCCTGACTCCAAACTGTTTTGGTCATTTGGATGATTTAAGGAAAACAATTCAGACCCAAAACACAGACCTCTGTCAAACAAACAACCAACAGAGACAATGGAGAGAGGTAGGGTAGGTCAACATGTGCCCCTGTAAGCAGTCTGATCATAAGATCATAAGTCCAGATCATAAGGGCTGCAGTACAGACAGAAGACGACACCAAAAGTCACATTAGCTAAGGTCACTACAAGTGTCAAGAGGTCTCTTTTAAGGCTAAAAAAGACAAAATGTAATTTTTTAAAAATTTGACAAATGCGAATGGACAACTTTTTGTTCCCTTTACAACAGCATCCAGTGTTTATTGAGAGCATTGCTGTGAATAAAGATTACAATGTGAAAATACCTTTTTTATTAAAGTTTTTCAAAAGAATTGCAAAAGAACGAGGAGGTAAATTACAGGCCTTTTCACTTGAGTCAAGTGGCCATCTGCTGCTTTTGTATCAAACAGGACAGAGTTATGATAGCATCCCTGTAAGTTGTTTGGACATTAACCGAACAAAAGCAACTAGTTTCTGAGGCTGAGACTCTGACAGGCAGAATGCTCGCTGTCCTTAACAGAGCTGTGGTTAGTGAAAACGTTTTTCAAATTACTGCCTGTGGTCCTCAAACCCCAAATTTTATATACATGGCCCACACACAAGTGACGTTGAATAGCCCTGCTGTAATGGGTAAATGCATTCATTGCTGAGAACAGCGCCACATACATTGTTGTCTTAGTTGTTCCTCTACCCTAAAACAGCTGAATACAAATTTGAGAGAACTTGAATCAAATTTGCCAACTGTTTTGCACTTTTTGTTACTATCAGGTCCTGCAGAGACTTCACTGCTGCTGCTTTAGTAGCCAATAGCACATTGGTTAACCATTGTCTACTTCTGTTTCCACAAAGGTTATTGAAAAAAACTCCATTGTACTTTTATTTCAAGTAGTTTTTATTTGGAACGAAGACTGTTATTTTATAGGGGATATGTTGTAGAAAAAGTAGACTCCCTGATAAGACCCTGATGGTCTCTCTGAGACATCCTCATTAGTTGTAACAGAATTGTCCTGTATAGTACATACAGTATCTGTTCACAGTTCAGTGTTAGCTCATGCTGCCCTCTAAGTGATCCAACCTTCCAGTTATGAACAGACTGCTGGTGTTGTTATGTCTTACTGATAAGTTTGGTTCCAATGAGCACTCTGACAATCTGAGGTCAGGCTGGTTCTACAGCTTGGATCTGTCTCATCCCTGGTTGATGTTTCTCTTGAAACAGAGATATCTAAATGTAAACCAAGTACCTTGGTTTAACCATTTTCCAGTCTGTACTGCCGCTGAGTCTAGAATGTATTCAATGGTTCAATACTTCTACTTTTACAATTACTTTCTTGACATTTTTCTTTTTACAGTATTAATAATTTTGAGGACATTGACATTAGTGACACCAATAATGACATTTCCCATTAGGCAGACTGTGTAAGGAACAACATTAAGAAAAAAGACAGCTTCTGTGCCTTGGAGAGCTTCAGAGCTCATAAAGTTGCACACCCCCTGACAACACAAAGATAAATGGTCCACGCTTATATAGCACTTTTTATTTTAACCTGTCTTAACTCTACAAGCATGTCAGCATGTGTTTCTAATTCAGGAGTCCACATACACATTTATATAGTGCATTATATATTTCCACTTCATATATGCAACACTTTTTGCTTTCACTTTTATACTAATGAACATATCAGGAGTAATGTGTGTATGCATGTATATGTGTGTGTTAAGGGGGGACTACTCAGAGCACTGATCTTTCAACTGTAAGATGACATCCCCTCTTCCCCACCCCATTTCCTATCCCCCCTCCTAGCTTCTCGCAAAAGTCCCACTGGCACTGATCATTTCTCAAAGAATTGTACATTAAGCAGCAGCAACCAGAGCTATTTTTTATTTATAAAACAGACTTTTGTTTTTATACACAGTACATAAGTATTTTAGTTTTGTTTTATTGTCATATGGCAGTGTTGAGCTGCAGACAATCTCAACCAGTTATTCCCAAAGTTGGAATTCAGATTCCAATGTGGGTCATGATATACCAAGTAGAAGGTCTTGAGAATGTCTTTAGAAATTGAATTAACTTTAAAAAATAAATTTGACAATAACAGTTTTAGCTTTAATTGATATAAAAAAAAGACAACGCAATCATCATAAATGGATGTAAAATAATTTCATGGCCTTTGTTAAATGGCTTTTTAGCATTGTGTGTAAACTTCAGCCAGAAATAAACAGGATAATGGGACTCTGTGACTTTTTTTGTGGGTCAAAAGCTGAAAACCTTGACTATCAGTGACCTATACAGTCAGTAAACCACACTGGCCTAAAACAGCTCCTACTGTATGTCTCTGCTGATTAAGGCCCTATCTAAACTACTTAGAATATTCTTTTAAACTGATAGTTTTTTCTCTGTTATTTTTTTTTTTTTTACCATTCACTTGATTTTTAACTAAAAAGGCTGAATGACCCACCTATAGGTGGCAAAAATATCTGCATTAACAACATATCAAAACAGAGTGAAAGAACATTCTTATCTTGGCTAAACAATCTCCCAAAACTTGTTTTTTTTCAATACTGTTTACAGTTTCCTCTCAGTTATTAACCATAACAGAACATGATCAAAGTTTCACAGCAACGGGATCAAGATAAAGTGAGATGGATGCAGAAAAATTGGTAAAACATCATGACACTTCAGCTTAAATTTGCAGTTTCTGGCCACTGTACACAACCAGCAGGAGCTGGGGTTGCAAGTTTATTCTGCTGTTATTTTGTGGGAGAGGACCTGTCACCAACAAAAGGTGTAAAACAGTGAGCAAATTTGAATCAAGTTGCCTTATATTTGGATTTGCTTGATGCGAGGCAGATAAAGAACCAAGATGGCAGTTTATATGGTGCAGTTCTCAGCAATAAATGCATGGACACATCACAACTTAAACTGCACCTTTCAACCAGAGTTATGGTAGGGGGTTTACTGGTCAGATAGGAATGTACAACTAACTTTTAATGTTTATAATAGTGGTACTCAGAGAGCTTAGTACAACATATTTGCTGACGTGGTTATGAAAAGTTTGAGAACTACTTTCTTTGCATCACCAAAGTTCAGTTCTGTTTGATGTATGTGCTGGTGGCCAGTGATAACATCTTGCTAAATGAAAACTAGCTTGCTATTAGCCATTTCCTTGGGTGTGGGATTGAACTTCTTACAGAAAATCTCAATTAGAAGCATGATATTACTGCCAGAGCCTGTGAAGTGTTTGAGCTTCAAATAGTTGGGTATAAATGTTTTTTTCCTTGCCAGCAAAAGAAACTGTTAATAGCATCAAACTCTTTACTACTTTAGCACATTTGTGAATCCTTTTAGTCAAATTTGGCATAAACTTCAAATAAAAATGGAACAAAATCTTGTGTGAACTAAACATTTAAAAATTGCTGCTGAAATCAAATGGTGATTAAACAAATACATAATAAGCTCTCATTTATTGGACTGCTAACTTTACAGCCCTGTGATTAAGCATGTGTACTGAATGTTGTGTTTAATAATTACACTGAGGAGTAATAAAGGACGAATATAAACACACACAGAAAAAGATTCACACACAGAGACTTCTTCTGGCAGGCTGTCAGATTAATGTGTGTGCGTTTTACAGCGAAGCTTTCCCCATTTAATTACTGCCATGTTAATTGAATCCCTGTGTGAGTGATGTATGGGGATAGGAGTCCCTGTAACAAAATGAAAATGAAATAGTATTAAGCAGCCGAGTAGATAATCCATTTAAAATATCTGAGAACTGAGAAGGATTAGTTAATGCAGTGCCATATGGTTTGGATGTCAGAAGACATCAAAGCTGTTTGAAAGCTAAAATAATATACTAACTCTTCTTTCAGCTGAAATTCATAAATCTCTTGACAAACTAAGAAAACTTGCCAAAGGCATAAACCAAGCTGTAACTGTGTCCTAGTTTCTATATTTAGGATTACTTTTCTGTTGTTAAATTTCAGTATTTTTCTTTGGATCTTAAAGTCAGAGCCAGTAGAAAGTCGCTGGAATCTGCAAAACAGATCTGAAGATGATCAATAACTACTAGAACAACTTTCATTCATGTTGTTATACTTTTCAAACCAGGTAATAAAACTTCTGCTACATGTTAGCATTCTCAGGCCCTGTCCACACTACCCCAGATAGTTTCACAAACTAAGATTTTCTGCTGCACCTCCCATCTACACACACACAGTTTTTTGTTTTTGATCAATTCATGTGAACTCAAGAAGCAGAGTTTTTCTGAAAAAATTATGTTTTGCCTGTTTTGTAACTGCCCATTATTACTTTGTGCCCTACAAACCAATAATGGAGGCAGGTGGTTGGGTGGTTCTTAGTTCTATAACCAGAAGGTTTGGTATTCTTAATTTTCTGCTTTTAAACTCAGACAAGACATAGGTCGTGGTTTTTGGACCTGAGCATCTTAGGAACGAACTTTGCAGCCTTTCACTTCCTCTGGATGGCATTAATTTGGCCTACAATGTAAATAACCTTGGTGTTATCTTTGATCAGGATATGTCTTTTAACCCCCACATTAAAAATGTTACCAGGAATGCTTTCTCCCACCTGCATAATATCACTATTACCGCTATTACTCAAAGCTTACATTGCAAGGGCTTTGGGAATCAAACGGATGAAAAATCTAAAACTACGCCTGTAAAGACATGCATGCCGTTAGTGAATCTGGGCTTCAATTTTTAAAAAATGCTTTCCAAAGTGGAGCATTTAAAAAAAACACATTTACTCCAGACACATTTTGCTCAGTTCAAGTGAACTCCTACTACTTTATGCCTTAGAAACCAAAACAACAGTGGAGTCGTTTTTACGGTGTTTTCTGGATCTGTCTCACTCTATCATGAGCTTGATTCTGTCAAATTTTGAGTGTGTGGTGAAATGGTTAATAGCTGAGAAGAAAATGGAATAATCTTCCGTCAGTCTAAGCATCTTTGTATTATATGTTGCTTATGTGAACATTCCTGCCATCTAATGGCGTAGCATGGCTATTTTTATGTGTTTGTTAGAATGTGTGGCCAAAGAAAATAAATATCCATTTAAAAAAATATATCCTTAGTCATGTAAGCAGGTCTTCAGTGGTTATGAATGAAACTGTTTGGAAAACTAATACTTTTGTTATTTGCAGTTGTTTTCTTTTTGGGTGCCGGTGGTTTACACAGGGCTAAAAGTCAGCTTTATCATATTGTTTGTAGTGGATGTGTTAGGAGTAAGAAAAATAAGTTGATTTATAAGATCAGATTGTTATTATTATTGTTTTATACTCAGGATATTAAAAACAATTATTATACATTATAGAACCTTTTCAACAAACAGTTGAAATCCAGGGATTAACAAACAGATCTCAAACTAATTATCTCAAGGGACAAACTCCACACACGAAGTACAAGCATTTTATTATTATAGTTAATTAGATTTCCTAATATCAGTAGATTAGAAGATGAAGTGGCTCTGAGGAAATTCCAGACAACAAAAACTTCATAAACCCTACTCACTGTTTGGTTTGACCCTTTTGGATTTTCATAATAACATGATCAGAAAAAAGTGTTTGTACTTTTTTTATTGGTTTATTGACAAGATATGTGTTGAGTTGTCTTAAAGACAATGTAAATACAATGTAACTGTACTTTTAGGCTATACATGTCACACTGACTACCTGAACCTTTAATGTGAGAGAAGCTCAGGTACGAAGATGGATTCTGCATGGCCTAAAGAATACCAAAATGTGCTTGTGTTTTTTTGTCCCCTTGCTTAAGCTTCTTACCAAAACCTAAGGACATATATTTGCAATTCTGTGTTCCTTTTGAGCCAAACAAGTAAGAGGGGTGCAGCTCAGGGTGTCTTGTTTTTTCAAAGGTCAGTGGACCTGCTTTGTTCTGCTTAGCTTAGTGTGTTAACATGTTATTATTACAGATCTGACTTTAGTTTGATCTCTTGCTTCTGCAGTGAACATTACAGACACTCCACCTTAACCAGCTGGCTTCATTCATCTGTTGCTGCAGCAACGCGCCCACAGAGGAGGGCGAAAGCTCATTCCGCAGGTAATCTATGGATGGAAATCAACAAGCACACAAACCTGCTCAGTGATCTACTGATGCAGCCTGTCGCTTGAGCTTCTGCAGGCGCACACACATAACTCCTCTTGATTTCTCTCACAAACAGTATGCAAAACACAGCAAGTCCTGCCTTCATTCTCCACCTAATACACTCACTTTATCTGCTGCCCCTCATCTTTTCTCTATCTCCATCACCTGTTAATCATATTTGTCTTGTTTTCCCCATTAAGTCCCATTCTTTCCTCTCTCTCCAACAACTATATTTTGCTTCCTTCCTATATCTTTCCTCTTCCATCTCATCCTTCCTCCCTCTCTTCATCCTTTATCCAGCAGGCTGCAGATGGTGCTTAATGGACGAAAACTGAGCGTAACTGCCTCGTGAATAATTCTGCAGGCACAAGGTGAATCATAGGACAGCTCAGTTTGTGGACACTCAAAAAGGTATACACGCACACAAGTACAAAATATACAGCTCTGCAGTTTTAGAACTATTATCATTTTCATCTCAACTTGTTTTACTGCATTTTTCAGACCACGACCTGCAGCGTGCATTGGGCGGTTCGAGTGTGAAGTGGTTGGGATGAGAGCCTTTGGCGATGAGTTTTTGCCTCATGAAGATGATATGAAGATAAATCCACATATCTAGGCCTTGTCCATAGTAATGAGGGCATTGCATTGGACCAATGTGGTGACGGAAGAGCTGAGCCAAAAGGTAAAGCTCCCAACTTACTGGTTCATCTACGTTACAACCCTCACCTATGGTCATAAGGTGTGAATCATGGCAGAAAGACAAGATTTTGGATACAAGCGGCTGAAATGAACTTCCTACGTTGATTGGCCGAGGCACAACCTTTGTGATAAAGTGAGGAACTCCATCATTCGGGGGGAGCTCGCTGCTCTTCTGCATCAAAAAGAGTCAGTTGAGGTGGTTTAGGCATCTGATCAAGATGACTTCTGGATGCCTCCCTTTGGAGGTTTTTCAGGCACTGGGAAGAGACCACAGGGCAGACCAAGAACTCTCTGGAGGGAATATGTATTCTCTCTGGCCTGGGAACACCATTGGATCCCCCAGGAGGAGCTGGAGAGTGTCACTGGGGAGAGGGCGGTCTAAGTTTCTCTCCTGAACCTGTTACCTCAGCAACGACAACCACTGATAGGTGACAGAAAAAGGATAGATGAATGTTTTAAATTTCTAAAGAGTTCAGTACAATCTCAAACGTAGGGTGAAGCTATAACAATATTTTTGCACCACAATGATGACTTAAAGCCAGTATCTCATTGGGCTGTGACTGATGGTGACAAGAGGCAAAGGGCATTCATGAGGGAGTTTCCAAAATGTTTGCTGGGGTTCTTAATTCCCTTGTGTGAGTTGCAAGGCCTTGCTCTCATGTCGCAGGAATTTTGAACATGTATGAAAAATTCACACAATTTTCTTGCAAAATAGTTGCAGAGTTGTTGTGAGCATCTCGAACCCTTCTCTTTCTAGTTTCTGTCGTTGTAGAGCACTAAATCTGTTTAATTTTTTGTGAGGAAGGGGGGACACAAATGCAAATTCCTGGCAAATTTGGTCCTGATTTCACTGGGAGTTTGTGCAAAACTATGATTCAGTGTGATTTCAAGTGAAAACTTGCATATTTTCTCGCAATTTCACACCTCCAACTAGTCCCCAACAGTTGCAGCCCAGGAAGATCCTAACTTAATAGGTGTAGTGTTTCTTCACACTTCATAATTCACCACTGGAAAATTTTGGGTTGAATTCAGGTCCAGATTAGGCAATTCTATTTGCTTTATCAGCTATTTATGAAATTAATTTTAAAAAGAATATGTTGATAGATGTTCCGGGGGAGGTGGTGGACACTGTTCCGCGCCTCCATTGTTGAGGCGGCTTATCAGAGCTGTGGCCGCAAGGTAGTTGGTGCCTGTCACGGCGACAACCCTCAAACCCGCTGGTGGACACCGGCGGTGAGGGATGCTGTCAGGCTGAAGAAGGAGTCCTATCGGGCCTTTTTGGCCTGTGAGACCCCAGAAGCAGCTGATGGTTACCGGCAGTCCAAGTGCACAACTGTTTATAGTGGGGATGGTGTGCTTCTGACCTCGACTCGGGATGTCGTGGGTCGGTGGGCTTCCAACTACAGAGGGATCACACTCTTAAGCCTCCCTGGCAAGGTCTATTCGGGGGTTCTGGAGAGAAGGGTCCATCGGATAGTCGAACCTCGGATTCAGGAAGAGCAGTGTGGTTTTCGTCCTGGTCGTGGAACACTGGACCAGCTCAGCAGGGTCCTGGAGGGTGCGTGGGAGTTCGCCCAACCAGTCTACATGTGCTTTGTGGACTTGGAGAAGGCGTTCGACCGTGTCCCTCGGGGAATCCTGTGGGGTGTACTCCAGGAGTATGGGGTACCAGGTTCGGGCATCTGGTTAGGATGCCTCCTGGACGCCTCCCTGGTGAGGTGTTTCAGGCATGTCCCACCGGGAGGAGGCCCAGAGGAAGACCCAGGACACGCTGGAGGGACTATGTTTCTTGGCTGGCCTGGGAAGGCCTTGGGATTCCCCCGGAGGAGCTGGCCCAAGTGGCTGAGGAGAGGGAAGTCTGGGTCTCCCTGCTTAGGCTGCTGTCCCAGCGACCCAACCCCGGATAAGCGGAAGAACATGGATGGATGGATGGATGGATGGATAGATGGATGGATGGATGGATGGATGGATGGATGGATGGATGGATGGATGGATGGATGGACATGTTGATAGATAACAGTTAGCATATTTATCCCATAATTACATCTCAATGGCATCCTGCTTTCTGCCAGCTGTTCACATCTGTTTGTTTGGCTCCTTTTCTTTGCTCACAAATTTCCCAAAAAAACCTGCTCTTATACATATTGTATTAGTTTCTATTTTTGCTGTCAGATGAGCAAAAATTTGAAATTCTAACTAAAACAGGGCAAATGAAGAATTTTTGTTTAAACAATGGCACATTCTTGTTTTTCTTTAATGTATTTTTTTGTTTTTTTGAGGCTACATTGATTTAGCTCAATTTGTTTCTTTAAAAAACAACCTAATTCAGATCAAAGTTTACAGAAAATTCTAATATTATATTCAGTCTATCTCAGTCACACCCACTGAAAATCTTAACAACTTAATCTCTGCCACCTCCAGTTCCTGCTCCTGTCTGTTTCTTATTGCCATCGTCTCCAAATCATACATCATATGAAAGCAGGTCTCACTACTATCTTGTAAACCTTTTCTTTCACTCTTGCAGCAGTTCTACCGTCACAAATCACCCCTTACACTGATCTTCATCCACTCCACCCTGCCTGCTCTCTTCTTCACCTCTCATGTTCCGCTCGTTGCTTTCATTGTAGTTTCACTGGTCCACCTGTCTCCCTCTCATTCACACTCATGGATTTTATTTATTTTTGAATGACTTTCCTTCATCTTCCCTCCTGAGCATTCCTCCACTCTTTTCTACCTGCTCCCTACTCTCAGTACAGGTGTCTACAAACATCATAATCCATGGGAACTCCTGCCTGACCTCATCTGTCAACCTGTCCATCACCATAGCAAACAAGAAGTGACTCAGAGTGGATCCCTGATGTAATCCCACCTTGAACTTATCTGTCTTTCTAACACTCAGCATCTATATATAGTACTTGTACTACAAAGCAATACTAAATAAATACAGACCAGATCTATTTAACTTTTTGAACTGTCTGGCAGAATCAGACATAACTGATTTGGTTGTTTGTTTTTTAGCTATTTATCATAGTCAAAAAACCTGCATTGAATCTAAAAGCTCCAGAACAATCTGGAAACAAGAAGGAAGGAAATACTTTATACACTGTCCTCCAATAGTTATCAAATAAAAAAATGAAACTATATTTTCTATTAAAATGCAAATATTGCCCATCACTTTCATGCCAGAGTTTTAAACTAAGGTTGTGTAATGTGGAAAAATGATGACGGTGTAAATATAACGTCATGAAGGAACTCACGCAGTACCGCTCAGAGTATCTGTTGTGAATGACTCTCAGGTACTACTACATCAAATTTTAGCTCAAAATCTGTTAGACTGACTGAGTTTTAGCCATTTCTGTGTTTTCTAATGTCAGTTGACTGTGGTAGCCATCTTGAATTAGGTTGACTCCAAAAGTTAATCAGTTGTAGATGTACAGCCAATGATTACTTATTGCAAATTTCATTAAATTCCATTCAGCAGTTCACGAGATATTTTGCTAACAGACAAATAAGGTTGACTCCAAAAGTTAATGCTAAAGTTTTAAGCAAATATCTGGCAGAATGCTCAGAAAGAGTCCGGGAAATACTCTCAGCTACTACCACACCAAATTTTAATCTATAAACCTGACTAAATTACAGCATTTTTTGTGTTTTCCGATGTCAGTTGGCCGTGGCAGCCATCTTGAATTGGGTAGACTTAAAAAGTTAATCAGTTGCAGATGTACATTCAAGAATTACTTTCTGAAAGTCTCATTAAAATCCATCCTGTGTTTCTTTGAATTTTTTGGTAACAGACAGACAGATGGACACATAGAAACAAACAAAACCATTATCCCTTGCTTTTCCTCATTTGCAAGAGAACATTTCAAGGACGTCCTGGTTAGTGTAATATAATATAACGCAGTGATAACTGTGGCCCAGTCGTTTGAGGTGAATCCAATTTAAGACCCGTCTCTCCAGACCATCTCATCATGTCGATGAGAGAGTAATAAAACAAGATCTTGTAACGCTTTACTTTAAGCGGTCCGCACGGCATAATGAGGATATCACAACCATTATTAGCGTTTAATCGTCCTCCAATACCTGCTGAATGTGTGAAACGTCAGGAACGCTTGAGGTTTATTAATGAGGTGGATATCATCCTGTATGGATATATTATTAGAGCTACAGAACATGCAAGAAAGTGTGTGCAGAAAGATTTAATCTTGTGTTTGTAAGCACAGCAGATAGTGTTAGAATTACAAATTGAAAAGTTTAGGGGACAAAGTGTGGAGAAAGCTCTTGCTAAAGCTTTTATTTGCTTGCCACAAGTTGGTTCTCTTGGCAGAGAAAAAGCTAATTAGAGCTGCTGATGAGAAACACTAATGTAGTTAATGAACCAGAACAAGAAGAAAAAATGTGGCAACTTTCTTGTCTACAAAAGTATTTTTGAGTCATTCCAATTCTAAAACATGACAAAAAGAAAAAGCTGTATAAGTGGAGGGAGGAATGTGTTTTTATCTGTTAGTTTTGACAGGGGACGAGTTAGCCCCAGAAGGAATATGAACCACAAAGTTTGGCTGCTGTTCTCTGGAGGGAATGGGCGCTGAAGAGGTGTCCTTGATGGATGAGCTACATCGAGGCGTGGAGTCCTGAGGGGTTTTCCCTCTCACCTCATAAGTCCACTGCATGTCTGCTACCTGGAATAAAAGGATCAGCCTTTAATCGTTGGATGAATAGCAAACATAAAGAAAAATCTGCTTTTAAAAAGTTGAACATTTTGCTGTTGTGAATTGCTCCAACCTACTGGAACCACCACTTTCAATTTATTACTTCCAAAGCACACACAGATACATAAAGTAGTTCCAAAATGTCTACACAATCCTGGTAAAATGGCAGGTTTTTGTGATGTCACATAACGAGACCGTGATAAGTCATTTTAAAAACCTTTTCCATCTTTACTCTGACATTTATCTTGTAC
>JAOXNZ010000110.1:14391860-14404883 GCA_028566095.1 Kryptolebias brasiliensis | reverse complement strand
TGGATGGATGGATGGATGGATGGATGGATGGATGGATGGATGGATGGATGGATGGATGGATGGATGGATGGATAAATATTATTTTATTTTATTTTGAAAATACTTTACTTTCACTGACACAGGCTCCTCGTAGTTTTGACTCATTGTCTGACTAAAACCTTCACAGAATAAAAAGTTCAGTCTGGTTCTTCTGGTTCAATCAGTAACCGAATCAACAGGTAAACAAACAAGTCTCTCTGGTTTTCGGGAAGCGATGAAGCAAAAGTTTGTACTTTGTCTTTATTTCACAATGACTTTTGTTTTTATGCAACATAAGACAGTGTGTGAACACATGGTGGAAAATCCAGGATTAAAAATCAATAAAGGTCATGGCCAGGAGGCGCAGAACAGAGTGGCAATCTGAACTCATTAAACTCTCACAAGTTTTTCATTTGGGTGATGATTTTGTTTTGTTTTGGCTCAGATCTGATAGATAAAAACTATTAATCACATTGCTTCAATTTGACGTTTTTTTCTTTGCTTTTTTTTCTGGGGGCACGCACACACTTATCGATCCCCGTTCACCGGTCACGAAGTTAATCAGTAACAGTCTGGTCTTTGTCCACTCTCTGAACATCTGCTCTGTAATAAAGCTAATATTCTCGCAGCTTCACCTCAGTTTAAACAGTTTCCTCTTTCAAGTCAAACATGGCATCGTCTATAAGCGGTAGCTGGTTGGCTGCGCTCTTATGGCTCCTCTGTTTGGGTGAGAATCTTTGATTTAACATAATATGATTTAGACTTTATATATACGTACACCCCCCGCCGTGGCCAGGTGGCGGCCCAGAAGAGCAAGAGGTAACCAATTTGTCTTGCCGCTCAGGTAAGGCTCAAAATCATCATCATTCACACCATCCTTCTGATGCATTGATCCGTTTTGCACTTTATTTCCTCCTTGTCCTTTAGGTCTTATATTCCACAATGGCGGATAGGCTACTTTTTTTTTTTTTACTCTATGTCTCAAACTAACCTGTCTCACAACGGTCTAATCCCAGCTCACGTTCACTATTAGTGGGTGAACAATCCAACGCTTGGTGATGGATTGATTGATGGGATGATAGTTAGTAATAAGTGTAGGGTCCAAGATAAAAGACCGGGGAACCCAAGATTGTTCCTCTGGACCGTAGCCCTCTCAATCAATGAGGTACTGCCAACCATGACCTCGTCGACGGGAGGCCACGATCCGTCGGACGGCATAAGCAGGGTGCACTTCGATGTCTTGGGCGGGTGAAGGGGGCTTTGAGGGAGGACACAAGGGACTGGTAAGGACTGGTTTGATCTGGGAGACATGAAATGTGGGGTGGATATGAAAAGTAGAGGCCAAACAGAGACGTACTGCAGTGGGACCGATGATTGATCCTATTTCGTATGGGCCAATGAATTTGGGGGCAAGTTTCTTGGATATGGATTTGAGAGGAATGTCATGGAATGAGAGCCAAACCTTTTGTCCTGGTGAATACTGAGGAGCTGGGATGCGTCTTTGATCGGCGAAACAGCAGTTCTGTGGTGCGTTGAAGTGCAGAGAGAGCATTGGACCATATATGTTTACAGCGACGGATGTGATGATGAACTGAAGTGACCGAAATATTCTTTTCATCTGAGGGAAACAGGGGTGGTTGATAACCAAAGGATTTAAAATGGAGAAAGACCAGTGGCTGCGGAGATGTGAGAATTGTGAGCATACTCAACCCAGGGAAGGAACTGACTCGTCGGATGGGTTTGTGGAAGTGAGACATCTAAGGGTAGATTCAAGTTCCTGATTCATGCGCTACGTTTGGCCATTAGACTGAGGATGATAACCAGAGGTGAGAGAGACTTTAGCGTTGAGGGCAAGACAAAACTGTTTCCATAACTGGGAGATGAATTGTGGACCACGGTCTGACAGGATTTCTTGGGGAATGCCAGGGAGACAGAAGACATGTTTCACTAGGAGTTGGGCTGTCTGGAAGGCTGAGGGGAGTTTGAGGGAAATGAGGTGGCAGGCTTTAGAAAAGATGGTGAGAATAGTGGTCATACCTTTAGATGGGGGAAGTTCAGTAACAAAGTCGATTGTGATGTGGGACCAAGTACGTTTCGGGATGGCTAATAGTTGAAGAAGCCCAGCAGGAGGTCTGTGGGAGGATTTGTTTCTGGCACAGATGGGGCAGGCGAGAACATATTCTCTAACATCTTAATGGAGAGATGGCCACCAGAAACAGGGGTTAACGAGAGCAATGGTTCGACTGATTCCTGGATGGGCTGAAAATTTGGCTGTTACCAATAGACGAGGTGGGATCAAATTGAGGAAGGGGACGAAGGTTCTGTTTGGGGGACCGGTTTCAGGATCTGGTTCAGTCTGAAGGGCCTGGTTAATGACATCCTCTATGTCCCAAGATAATGCACCGACAGTGCAGCTATGTGGTAAGATGGGGGCAGGAGTCTTGTCATGATCATCAGCAGAGAACTGGCGGGAAAGGGCGTCTGGTTAAATGTTCTTGGAGCCTGAGTGATAAGAAGTGGAAACGTAAGAACAGAGACCAACGATATTGACGGGAAATGAGACATTTAGCTGACTGAAGATAAGACAAGTTCTTGTGGTCAGTCCAAACCAGCACAGGATGTTCAGCGCCCTCCAACCAATGCCTCCACTCCTCCAAAACAAGTTTTATGGCTAGGAGTTCTTGATTCCCCACGTCATAATTTCTCTCAAGAGGAGATAATCTGCGGGAGAAAAAAAGCACTCGGGTGAGTCTTTTTGGCCGAGTCCGAACATTAAGACAGAACTGCACCGACCCCTGTTTCAGAGGCATCCACTTCAAGTATGAATTGTTTATGGAGGTCGGGCTAAACGAGGATCGGGGCCTTGGAAAATCTTTCCTTGAGATCAAGGAAGGCTGCGTTGGCTTCGGGCGTTCAGTAATAGGCAGTCTTGGTGGACGTGAGTGCTGTAAGTGGGGGATGTGGTTTGACTGTAATCTTTGATACATCGGCAGTAGAAGTTGCCAAAACCTAAGAATCTTTGAAGTTGTTTCCGCGTTTGCGTACCGCAAACTGCTTTTATCTTCTCAGGGTCTGTACAAACCTGTCCGCCCTTGAGGATGTGACCAAGGAAAGTCACTGAGGGTTTATAAACTCACATTTCTCGGCCTTGATGTAAAGACAATTCTCAAGGAGATGGAGAACCAGGCGGACATGTTTGTGATGATCAGCAGGGGTCTTGGAATAAATCAGGATGTTGTCCAGTTAAACAAAAACAAAAATGTTGAAGTCACAGAGAACATTGTTCACTAGGGCTTGAAACACAGCTGGGGTGTTGCAGAGTCCGAAAGGCATAACTAAGCAAGTTTTTTCAGCTGCTCCCTTTTTCAGGGGTTGTGACAGCGAGCAAACTCACACGAACGATTTAGCAATTGTTTTACGCCAGATGCCCTTACTGCCACAACCTGGGCTCAAACCTGCAACCTCAGGATTACAAGACTGCGGCATTGACCACTGAGGCATAACTAGATATTCAAAATGTTCAGTATGGGTTTTGAATGCGGTCTTCCACTCATCTCCCTGGCGGATGCGAATAAAATGGTAGGCGTTGTGGAGGTCGAGTTTTGTGAAGATGGTGGCGTCGTGAACAGGTTCAAAGGCTGAAGAAATGAGAGGCAGAGGATATTTGTTCTTAACAGTGATCTGGTTGAGTCCTCTGTAGTTGATACAAGGTTGGAGGGAGCCGTCCTTTTTACCAACAAAAAAGCCCAGACCCAGTGGTGAAGAAGAATGGCGGATGATTCCAATGGTAAAGGATTCATGAATGTATTTCTCCATAGCTTATCTTTCAGGATGGGAGATGTTAAATAGTCGGCTGGACAGTAGAGGAGCACCAGGGAGAAGGTCTATAGCACAGTCAAAGGGGCAGTGAGGTGGCAAGGAGAGGGCCTTGTGCTTACTGAAGACCTGGGCTAGATCATGATACTCTTCTGGGATGAATGAGAGATCTACGGGTTCGATTTCTCTAGTGTTACCTGGGGACGTGCTTGGAGGAACGGCAGACTGTAAACAAAAGGAGAGACAGTTAGTGGACCAGGATTCTATTCTGAGATCGGACCAGTTTAGATGTGGATTGTGGTGCTGAAGCCAGTCAAAACCAAGGACAGATAAGTGGGACGTGGGGAAAACAAAAGGAGATCAGTTCATGGTGGTTTCCAGAAATGATTAACTGTAAAGGTTTGGTTTTATGGGTTACCTGAGGGAGAGCATCTCCATTCAAGGCTGACACCCTTAAAAGAGTAGTCAACAGGACGGTCTCAATCTGGGCTTGTTGGACTAATGAGAGATTGATTAAGTTCTGTTCACAGCCTGAATCAATGAGTGCTGTGAGGGTGAGAGAATCATTATTAAAGAGGGTGGCAGGTAATATGAAGTGGTGAGATAAGTTAGTCTTGAGATGGTCCATCAGCTGTCCCGCACCTACTGACGGATCCTCTCTTTTAGCCGGATGGGACAGTAAGCAATGAAATGTTTGAGGATCCACAATAAATGCATAGATGAGCTTCTACTTGTCGCTGCCACTCTGGAGTTAGACGGGTCCGACCAATCTGCATGGGTTCTGGTTACAGTGTTCTGGAGCTGGGTGGTGAATGAGAGAGGGAATTAGTAAGAGAAACAGGATTAGTTCTGTGTATGCTCTGTCTTTTATTTCTCTCTCTATTCCTTTCTCTTAGGCGATTGTCTAAGCGAATGCCAAAGATATGAGCTCATTTAAAGTCTTGGGCTCATCTAAAGGGGCTAGTTAGTTCATCCTTAATCAAATCATTGAGGGCATGAAAGAAGGCGCTCTTAAGTGCACATGAATTCCACCCAAAAGCAGCAGCAAGTGCTCTAAAATCAATGGAAAAATCAGAGGCGGACCTCTGTTCTTGCTTTGTGGACCAAAGTTTTCTTGAAAGGGTGGTGTTATCAGGATCTTCGCTAAAGGTTTGTTTAAATTCTTGAATAAACTGGTCAAAAGTGCAGCCAAAATTGGAATGATTCTGCATTTGGGACATTTGAGACTGGAAGAGCGACAGGGACATCTGCTGGAGGGGAAGGAGATTGATTAGTTTGGAGATTCTGCAATAAATGAGTTAGTTGATCAAGACGTTGGTTGGTAGCATTATGTTGTTCTCCTAATGAGAAGAGAGCTGCCTTATGGGAGTGTAGGAGGGAACTCTGTTCAGACAGACCCCTCCTAAGAGTGTCTGCTGGGTCATTTTGGCCTCAGTGTTCTGTCATGGTTTTAGAAAGCTGCCTGACCCCCATCCAAACACTCCCAGAAGACAACAGAGTTTTAAGATGTTTATTTACAAAATGAACGATCTTCGGGGTGGTTCTGGATGCGAGGGGCTCTGGAACACTGGAAGGAAAGAGGAGAAGGTGAATCTAAAGAGTAGAACAAGGAAATGATGATAGGTTCAGAGCTTACTGTAGGGTGATGATGGTCCGCCAGGGAGAGGTGAGCGGCAATCCGGGAAGGAGTGATCTGAGCAGAGATGGATCCAGGTAACAGGTGAGATTAAGGCCAGAGGTTGTGAGAATGGAGCCAAGAGCGATGAGGATGTTGGCGGGAGGACAGGTTACACAGGGGCTGATGGAGGGAAGAGGAGTCTTTGAGAAGCCAGCCAAGGCGGATGAAATCCAGGTTTGTCACTGAGAGCTTGGAGATGATCGCAGAGAGCTGGAGAGTCACGGAGGAGCTGATCTAGTCTGTCAAAAGGGTGACCTTTAAAAGAGCACAAGAGGTAAGTAATCGCACAAGGAAAAACCCAGGGCAGAACTCAGAGAGGCTTGATGTTACCACGGTAGGTTAACACTCAAGCACCAAATGGCCGGTTTCAGACTCCTCTTAAGCTCCTCTTGATGAGGGTAGATGAGTTGCAGGTGTGTGACAGTACACCTGCTGGAGGTTCCGCCTTCCAGCAGGCTGCGCTCCAGGAGGACCTCTGGTGGAGGACTGCTGGAACTAGAAACAGACTAAACAACCCCAGATCACAACAAACTGCATACCTAGTGTTAAGTAATATCAAGTATTTTGCAACTATTTAGTTCATCTTCGAGTGAGATATATCATTTGGGAAATAAACTGATGCACAAACCCACTAAAAGACAGCAATATAAAATGCTTAGGCAAGCTGTGGAGTTCCTTGAGACAACATGACAAGATTTGACAAAAAGATTCGCTAAAGTAACATAAGTCAGATTATGGTTATGAGAAGTAAGTTTTTATAACAGAGGGTTGTCAGGTTCTGGATTTATGTAGTGTCTCTGTTTTTGTTCCATGCCTCTGTCTGTCATTATTCACTTTTCCTCAGCCTTTCACTTGCCTGCCTGCCATGCCCATCTACACCTGCCACTAGTTCTGTAATCACTTCACCTGTGCCCACTTCCACTGATTTCCCCCTGTCTTTAAAACCCGGTCATTTCCCCCGTTTACTCATTCTCGCCTTGTTATTGCCGTGTCTCGCTTCATGTCCTTTAATGAACCAGTCACAAAAGAACCCAGTAGACCACATCCCCTGTGTCACTCTCTCCGCGAATGGAAAAGCAGAGATCCTGATGGACTTGCGGAGAGAGCACCGCTGAGTTTTCTTGATGGGCCCCATCAACAGCAGTTTTCCCAGCGGCTCATGGGCGCCGTCTGCGAAAGAGGGCACCGGCCGTGGCGGCTCCCACGCATCTACCGGCCGCAGTGGTTTCCATGTCTCCACCGGCCGTAGCGGTCCCCACAATCCCACCGGCGACCAACCAGGCAATGGACCCAGCTGTAATCATGCTTTTGCGGGAGTCAGTTCAGGAGTTCATGGAGACTGTGGGCAAACCATGTCCTGTCTGGCAACGGTTTGGTGTGGCCACAAGGTGTGTCCATGCCTTGCAAGACTGGACTCCTTACCTCGAATCTCTGTGGGGGTCGGCGATGCTCCACCCGCCAGCGTCTCAGTGGGGGTCGGCGACGCTCCACCCGCCAGCATCTCAGTGGGGGTCGGCAACGATCCACGCTCCAGTGTCTCCGAGAGGGTCGTGGGCGACGACGCCTCTCACTCTGCCCCCGAGAGGGGCGACGACGCCTCTCACCCAGCCTCCGAGAGGGTCGCAGACGGCGACGCCTCTCACGCAGCCGCTCATGAGAGGGGTTCCACCGAGGGTCCGGCAGGACACCTCGCTCTCGTCTGCTCCTGCTTCGCCGAGGGCGGTTTCCGGGCCGTCCACCGGAACTGTTGCCCCGCCGTGGGAGGTTCCCGGGCCGTCCGCCCGAACTGTTGCCCCGCCGTGGGCGGTTCCCGGGCCGTCCGCCCGAACTGTTGCCCACTTCACCTGTGCCCACTTCCACTGATTTCCCCCTGTCTTTAAAACCCGGTCATTTCCCCCATTTACTCACTGGTTCACTCATTCTCGCTTCGGTATTCTTCCTGCCGCTTCATGCCCTGTCTGGTTCCCCTCATGTCATGCCTCGTGTAAGTTTTGTAATTTAGTCTGTTTAAGTTGCTGCCACGACAGCCCTTTGTTTTGTTTTGTTAATATTTCTTATTTAAATAAATTAGTTTTTCTTTAACACTGGTGATGAGTCTGCGCATTGGGTTTGCCTCCGTCTCCCCCGTTCTTGACAAGGGTTTGTTGAACCACAGCAGAGCAGACTGAAAAGTCAGTGAGTGCAATAAAAAGGACGTTTTTAGTTAACACAAGACACTTGCAACCATAGCAATGGCACACAAAAAGTTGGCACGAGTCTAACAATGCTCAGGAGGCCTGAAAATAATCAATTTACTGATGGACAGACACCCTAATAGACTGAACACTTAAATCTAACTATTTTTTTGTGATATAAGCTAAAGAAAAACCAGGTTACCTGTTGTTCATGTGATCAGTGAAGGTGATGGTTGTGCTCAGTGACAGAGGGACAGCAGAGCAGAATGACACACTGCAGAGCAGAGAGGTGCTTTCCTGCTGGGGACAAAATAATAAAAGGAAACATGCGTTCAGATGGATGTCAGCCAAACTCAAGATTTATTAAACCAGTTATACAGGAACAGCCCGGCCATTTTGGAAGGGATGTTCTGTCAAATCCTATAGACCAAAATCCTATAGTTGTCTATGACAAAATGTTTTGCAGTTTTTTGGAATGCAGGTGCTGATTGCACCTGTATTCATGTGACCAGAGTGGCCCATCAGTGAGTCAGGCTAACAAGGACCCTAACAAGCCAGGAGAGTGAGGACAATCTGCATGTGAATCCAGCTTACAGAACATCTCAGCTTTAAAAGTTCAAAATCCACACGCTCTGTTTTTTGAATTGAGAAAGCTCCTCGGATGAGAAGTGAAACATCTTCAACTACAGAAGTCCAGTTGTTTATGTTATTAACCCTTTGTTTGGATTTGTTTGGAGGGATTTTTTAAAAAGGGTACGTGCTGGCCTCAGTTCCTACATCGAGTGTCATGTTTTGGGGTTATGTAGTGTCTTTGTTCTTGTTCCATGCCTCTGTCCATTATTTCACTTCTCCTCAGCCTTTCCCTTGCCTGCCTGCCACGCCCATCTACACCTGTCACTAGTTCTGGTAATCATTTCACCTGTGCCCACTTCCACTGATTTTCCTCTGTCTTTAAAACCCGGTCATTTCCTCCACTTACTCACTGGTTCATTTCTACTCGCCTGGTTCTTGATTCATGCTCTTGCATTCTGGTTTCATGTTCTTGGATTTTCGCTTCGTGTCACTTCATGTCCTGTCTGGTTCCCCTCGTGTCATGCCTCGTGTAAGTTTTCTTTTGTCCCATGAAAGTTTTGTTAATGTAGTCTGTTGCTGCCACGTCAGCCCTTTGTTTTGTTTTGTTTGATTTAAATAAATTAGTTCTCTTTTATTTACAATGAGTCTGCCTATTCTGGGTTCGCCTCCTTCTTCCCCGTTCATGACATCGAGCTCACTATATTAAAGCCAGGTTAGCAAAAATAATTGACATAGTGTCCCCTCTGTGTGATTGATGCAGAGAGACCTATTGAACTAAAGATTCTTATTTTACTTAAACAAGGATATATCATCCATATTGTGAAAACATGAGAACAATATTTTGTCATGAGCCTGCCAAAGAGTCAGGTCAAGCCTTAGCGGAGGCAGAACACAGACCTGATGCACTACCACTACTGTGTTAAAATCACCAAATGGTGTAATCATTCTATTCAGACCAGAACATACGTGCACTTTAAGTAATTAAGTACTTCACATGTCTCAATCGGCTCATTGGTGAGTGCCTGGTGGCCAAGCCCAAAAGAGTAAAAGGGGGCCACCTCCTCGTGTTCAGTTGCACCTATTTCAGTGGACAGGCCACTGGAAATTATTCATGTTTTGGAGCTGTTCCTCCATGGTTTGGTCTGAAAATCTGCTTATGTTATCTAATGTAACTGGAGAGGCTATCACTCCTAATACTGCCTTGTTCAGGGTGTGGCCTACTTACCTTCAGCTCTCTCCTACTAAAAAGGACTTGATAGCATTCACAACTCTGCTAGCCAGGAGGCTAATACGGCTAAACTGGAAATCTGCAGCTCCACCTACATATATAAACTGGATTAGAGCGGACCTTTATTTTCTTAAACTGGACAAAAAATCAGACTGACTTTGGCCTGTAAGGCTGAACCATTTAAAATAGCCCGGGTGGGAGGTGTTTGTTGTAGTGTTGATTTAAAATGTTAAAATTCCAAGAAACAGAGTGTTAAAAAATACAAAACAAGGACAAAAATCACATCCGAAATCCACTTTTTGAACCTGTAATGTTAACTACACTTTTTTTTTGGCAAAGCAAATCTTTTGACAATTCATCAAATAGTTATCATTTAGTTGTGGGGTTATGTAACCTGACTACAGAAGTTACCTGGTTGTGGTGCTGGGCATGAATAGTGTTTCCCTCAGGAAAGGTGACAGAGACAGGCTGTATCTTCGTCTCATCCTTCATTTCCACCTCATCGACTTCAGCTGATATTCTTGTTCCACTATGAGAGCAAACAGGCAGACAATGGAACATTTAACACAAACATCTCTGAATGAGCTGGAATAGAAAAATCTAGAAAAGCTACCACATCTTCAGTAACAACAGGTTTATTAAAACCTCCAAACAATATGAAACAATTTTAGAGTAAATGTTCAGATAAATGCATTGTAGCTTTTTAATTCAAAAAGATCAGGAAAAATGAAGTCGAGGTTATTTTCTACCTTAAATCTCGTTCTAACAAGCCTTTGAAAGCAGGTTCATTATTAACTGATTCACTGAGGTATATTGTTTATTTTTTCTAATATTTGGCCATTTTTCCTTTCTGAATCTAATATTTTAGCTTTATCTTTGCTTTTGTAACAAATTGCATTTGGACATCCAAGCACTTTAATAAAAAAACAAAACAAAAGCTTTACAGCTTTGTGTCAAAAAAAGTGATGAAATACTGACAGCCCTTCTGGTTAAAAAAGCTGAAATAAAAATGTAGTCAGGCTTGCTAAATATATAAGTTTTGGCAGCACATTTAAAAAAAAAAAAAAAGTTAATATTAAAATTGACTTTTGGCCTAATAGTAATTGTTTGTGAAACTCCGGGCCATATATAGCCTGACTGTTCTAAATATAAGATAAGACACAAACTGGTTAAACAACTCCAGGCCTGACTATATGTTACCTAAAGGCACATTATGGCAAAAAGCACCAAAAACATTAAAGTCATGATGCTTTTTTAAAGAAGATAAAAGATCATTTCAGTCCTTAGCCTTCTGCGTATACCCCTAGCTCTAATGTACATGGCAAAAAAAGGCCAGGAATAAGCCATTGTTTTATAACAAAACAAAGAAAGAAACCAGTGGAATTTACCAAAAAGTCATACTGGAAACATATGAAAGGAGGTGTTGTTGTCAGATGAGACTAAACTTTAACTTTTAGGCAAATCTACCACATCTCATTATGCTGAGAACAACATTCCCACAGTAAAGCATTGTGGTGGCAGCATTAAGATTTAGGGAAATTGGCAGAATTAAAGCAAAGATGAATGGAGGAAAATACAAACAAAAGAAAGCGGAAGAACCACATTGGAATGTTCCAGAGGTCTGACACTGGGCAGAAGTCTACCTTCCAGCAGGACAATGACCCTGACCACACTGCGGAAGCAACACTCCACTGGATTAAGGAGAGACAGTTAAATGTCCTGTAAGTTCAGGCTTCAGTCCAACTGAGAATCTTTGGTTTTATTTAAAGCTTGTTGGACACAAGCAGCACCCATCCAACCTCAAGAAGCTGCATCAGTTTGATCACGAAGAACTGACAAAAACTCCAGTAGTTAGATGGACCAAGATCGTGGCAACGGACCTGAAAAGACTCACTGCTGCAAAAGGTGTCTCTACACTGTACTGATGTTAGGGGGATAGTAAAAGGTAGAAGTTTTGTCCATTATATGGTGGTGTGATAATAAAGTTCTAAATTTATACACTTTCTTTCTTATTTCAGCCATGAGAATGTCAGCTAGAATTAGCTGTAAGAAGTGTAAAACCACAGCCAATGTAAACCACCAAGACTGTTGGATGTAAAAAAAAAATTCAACATGATTGCAGACTTGCCAGATAATAAGTCTTGGCTTGACTGATATTAAAAAAACCTTTTGAAATGAATGATATTGTCATTTTATGAGTGGAGCTTTTATTTAGCTCAGGAGGCCCAAGACAGATGGTAAATTGCCTGAAGCTAGAGAAAAAATAATTACAATAAAAATCTATCATTGTTATTGCTCAGCCTACAAACAAGCTGACAGCTACAAGTGTGATCAGAAAAACAAAGGAAGCAAGAAACCCTGCTACTGTGAATTGCAGTGTCTCTCTCATAGTGTTCAGTGTTTTGGCGACAGCCATATAAGTCTAGCAGGTAAAAGTCCAGTTTCATCCCTACAGCCAGCTCTGACTGCAGCCACAGATCAGACTACTACAGTAACATCTATCTGAGTCCATTATTTAAACCTGAAACAATCACTTTTTTGCATTTTATTCTAAATATTTATATTATTATATACATTTAGTTAATTTACTGTATACTTTTACTCTTTTTTATTATAAGTTCTGTTACATATTACATATTTTTTGTCTGTCCTAATCCAAAAACAATCAAAAGTCACAAATTTACTAAATGGAACCCTTACCAAATCAAGTCTTGGATTGAATTAATAATGTATGTGCACAGTGGTGGGAAAAATGGAACAGTGGTGAACCTTCCCAGGAGTGGCCAGCCAACCAAAATTACCCCAAGAGAGCAGTGATGACTCATCCATGAGGTCACAAAAGACCCCACAACAACATCTAAGAACTGCAGGCCTCACTTGCCTCAGTTGAGGTCAGTGTTCATGACTCCACCATAAGAGAGAGACTAGGCAAAAATGGCCTGCATGGTAGAGTTCCAAGACGAAAATCACTGCTGAGCAAAAAGAACATAAAAGCTTGTCTCAGTTTTGCCAACATCTTGATGATCCCCAAGCCTTTTAGGAAAATACTCAAACAAACAAAAGTTTAACTTTTTAGGAGATGCATGTTCCATTATATCTGGCGTAAAAGTAACACAGCATTTCAGAAAAGGAACATCATACCGACAGTAAAATATGGTAGTGGTAGTGTGATGGTCTGAAGCTGGTTTGCTGCTTCAGGATCTGGAAGACTTGCTGTGGTAAATGGAACCATGAATTGGGCTGTCTACCAAACAAAATCCTGAAGGAGATTGTCTGGCCATCTGTTTGTGACCTCAAGCTGAAGCACACTTGGGTTCTGCAGCAGGACAATGATCCAAAACACACCAGCAAGTCCACCTCTGAATGGCTTAAGAAAAACAAAATGAAGACTTTGGAGTGGCCTAGTCAAAGTCCTGACCTTAATCTGGTTGAGATGCTGTGGCATGACTGTCAGGAAGAGTGGAGAAGGAAGCGAACCCAGAGTGCAGACTCATCTTTAAACAAAAATAATTTATTAACTAAAATAACAAAACCAA
>JAOXNZ010000110.1:14327882-14362638 GCA_028566095.1 Kryptolebias brasiliensis | reverse complement strand
CACTGAATCAGGTGTGTTGGAGCAGGGAAACAAGTAAAACATGCAGGATAGTGGCACTCGAGGACCAGGGTTGCCTAACCCTGCTCTAGACTCTTTTGGTCTACAGAGGAGTTCATGGTCGACTCAATGACTGCAAGGAGCACAGATCATGAGCCCTCCACCACCGTGTTTGACAGTTGGTATGAGGTGTTTGTGCTGTTAGGCTGTGTTTGGTTTTCACCAAAAATGACACTGTGCATTGTGGGTAAGCATTAGGGGTAGGAATCTTTAGGCATGTCACGATTCTGATTTCAGAGCACTGTGATGCAAATATACAATGATAATCAGTGCATTTCGACTATCCTGAAACTTAAATGACAATGGCTTATTTTACATAAACACTGATTTATATATTTCCATGCCTTAGAAAGAGTGCACAATAACATAGGTCACAAACCCTGTTAATCACAATTAGCCCAGATGCTAACCTAACATTGAAACCGCCACGGAAAAACTAATGGAATTAGCATTGTGTTTATCACAAATTTATACACAAATCAAACGTTTCAAAGTCATTATTAAAGCCATTCATGTTATGATAACTTCAGCTATTAACTATTACAAACAAATGTTATTTGGGGCTCATCGAGGAAAAGATGAAAAAGATGTACTACAGGAAGCTACGGTAACTCGACTGTGACAAACAGCGCTGCGCAGCAACTACTCTGCTGATTCTTTTAAAGTGGAGGCACAGATGAACAAAAATCTAATTCTGACATCTGAAAATCCATTCAGATTTTTTATGTTCATAATGCAATGCCTCAAATACAGATTTTACCTCCCACCTGATAAAGACCAGATTACTTTTATTATATCCTAAAACCCCAAAACTGAAAGAGAATAAACTTCCTTTAACCAATGACATTACAACACAGATAACATCTCCTCAGGTTCAAGTACAACTTATCACAGGTGCCACATTTGTTAAAAATCATGTAAAAACTAACTTGCGCCTCTCCTCTCTCCATTTAGAAATCTCGTCTGGTGTGTCGAGCTTGATTCTTTTAGCTCCGGGTGCATGATTCTATAATGACGATATTACACACTTATTAGAAACAGGAAATAACTACAAGTTTAAAGGTACACAATGAGTGGTACTTACGTTTTTCCAGTGTATGGTTACTAATTTTTCATGGGCCATGAAGTTACAATCAGGTACAGAACACTGAGGATGACATTTGATCGAGAACTGTTAAGAATAATCAAATTAAACACCTTGAAATGACTCCAAACAAACTCAATCAATACGTGCAAAATACCTTGACATGTTGAGAAACATGTTCATCAAACTTCTGGTGGTTTTTGAAGCCCCGATCACATGTGTCACAGTAATGAGAATATTCTGGCTCTCTCTTATTCTTTTGCTGTAGGTGAACGATTTAGTCAGTAAAATGCACTCATACAATCGTCAAATTAGAATTTATTATAAGAACCAGTAAAATTCTTTAAAAAGTTTGGACAAGTCACCTTTTTCCCATATTGATGGGGAGGTCTGTAGTTCTGTCTTCCACCTGGATGTCCACCGTGATACCGTTCACCTCCAAAATTCTGAGCTGAACACAAAAACATAATGAAAATATTCTTATACCAATTAAAAAAGGACTAAATTGATTTTTTAAATCACAAATGACTAGTAGTCTGTGTCAACTGCTTAATAGTGATGAATTAAACTAGAATTCCTTAAAGGGATGCCACCTCGCCTTTTAAAGTTTTTAACAAAAACTTTGCATGATCTTCTTGTGCTTAGAGTATGTACGTGTTGGAGATCCGTCTCAGTGACTTCCACACCAGACACACTCAATATCTGTAAAACGGACTGAGTTACAGCCATTTTCATGTTTGCTAAAGTTGATTAGCTGTGGTGGCCATTTTGTATTAGGTTGACTCCAAAAGTTTATCAGTTGTAGATGTACATCCAGTGATTACTTTCAGGAAGTGTTTTTAAAATCTATCCAGTAGGTCATGCAATATTTTGCTAACAGACAAACAGAGTTGAGTCCAAACACCCTATGGAAAAACTTTTAGCAAAGATCTTTATCGATCTGTTGGCGCTCCGAATATGTGTTGGAGGTGACTCTCAGCTACTACCACAACAAACTTCAGGTGTAAAATTGACTGAATTATAGCCATGTTTGTGTTTTTTAAGGTCAGCTGGCTGTGGCAGCCATCTTGAATGGGAGTGACTCTAAAACGTGGTTGTAGAACTACCTCCAATGATTACTTTCTGAAATTTTCATTAAAAATCCGTTTAGAGGTTCATGAGATAGTTCGGTAACAGACATGACCACGAACACGCTGACACCAGTCAGACATTATCACCCGCCGCCGAATTACTATCCTACACTTTCTGAATAAAGGCTTATTTGACTACACTGAGGTTTCAGCATTAAACTACATTCAGCTCTCAGTTCTACTCACAGTAAGGACGTTCAAGTCCGTAGTGCCCACGGCCTGAAGGGGAGCTGTAACCCGCCCCTGCCGCCTCTCCGTAGGTCCAGCCCGGATTGACGCCGCAGGTCCAGCCGGGCTCGGACGGCGTCTCCCCCCAGCTCCACATGCTGGGGTGGAAGCTGCTGGAGCGGGGCTGCTGCTGAAAGGAGACCGGAGGAGGACAGTTGAAGTCCGGCGGCGGGTAACGCTCCGGAACATTCATATCGCCACCTGCACTGCTTCTCTATACGTTTACGGTAAATTTATCTCTACGTCAACTCAAGTCTGTACTCCACATGGTACCCTTACGCGCCCATGTTTTGCTGCACTTCATAGACAGGCTCGTCACTTCCGTAACAGCCGGAAAAACCAGTGATGCGTTCCATGTGCCTCGGAAATTAAGAGTTTCAGCTCCAACAAGAAAAAATAAACACCATGACAGAAACTAGTGCGCTGGTAAATCTTTGACAGAAAGAGGTTCAGACATTTTTAATTTCGATTCAGTCAGAAAAGTCACAAAATTAAAGAGGTTGCGACAGTTTCTGTAACATAAGAGTCGTGAGGGGTTTTAATTCCCCTCCAAAATTCCGAGTGGTTGTGGAGGACTAGTTTAGGAGAATAAACTTATTGTTAATATTCCATCAAGTTTTATTTTTAACATTTTAAAAATTATTTATAAAGATATTTTCTTAACTTGTGATTTAGCCATTTGGATTATATATAAGCAGAAAAAAATAATATTTTGTACTAATGTGATTGGATAGAAAAGACAATCTAAATAAATTGGTTATATAATCTATTAAACTATTTTTGGTGATCATCAAGGCACTTGCTTAAGCACATTTCTGGGATTAGATTTTAACTTATGTTGTTATTTATCTGTTAGTTGTTGTGTTTATGCAAGCTTTCCAATATGCTTCTAACACATTAAATTTTGTTTGATGACAGAAGAAGAATGATTGAGTGCATTTTTATTGACTAAATAGAACATCTACAAATATATGTTCTTATTTTGTTGTCTTTTTTTAGTAGGCTCATGCTCAACATTTTTAACTCTAAGTATTGTTTATTTTGCACTGCCCAGTTTTTGATTAAACGTGTACGATATCTTTAAAAAAAAAAAACTGCAATTTGCTTCGGCAGTAAATCTTACTTAATGTTTTTAAACGCCACACGCTTGTACCAAAACGTCTCGCGAGCTTTAGATGTAACGCTCTCGTGTTGCCAAATTGGGTGATGAGTTTGTAACTTTTAAAAGCCATTCAAACATTATTTAGTGTTATTATTGTCTGAAACGTAATGATATTGAAAAATCACAAAGATAAAGACTATACATCTTTTATTAAGAATAGGGATATAAACTCTAGGCGGTATGTTAAATGATTTGAATGAAACATAATTTACTTTATTAAAGTATTTGAAAAACGCATAAGAAAAAGAGATTATGTGTATTATCTATATCCATAATGAATGAAGTCCTAAAATGCACAAGGTGCGTTAAAATCCTGATACAATCAAAAAAAGTTGTGGGAGTTCGGGGGATTGTAGCTGACCTGAAGGGACCTGGCAACCCGGAAGTTTCCTCCTGCTCGGTTCTCTCTCTCAGCGCCTCGTGCGGTTCTGGCAGCGGCGCGCAGCGAGCTGAAGGGGAAACTTTGAGATCTCCGAAAAGGGAGCTTTTAAAGAGATCAAAATGCTCGTCCTGTTTGAGACCGCGGCTGGATTCGCGATTTTTAAGGTAATTGTTGCTGCGCTATTTCCTGCCAGTAAAAAGAAAGTCTTTTTATGCATTTGCTTCTTGAGTTAGCTTATCTTAGCCTCCTGTGTTTGACTTAAAGTCCATTCTGAATCAGTTGTTTTGTTATTGCAAGAACAGTAAAGACCAGTATTTTGTTTTTCTGCACGCACTTTAAAGTGCTTCATTGTGGGTGCTTTTTTTCCCCGCTGAGGACGTCTTCGGTTTTAATGCTAATGCTAACCTGAGTTAGCCTTCTGAGGGGCCTGTAACCACGTGTGCACGTGGAAGCCTACTGCATTCATTCTAATGCCTACAGAGAAACTACTAAACGTAGGTTAGGTTAGGTTGAGGCACATATGTTATCTCTATTAGTTGTGGAGTCTACCACATCAGTCAACATTTTTTCTCAGAATTCAGTTTTATGTGCGCTTGATTTTATTTTGATAAACATTATTTTGATATTGTACAACTGATCTTGTTGTACAATAAAACGTGTTAATTAAATGTGACGTATTTGAAACCAGTCATTGTCTGCATTGAGACAGAATCCAATGATTCTCCAACACTAATTTATTGTCGTAAAGTTGTTGACCAAATAGTTTACATCAAATATATTTATCTACTTGCTAGGAAATTACAGCATGTTTTAGCTCAAGGAATTAGGGGTACTCCTTGCATTACAAGTGTGGAATCCAGTATTGAGTTGAAACTGAACTATATCTAATGGTGCAGTTTAAAGGAGTTTACTCCAGTAATATTGTATTATATTGATTTGCAGTTCTGAAATGCAGGTAGGCAGCGATTGACAAGCCTATAATCTCAGAAGATTTTTAGCAGCAGATTGACTCATTTATCCAACTAAACACAAAGGAAAGGAGAATAAGAAAGAAGACTGTGAAGAGTAAATATCAGGTATCATGCATGGCAGTGAAGCCCTTAAAAATGAAGCTCTACAATCAAACGTCCATGACTTTTGGGAAACTTCTCAAAGATCCGTAAGTTAACTAGATTTATACTCTGGAAGAAGTGAAGAAATCTGCTCTTGTTTTGAGGCGTTCTTTTCCGCACAGATATTTTATAATTTGTGAGAAACTGCAGGCAGAACTCCTGGGAAGGTCTCCCCCCCACAACAGGGTCTCCACTCTTCAGTCTCTACACAGATTTTGTCTTCCCTTACCTCTACCAGACATTTACATCATACAGACTGAGATGGGACACACTGTTTGACATTTGCAAATTTGTCACAAAGAGACGGCCATTTTTCCCGACAGATGGTGGTCAATAGCAAGCAAATGTAGGGAACCTGTCCCTGCGCTGCCTGGCATAGGTGCACTCTCTGTCAGCACAGCCATGGAGAGCTGCCTGTGTCTCCGCACGGTCTCCTCCGTGCACAATAATTGTGATATTGCCTTCCACGAGTTCTTCACCATTTTACTATCTTTATATGTTTTGCTGGAACAGTTGTAAAGATGGCTGTATTTTCTAACAGCACCAGCACAGCTGGTTCTCAACAGAGTAGTTGAAGCAAAATGTTCCCTTGTTTTTCCACTTAAACATGCCCACAACAAAGTTCTGACCAATCACACTATAGTTCACGTGTACCCCATGAGAGGAAAAAGTTCTGGTCGAACTTTGTGCACAGGACGGACGTGATTTTCATCAGGCAACTTTGTCAGCAAGAGCAGATTTCTTCTCGCTGAGTATAAATCCAGCTTTAACGTTTGACCTATTTTCAGTCACTTCGGCTGTTGTCATAGATACACAAGCACACGTTATTGGCAACAGTAACAATGTGCTGCACTTAATAATCCAAATTCTGGATTTTTGACATCTTTGAATTTACACTTAATAAGGTAAAAAGTTGTGACCAGTCAAAAAATTAGCATTGCCATGAAAACTTCAACAAATGTTTTTAGATTCGTATACTTTTTTCAGTGATTAGAATACATAATAATTGGTTATTTATTAATAACTAAAAGTAAACCTTCATTCAAATCTGTTGTTGAGCCACATTTCAGGCCTGTTTTTGATAGAGACTGTTCCTGTCTGTCCATTTAAAAGTTTGTGCATACTATCAGTGGTTTTTAGACCTTTTTTAGTGTCTAGTTACTGAGTTTTAAATGTCTTTCAGGTCCTAGATGAATCAAAATTGCAGCAGGTTGACAGCCTGTACAAGGAGTTTGAAACTCCTGAAAAAGCCAACAAAATGTAAGTATTAATACCACATTCAAACACACTAACATTTTCAATGCTGAAATATGTGGGTTGATATCACTGTTTGTGTTCTTCCTGACCAGTGTGAAACTGAAGCACTTTGAGAAGTTTCAGGATACGACGGAGGCCTTGGCAGGTACTCAAGTGTTCCTTTCTGCATTCGTGTTCACCTGCAGTCTGTGGTCCGGGATGCACTTCTGTGTCTGATTAAAAACATGAGGCATTTCATAGCAATCGTCACTACCACTGAGACCACACTCTTATCAGCAAGTAAACTTAGCACAAAACTATGTAGATTTGTTAGGTTTATTATTTCTTTGTTTTAACAATGCTTCTTTGCATTCTTATTTCCCTTCAAATGGTGCCACTTTTGTTAGGATAATAAATTTATGATTGAACAGCAGCTTTGAGTATTTGAGTTGCGCCCATGGAAAACTTGCCAAATCTTCTCAGCCAAACAGCTTATTCTGCTGTTGACTCTTGGCTCTATTTGAGGGTGTGTATTGGATTATTAAAGTCTGAAAAAACAATACATATTGGCAAATTAACAATTTATTCATTTAACAAACAGGGGCCTTAGTAGCATGTGGAAGAACCATACACAGCCACAACAACCTGGCACCTCCCCCTCGTGCTCACCAGCTTTGCCACGCACCACATTTTCCTAACACATGTGACACCATTTAAGGGAGAAAAGGCTTTTCAACGGCATAGGAATTATTGCCAAGAAGCATTGTTACAACAAAGAAATAATTGACCAGACACAAGTTAAATTACTCTGTTGTATATTTAGATAAGATGGAGGAGAAAGGTATTTGGATTATTGAATGTCTGGGGGAGAAATTCTCAGGGCAGTAACTGATTCCTTTCAAACAGAGATGTTTGTCTGGCTTTGTTCGTGTGTTTAATGAGTTATTTTTAACCTCCACTGTGAAGCTGCCACCGCTCTTGTTGAGGGAAAAATCGGCAAGAGTTTAAAAAAGGTTCTGAAGAAAGTCGTCGCCAAGGAAGCTCATGAACAGCTGGCCATCAGCGATGCCAAACTTGGTGGAGTTATTAAAGTAAGTTTCCCACATCGTCGTCATTCTGGAGTAATCACCAGCTTTAAACAAAGTTTTCTAATAAGGTTTGCTTTTTAGGACAAGCTGGACCTGAGCTGCGTCCACAGCCCTGCTGTGGCTGAGCTGATGAGGTGCATCAGGACCCAAATGGAGAGCCTCATTTCTGGACTTCCTCCCAGGGAGATGAGTGCCATGTCTCTTGGCTTGGCTCACAGGTCAGTCACACACAGAAGGGGGTTTCTTACAGCTGCTGCCTGTGATTACATTTTGCTGTCTGAAACATTTGTGTGGATTTTCTCTCAGCATTCGTCACTACCACTGAGGCAGTAGTTTGCTCACATCGATGTCTCCTTATATCAGAGAGTTTTACATGTAAACTAATGCTTTTTATTATTATTATCATTATTATTTGTTTCCAGTTTATCCCGGTACAAGCTCAAGTTCAGTCCTGACAAAGTGGACACAATGATTGTGCAGGCTATTTGTAAGTATTTTTCAGTGGTGAACTGTGCCTATCACTACTGGTTGTTACTGCCAAACCCCACACACTCCTCACACACTGATAAAATATATTTTTAAGCTCTAAGACAATGGTTTTCATTCCTGGTCCTGGAGGGCCACTATCCTGCATGTTTTAGGTGTTTCTCTGCTTTGACACACCTGATTTGAATGACTGAGTTATTGACAGGCTTCTGCAGAACTTTAAGACCTGCTGAAGAGCAGAGAAACATTTAAAACATGCAGGATAGTGGCCCCCCAGGACCAGGATTGGATACCACTGCTCTAAGGCAGCACTGAATATGTAAACAAACGTGTTATATTTGTTTAATTTTGAAACACATTCATTTTATTAGCTACAAGTGCAGAGCAAGTTTGGATGACTAAATTGCGACATGCAAATCAGTTCAATGAAATAGGCTTTAACACTGTAACTTTTAAAAACCGAAGATTTCCAGTTTATTTTCATAATTTTAAAATACGACATCTAAACTTTTTTTTATGCTGCCATTTTAACGACGCCTCCCTGAAAATCTTCTTCTATAATGGGACATTCTATAGTTAAATAAAAGGCTATTTTTGTCATAATATGAAAACAATTTGACTTGTTTCAGCTTAATGACTAGGAAGGATTATTGTGTCTATAAATGTGTTTTGTTTCCTGTCTCTTCAGCTCTTTTGGATGACCTGGACAAGGAGTTAAATAACTACATCATGCGATGCAGAGAGTGGTACGGCTGGCACTTCCCTGAGCTGGGAAAAGTCGTCACAGACAATCTGGCTTACTGCAAAACGGTCCGCACAGTCGGTAAGATCGGCGTCAACAATAAAAGCCTAGCATTCCTTAAAAAAATGCATATCACCATCTACCCTTCACGACGGGGTTTTAAATGAAAAAACATTCTATGTTCAAAAAGGCAGGAGTCATAGCCGATTTTTGTCAATTCTTGTAAATTATGTTAAGCCTGATGTTAGCACTTGGCATATGTGTTTTGAATCACTCTCCGCTACTAACGCACTAAATTTGAGCTCAGTATCTGTAAAATTGGTTGAGTGAGTAATTTTTGTGTTTTCTAGGGTCAGTTGGCTGTGGTGGCCATCTTGAATTGGATTCACTCTGAAATTTAATAACTTGTAAATTAAGAATGTGCATTTTAAGCAAAAACTCTCTTTGAATGTTTTTGTAATTCTACCTTTCTTCAAATATTCAACCTCCTAGCACCCACCTCCACCTACCAGCCACTGCTCCAAGCATAGGGGGGGGGCACGTATTCTGGTTATAAAGTTGAGCTCACCTATGACAATAGTTTCTGCTTTATAATCCTTTCAAAATAATATACAAAGGCAAAAATAAATGTTTTTTCTGTTATTTTTCTTTCCCGGGGGTGGGGGTGAACAGTTGGTGTTATGTCAAGGGGGGAAAGCACTGTTAATAAACAACTTAATGTGTCACTGTCTGGTGCTGGTGTTAAAAAAGAAGAAACTACTGTAATGGTTGCATTAATTCTTTGAATTTGTCCAAAAAAAAATCACTGTCCATCCTTATTGTAGACGTTTATCCAATGGTTGCTTTAAGAGTTTTATAAAAATCTGTCCGCTGGTTTTTGGACACAACCAACAAACAGACATGGGCAAAATTATTATCACCCATGTACCTTCAGAGGCAGGCGATTAAAAACAGGGCTGCATTATTGATTATTCTAATGAATATTTAAATGACTGGATAAGAAATATCTTTGCTTTAGGTGATCGCACAAACGTGGCCAGCACTGACCTGTCAGAGATCCTTCCTGAGGAGGTGGAGGCCGAGGTGAAGTTAGCTGCTGAAATCTCTATGGGAACAGAAGTGTCGGAGCAGGACATCGCTAACATCCAGCACCTGTGTGATCAGGTACAACTTCGGTCAGAGTAAAAAAGAAAAAAGTTTGTCCTGATTTGCTTCTGCTGTGAGTTGATGTGTCTGTGGTGATGATGATGACAGTTGTCTTCTTCCTGAAACAGTTGATGTGGGTTTCAGTCACTACCTCATCTGAACAGTCACATGACTCTGGTTGTTTAGGCTTGTTGTTGTTTCTCTGCTAATACCTTCTAAACAGATTGTCCTTTTTTCTTAAGGTGATTGAGATTTCAGAGTATCGCACTCAGCTCTACGACTACTTGAAGAACAGAATGATGGCTATTGCCCCCAACCTGACGGTGATGGTGGGCGAGCTGGTCGGCGCCCGTCTCATTTCACACGCTGGTAAGTCACAAAATGTCATAAACCCCTGCCAGGCAATGATGATGAGGACAGCATGTCATTTTCCTGAATATGACTGATGGTTTTAAGTCACTACCTCTTCTGAGCCTTTGTTGGGAGCAGTTCCAGAAGAGATAACTGTACCCAGAGTTCCTACAGCATCTGCAGAGGTATAGATAAAGAGAGATCAAACATTAAAGGTTCGGGATTCCTTGAAGGAATGCATATCACCTGCCACCTTTCATGCTTAAGTTTTAGATCATCTTAATTTGGAAAAAGATGGTGTAACAGTTTTGGTCAAACTTTGTAGTTAATCCAACATGTTGACATGCTTTCAGACAAAACTGTGAACTCCAAGTTACTTCCAAGTAGATCAACAAGTGATGTTACCTGACTGTATAACTAGAAGCGTATTACTTAAACAGTATGCAACAAAGAAATCTAAATATTAGATGAAAAGTGAGTGTGAACCCCATGTAGCTGCTGCTCTAATTTATTGCTTTGTGTTAAGGGTCCCTTCTGAACCTGGCCAAGCACCCAGCTTCCACAGTTCAGATCCTCGGAGCAGAGAAGGCTCTGTTCAGAGCCCTAAAGACCCGCAAAGACACACCTAAGTACGGTCTGATTTATCACGCCTCTCTAGTGGGCCAGACTACAGCCAAGAACAAAGGCAAGGTAAGATCAAGATGACAGACAGCTGGGCTGGTACCGACAGGTGAAAACAAACCAAAATGAACACCATGGTGTTCTGTAACGTCCGCAGATCTCCAGAATGCTGGCAGCTAAAACTTCTCTGGCTATTCGCTATGATGCTCTGGGAGAGGACACGAATGCAGAAATGGGAGCAGAAAACCGCGCCAAGCTCGAGGCCAGACTGCGGCAGCTGGAGGACAAAGGAGTGAGTACAATAAAGTACAAGATAACACCTTCGGGATCTTCAGATGTTTAGAAGCGAACAGTGTAAATGTTGGTGTTTTTTTTTATTTTTTTTATCTACTTCCACAAACTTTGTGCTATTTTAACTCTTCCTATATTAAAATGTTTAGGAGATGGTTGTAGCTTAATTTACAAAACCATGTTCCTATTAAATACGTTAATCTTTTCAAATCCTACTACTGCTAATTCTGCTACTGCTAGTACTAATACTGATAACGGTAATTTTAGTTAAAAGCTAAATTTAACTAGCCTCTTGCTATGTTTATTTTTAGCTAGTTTGTTCCTTTTAGTGTTTATCTAGATTCTTTCTACTTAAAGGTTTTAGCTAGCTTTTCTCTACTTTTTGCAACATTTTTTAACTTTCACATACATTTTTACACAAAAAAAGAACAAAGTCTGCCCTCTTTCAGATCTAGGGTTTTACATATCAGAACATATTAAGTGATCTGGTTTTTATCAGGTCCTAAAATTTTTTGAATCTAACCTCAAGTGCACAAAAACGCTCACAAGGAACATAATAAATGAAACGCTCATTCAGTCAAACTGAAGAAAACTTCAAGGGACCCAAACCATCAGCCCTCCATTATTGTACTTCACAGTAAACGAGGTGTTTGTGCTGATATGTTGATTGTTTTGATGCTGTGCATTATCTGTAAACATCTCTACTTTGGTCCAACGCACGTTGTTCCAGAAGTAAAGGCTGGATGGAGTTTTTCACACACACAAGTTTTCCATTTTGTTTGTTTTTGTTTTTTTATGTTTAATAAATAATGACAGTGGAATCTGTTGTGTGTTTTTGTACACTTGAGGCTAGATTAGAATAATTTTAGACCCTGGTAAAGACCAGATTAGATTTGTCTGGTCTGATCTTCACTGTCTGAGCTCCTTTACTTTTCAGATCAGAAGAATCAGCGGAACAGGCAAAGCGATGGCGAAGGCTGACAAATATCAGCACAAGAGGTGAGGAGCTGTGCGTTTCCTCTTTTTTATTTATTTATTTATTTTTATTAAAGAAGCTGAATTTCCTAAAAGATGTTAATACCCCTTTTATTTATTTCTCTCAGTGAAGTACGAATTTACGATCCCTCTGGAGATTCAACCATCCCGTCCACCTCGAAGAAGAGGAAGTTTGAGGAGGTCGCAGAAAAAGAAGAGGAGGCGACACAAGAGCCTGCAACACCGGTGGTTAAATCCAAAAAGTCCAAAAAGGAGCCAGAAACAGAAGGTGAGTAAAATGTAGGTGTATCTTCAGTCAGATTTCTCCCTGGGTTTGTTCATTTTAACATGTCAGGTTTTTGTTTTATATTTAAAAAAGAAGCTGAAATGACAGATCCTCCCAAGAAAAAGAAGAAAAAGAAAGATAATAAAACAGAAGAACAAGAGGAACCAGAGGAGGAGGAGGTAGCTGTGACTGAGGTTAGTATTAAACATGTAAACATAATCCATTAACCATTTGACAAGTGGTTTTTCTCTTAACTGCGCACCTTTTATTCTTTAGTCAACAAAAAAGAAGAAAAAGAAAGATAAGAAAGCTGAACAGGAGGAGCCAGAAGAGGAAGAAGTAGCAGTAAGTGAGGTAAGAATTAAAACATGTAAATGATTACTAACATGTTTGTTTTTTAACTAAATGCTTGCTTTTTATTTTCCAGACAACAGAAAAGAAAAAGAAGAAAAAAAAGAAGGTGAAAGAGGAAGATGAGTGAAAAGATGAGACGGTGTATATACTTTTGTTTTAGTTTTTATTTTTAAAGATTTTTTGTCCAATATTTTATGTTAAAAGATCAAGGCATTATTAAGTGCCTGTTTCCTGCTATGTGAAACAACAGCATCATTTAGTCATTGTGGGGAAAAAATAAATTTTTTACACAAGTAAAATCTGAGTATTTTTTGTTTCTAACATTTCAATTTGACAGTTTGTATATTTAATTATATCATACAAATCTATGGACATCAATGAGGCAATAGAAGCAATTGTGTTCAATTGTGTAAAATACTATTTTTTTTTTTTGGTTGACAGAAACTGAACTTTGTGCCTTGATGAAATAAACCTTGTTGTAAAAGTAAATTGGTTGTATGCAGTCACAAATAGAGGTACAATCGGCTTTTGACAACAAAATCTTCAATTAGACAGAGGTTAAATTTAAAATATAGGTTTGACTCAGCTTGGTGACTTTTTTTTTTACATTTTTTAAAACAATGTATTACAAAAGAAACATCAAGCAGAACATCTCAGGGGTGAGACAGATCCAAGCTGTAGAACCAGTCTGACCTCAGATTGTCAGAGTGCTCAGTGGAACCAAACTTATCAGTAAGACATAACAACACCAGCAGTCTGTTCATAACTGGAAGGTTGGATCACTTAGAGGGCAGCATGAGCTAACACTGAACTGTGAACAGATACTGTATGTACTATACAGGACAATTCTATTACAACTAATGAGGACGTCTCAAAGAGACCATCAGGGAGTCTTTTTTTTTTTTTTTTTTTACAGTCGGTTTGCATTTAAAGTAGGATTATTGAACATGCATCAGGACCCTTGCAGTAGCACTTTTAGCCTTTAAGAGGTATCTAAGACAAATTGTTCTACCTGTGTGGAAACAATACGACTGGCTTGACTTAACCAATAAGTGAGAACCTCATTAGAAAACTCATCAAGAATTAATGATTCAACTGGAGACTGATTCAACCTGAACCGACAGCGTTCTTAGCTTCCTGTCACTTAAAACAGCCATGTCAGAAAACAGCCTTCTTGTAGATAACACTTTATTCTTGAAGGGCCAAATAATTTTTCTGCATCAAGCAAACAAAACAACTTGAGAACTGTACAATGGATAATTAAAACCTTGGGATTTGGTTGAAAAACTTAAACGATTGATTAGGAATCACCAAAAATCAACCATGTCAAGGTCTTTGGGATTGAACAACTTCATTTGAGTGTAATGAACTGTATATACAACGTCAGTAAACTTGTACATGTATTAAAGGTTATGTGGAATATCTGTTCAAATCAGTATGATTAGGATTCTTTTTTTCAAAGGAAAAAACATGACATCACCTTAATTTTTGTGTAGCCAGAACTGATGCAGTGAATTAAGAAGCATTCTCTGTGTGAGTTGCCTCACAACGTAGTAATTGAAATAAATTTTGGGGAGATTGTCTTTTTTACACAACTGTCTAAACATGCTAAATGTTTTACTGTGAAACAACAAAAAATCAAGTAGAGCCATCTCATTAGAGCAAGTCTTTTCACCTGTGTCTTCAGGATTTTGGTCTAAATTCCTCTTGCTCGTTCATGTTAAGTAGATGCTTGTTTCCAACAATCTTTGAATCAAATCAGAGACTCTCTTAAAGACTCCAACAAGTTTCCTTGTCCCAGGATAGATTTTGCTCCATCCATCTTTCCATTGACCAGTTTCCCAAGCCCTGTTGGTGAAAAAAATTCCCACAGCATGATGCTGCCACCACCATGATTTACTGTAGGGGTGGTGTTCTCAGCATAATTAGAGGTGGTAGCTTAGAATCAGACATGGTGTCCTTGACGGCCTAAAAGCTCTGTTTTAGTCTCAGTTGACCATCACTTTCTTTCACACGGTTGCTTTGTTTTGTCTTTAAGAAATTACTTTTATCCTGACCTTTCTTCTGTGAAGCCCTACTCTGGTATGTAGTTTATAATGGTCCTTTAGGCAGATACACCTACTGCTCACTGCTTTCTTATCTATTTAAATGAATGTTTCAGCAGATGGGTGAAAATCTAGTAGTGGTGTTTTTCCTAAGCTGTTTAGCAAAGATTTGGCAAGATTTTCATGGGTACAACCCACATATTCAACTCTGCTGCACAATTAACATACATTTTCCTAACCAATATGACACTGATATTTATTATCAAGAAGCATTGTTACAACAAGGAAATAATTAACCAAACAATTTTTGTTTATCTTTTGGATAGTTTAGTTGCTGAAAAAACTTGTATTGCATGAACAGCACAAATCTTCAAAACATACATATGTATACATGGATTTTAAATTGCCTAGATTTGTTTGATATCATTTATGTAACTTAAATACTGTGTCCAGTTACAGGTTGTGCTATGTCTTACATGCATTTAAAATAGCTTTAAGCAGTCTTTTTTGAATAGTTGTCCTTGAATATTTATGTTTTGCTTTGAATCTACAGGGTCAGCAGTGTTACTTGTATAACAGCCCTCTCTGCTGGACATTAATGTAAACAAAGAATAAAAATGTTCACAAAATTTAAAAAAATCCACTTAACATCTATCTATCTGTCTGTCTGTCTGTCGCTATCGCCATAAATCACTATAAATGTATGATAATTTTTTTTACACGATTAAACACAGGCACTTTATTTTTATTGTAAAAAATGTAAACATTTATTTTTGGATACAACCTTGCAGTCAAATGTTCGACAAACAATCAGACATTACTAATCGAGCACCGAGTCGAAGTGTTGATTATCTCGTGGTTTGACTTGTACAGTCTGCCTTCACAGCACATGGCAGGACTACACGGGAGTTGAATGTCTGTGTGTCGCTGTACAGATATCAGCTAATTTCTTAAACTTTTAATCTCATCCTAAGACTCGCAGATAAGAAACATGTCACAGCTACAGGCGAGGTTTTTCACAGAGGACAAAAGGTGAGCCAGGATGCAGGAAGTGACGATACCAGTCGACAAGTTAGCTAAATAGTTAGCTGTTTACGCTAAGCTGTGTTAAATAGGTGCTTTAGGCTTTAGGTTCATTTTTAACCAAAGTTAATGCCAGTTTATGCGCATGCGCTGTAACCTAACGTTCTGCCCGCGTGAGCAGCATTTTCACGTTTTTAGCATGTTTTGCTACTTTAAGCTAATAATGCGAGAAGTTCGTCAGGACTTCCTCATAACATTTAGTCTCAAATGAACGCGACAAACACAGTTCGTATTGTTTTGTTTTATTTTGTCTTTTATGTGTTTGTAGGTATGAAGTAGACGACGTTCCGTTCTCCATCCCAGCTGCCTCAGAAGTTCAGGACCTCAGTAATATCATTAACAAGCTGCTCGAAGCAAAACATGGTAAACAACAAATAAACACAAAAATATCCTCCACTGCCAAAAGCCTGAATAGGTTTAAGTACTAATTCTAAACATGAACATGGTAATAATATAATCACAATTGTTCACTGAAAATAATCCATATTATCTTTGTTCAAATTTTAAGCCTTTATACCCAATAACAGAATGTTAAATACAGTTTTAGATCATATATGAGTGCAGTACCTGGGAATATTTTTAACACTGGATGTTTTGTTTTCACAGCGTCTCACACCAAGGTGGAGTTTGACTTCTTGGTCAAGGGTCAGTTCCTGCGGACGTCTCTGTCCTCTCACATTGAGACAGAGGGAATATCATCGGTACGACCTGCTGCTGTGCTAACACTGATGATGTTTCCTGTAATATACCTGTCACATAACATTATGTCTTACTGATAAGCCTTGTTCAAATGAGCGCTGTGACAGTCTGAGGTCAGACCGCTTGGATCTGTTTCATCCTTGGGATGTTCTGCTTGATGATTCTTTTGTAATAAATTGTTAAAAATCAACAACCTGGGTCTTCTTGTCTCTCGTCTCTCTTCAGGAAGATGTGGTGGAGATCGAGTACGTAGAGCGGATTACAGCCCCCGAGCCACAGGAGTGTATCATGCACGATGACTGGATTAGCTCTGTTGATGCAGACGCTGAGTGGTAAGGTCACAAGAAAACGCCAAGATGGAGAATCAAATCATTTTTCCCAGAATTCTGGTTTGTGACATAATTGCATTACATTTTATTATGTCTTTTTAATAAAATCAGTAAATAAATCAGTTTTTATTTTCTATTAGTATTCGAAATCACCTAAAAATGACCTTATAAACCTCAGTTTAACATTTAGAGTTTATTTTTTTATTTCAGAGCTTAAACATTTTTTCTAAAAATGCCATTGTAAAGATATCTGATGATACACAATTGCTTTTTTAGTCGTTTAGTTTGTAGACACTGTTAAGTACTTTTTAGACACAAGATGCTTTCATTTAAATGCCTCTTTTTTGCTGATTGCTGTGATGTGATTCAGTTATTGATCATCTGGTTATTGACATTTAATTAACTGAACAAGTTGCGTAAATTAGTACATTAAGACTAAAAACTTTACTGTGTAAAAGTTATGAACAAAAATATTTTACCTGTTGATTAAAGCTTCTTCAATGACCTCAGTTGAGCTAATGGCTAGTCCAAATACAGCCCGAACCAAAGTGGATCCCTCCCATCTTTCAACTCCAATCTCCAAAATTTCATAGCACTTCATTTAAACACTTTTATAGACCTATAATGTCTGGCAAATACAAAGTGTACAGAAATCTAATAATTAAGAATTAAGAATAATCTAATAACGGCTAGTCCAAACGGAGCCAGGCTGATTGTTTCTGTCTTAAAACAGCTCCAGCCTTCAAAAGGTTTAGCGGTTCAAGCTAACGTTATTTTTTTAAACCTTTATTCCATGTAGCATTTCACATAAACTGTTATTTTGACAGAAATTTTTAAAAACCCTGACAGACCTGATCCCTGGTCATCAGTCTCAGTCATCCAAGATAGTTAGTGGTTAATTTGTTTTTGCACATTTAAAACGTTAAATCCTGAACAAATCAGGAAATTATACATGAGTGATGCTTTTCATTTAGCGCTGCATTTTACTCTAAGGTATTGTTTTGTTTTGTCAGGATCCTAACAGGTTGTTATGATAAGACTGCCAAGATTTGGTCTGTGGAGGGAAAAGCTGTGATGACGATGGCTGGACACTCAGATGTTGTCAAAGATGTTACCTGGGTTAAAAGAGGTGAGCAAGCTAAAACTTCAGGTATCCCCTCTTTGTTAATCATCAACGTTAAACTCTGGATGTGTTTTCTGTGTAGACGGTCTGACGTCTCTGCTCTTGACGGCATCTCTGGACCAGACTGTCCTTCTGTGGGAGTGGAACTCGGAGAGGAACAAAGTGAAAGCCAGGCACTGTTGTCGAGGACACACAGGAAGCGTCGACACCGTTTCCACAGACCCCACAGGCTCAAAGGTAAAAATGTAGGGGAGAGAAAATAACAGAAAGAATGTGAATTTGTGTCTCAGGATGTTTGTGTTTGTCCTCTTTAGTTCTGCAGCGGCTCCTGGGACAAAATGTTGAAGATCTGGTCAGCAGGTAAATTTAAAATGACTAAAATTAAAGCTGGAGAAAGACACAATAAAGTTTATACACTTAATACCAGCGTCAACAAATAATTAAGTCTATATACGGTTAATGCTTACGAGTGTGTTCCAGTTTCCAAATGTTTTTGTTTTTTTTAAGTTATTACTTGTGCTGAAAATCATGCATGATAGTTCAAATGTTCTGGTCAAAAAGGAAGATTTTTACTGAAGATTTGAATGACTTGAATTTGATTAAATGGAAACATCCCTGAATGAACATTGTTTGTGTTTAAATCTGACAAATAAACTACCAATATTTAATCATTAAATCAGCATGCGGTAAATAACACTTCAACGAACACCACAGTTCATTACAAAGCAAAGGATAACTTCCAGCTAAAGAAATATTCTTGATAAATCTTTCAGATTCAGCTAAAAGCCCCAACTTTGCCTTCTGTTCGTCTTGTTGTCTTCTGTGCAAAAGTTGCAGCAGAATGTAATACCCCATTGTCACTAAAGGTGTCACATGGTGTTAAATTAAGCAGACCGTTTTGTACAAAGCTGATTTTATTGATGTTGTGTAAAATGCATCTTTCCACTTGAACTGTGTGTTGATGAGCTGCCTTCAAATGTGATGCAGCTCCCTGATTATTTAAAGTTGGATTTAATAACAAAGAGGCAGATAAATTTGTTTTTGTATCCTCACTGCTCACTGAGGTCACTAAAATAAGTAAAGAATATTGGTCATATGAACCACTGTAAAATGTTTGAGACTGGAGTTGTTTTAGTTAACTCATACCCAGAATGAATCTGTTGTCGTAGCCTAATGAAATGCTCAAACTCCAGACATTAAAATGATTTCAAACTGCTGGCAGAAAGTCTTTAGGGCAGCCTTACTGTCTAACTAGAGACTCCAATACACATGAATCAAAAATGCTTTGATTGATCTACATGTGCAAATGTTGAGCTCAGAGACCAGAACATTTGATTACAGCATTTCTTAATAAAAAGTTAAAGTTGATCACAATGTTTTTTGTGCTTCCAGTGCCCACAGATGAGGCGGATGAGGTGGAGGAGCCTGCTGACAGACCGAGGAAGAAGCAGAAAACTCAGCAGCTCGGCCTGACCAGGGTGAGTACAGAGATTCATCTGAAAAAGATCGCTCCAGCTTTGAACAAAGCAAAGTTCACGTTTTCTCTGGCTCACACAGACTCCTTTGATGACTTTATCTGGACACAACGAAGCAGTGTCTTCAGTCCTGTGGTGCAACAGTGAGGAGGTTTGCAGTGCATCCTGGGATCACACTATCCGAGTGTGGGATGTTGAGACCGGAGCAATGAAGACCACACTGGTGAGAAAAACAAAACAGGAATTTTAGTGTAGGATTTTTTATGAAACACTACAGTGAGCAGGTTTTTTCTTACTAATAATTTGTCATTTAGTGTGTGTGTGTGTGTTGGGGTTGTGTGCGTGAGTGTGTGTGTGTATCTACTGGTTATTGTACTTGAAAGTAGCAGAACTTTAACTCAAAGTAGTGAAGTGCTAGCTACAACCTAAAAGTAGCAAAACACTATCTGAAAATAGCAAAAAGCTAGCTAAGAATGAATTGTACCAAAACACTAGCTCAAAGTAGTAAAATGGTGTCAAAACCAGCTAAATGCTGAAAATAACAAAATTGGGTAAAAGTAGCAAAGGGGGTAGCTAAATTTAGCAGAATAATAGCTTTAAACTAAAATTAGCATTAATAGTAATAGCAATAGCAGAAGTATGCTAAAGTAGATTTTAAGAGAATGTTTTTGAAGGATTTAAAGAGATCTTAATATATGTTTAATAGCAATTTATTTGTTAATAAACTTAAATGTTTATCACACTGCAGACTCCCATACTGACCCATGCCGAATCTTACATGAGGTTTTACTAAACTGCAGTGGGCGTTTCATTTGTCCGCACAGTGTTTCACAGAACCGCTTTTGTCTTTCCACAGACGGGCAGTAAGGTGTTTAACTGCATCTCCTACTCTCCTTTGTGTCGATGGCTGGCTTCAGGCAGCACAGACAGACACATAAGACTCTGGGACCCTCGCACCAAAGGTACCATTGCGCTCAAAGAACACCCACATTTTTTCTTGATATATTTTCTTCCTATAACTTGTTTTTTTATCCCTTTATTTGCCATGTCTTCTGGTCAGACGGCGCTCTGGTGCTGCTGTCTCTGACCTCCCACACTGGTTGGGTCACCGCTGTCAAGTGGTCTCCGTCAAACGAGCACCAGCTCATCTCTGGTTCTCTGGACAACCTGGTCAAACTCTGGGACACCAGAAGGTCTGTAAACATGTTGTGTACTCTTTATATTCTTGGTGAAACTCGGGTTGCAATCACAAGTGTTGTGGAATAAAAAATTATCAAATTGTGAGATGCCTGTTTCAAAGAATCAGATAAAGATCGATCTTTGTCTTAAAAATAATTTTATTCCGAAGGCAAAGAGGCGTTCGGAGACTACTCCATTCAACAACTCAAAACAGGAGAGAGAGCACCAAGTGAAATACAACATACACTTTTATAGGGAGGTTTCACTACATTATAGGTTATGCATAACATAGTTACAAAGCAGTTTCTCTTCTCATGGAATGGTTCACACAGTCATGGTCAGTGCACGAAGGGAGGAGCTGTCTGTCCTCAGCTATCACATAGCGCAAAGATAAAAACATTTCTAAATCTTGTTACAGTACAAAGTATTGAAAGACAAATAACTAAAGTCTTCTACTGATGTATTTGTGCAGACAAGAATCCTAACTATTGTTATACATTTTATAGAAAGCAGAACATTGTTAACATCATTAAAATGTTTCCGTTACACAAGTCAAAAATGTCTTGAAGTCTTGTCAAAATTACAATGTCCATAAGATATTGAGGATTTATAGCCCAGATTGTTACCATGGTAACTGTTATTTATTGTATGGCTGAGTTTCTTCTTCAATCCAACAGAAAGTGGAGAAGCACCAAGATCAGAAACTGGCCAGTGACAACTTATCAGCGGCTAATTAAATTGTGCTAATTGTTTTTTTAGCTTAAATGACTTTCTGCCAGCAGGTGGCGCTTGGTACTTATTGTCCACTTTTATCAGTATTTTTTAACAGTTTTAATCCTAATATAGCAACAGATTTTTAAATTGTACTAAGTACTGGATCGCTTATTTACTTTGGTACTTATGAGGCACACTGGCTATGTTGACTAGAAAAACCTGAGTTAACAGAATCTCTCAAAGAAATATTAAAGATAATTTCAGCTTCTGAGTCATTCATAGTCATTTCTTAACTAAATTTGTTTTAAAAGGCAAAAAACAGGTGATAAAAGTGTCTCTTTGATTTTATGTTCATCTGCCTTGCAGTGTCAATAAAGATGGAAAAATAAACAGATAATAGTTTTGATAAAGTGCTAGTGTTAAATATATATAATTGGCATTAAATTTCCACATGGCTTGCCAATTATTATTGTATTGAAGGATTTCAAATAATGTGTAAGCATTTGCTCTTGAATAATCAGTTTGTAATATTAGTATTGTGAATTTTCTAATATCTGGTAATGTGTAAAGTTTCAGCTCTTAAGATGAATCCTTAAAACCTTTAAAAAACTTAGTACAAAAAGTAAGGAAGGTTGATTGTTGTAACAATGTTTGACAAAAAGTTTTAAGCTGTTGGAAAGCCTGTTTATTTAGTTCACTCGCTGTGGTAACCCCTGAAAAAGGGAGCAGCCGAAAAAGAAAACATAATTTAATAAACACAGGGGTTAGTAGCATGTGGAAGAACCATACACAGCCACAACACCCTGGCACCTCCTCCTCATGCTGCTCACCAGATGGGTCTCACATTGCTACGGGACGGCAACAAGTTTTCAAATTGTATCTTTATTTCCAAGAAGCTTTGTTACAACAGAGAAATAATTGACCAAATTTCCAAACTTTTTGATCTATGTTTATATTTAAAACATTAGGCTTAGTGGCTACTAAGCTAATGATACATATATAATTTATATGTACATGTTACACAAAACAAGAGTTTAACAGTCTGGTTTTTCGTAATTGTGTTGCTAAGCTGTAGAAAGTATTGTCTTGTGAAAAGTTTAAATTAAATTCAGGCCCTTTTTATAGCACTGATTTCATTAAGTTGGTGTATAGCTTCAGATACACAGCTGATTCAAAAAGTATTCAGACCGCCTTCACTTTTTGCAATTTTGTTATGTTGCAGTCTGATGCTACAATCATTTAAATTCAGTTTTTCCTCATTAATCTAATTTCAGTACCAAATAATGACAAAGTAAAAATAGAATATTTTACAATTTTGTAATTTTATTAAAAATTACATTTCTATAAGTATTCAGATATTTTGCAACAACATTTGAAATTTAGCTCAGGTTCCTCCCATTTTTCTTGATCTTTGCTGAGATGAATAAACACTTTGATCAGAGTCCGCCTGTGGTAAATACAACTGATTGGACATAATTTAGAAAGGCACACACTTCTCTATAGAAAAGGCCTTCTAGCTGACAACTAAGCAAAAACCAAACCCTGAGGTCAAAGGAACTGCCGACACCATCTCCACAGTGAAGCATGGTGGTGGTAGCATCATGCTTTGTGTACTGAGCATTAAGCTGCTGTTGGAAAGTAGGAAATAAAATACAAATGTCATGTCATGTGAGCCAATAAATCTGCCATAGGATGACTTTCATGTCACCCCTCCAGTCAGTTTTGGATTTCTGCTTCCCTCTACAAATACGCAGGCCATAATCTTCTCAGCAAACGGCTGATGTTGTAATTTATCACCTTCATTATCAAAACTTTCATACATTAGTCATGTACAGTTTTTTAGTGAAAGTCAAAGATGAAGTTCTGGATTGAATTTTCAATCTAAATTAATCATCCTCCTTAAAAATAGCTGAAAAATCCTCATTGTAAATTAATTGTTTCTTCTTTTTTTGCTTCTATTCTTACAAACAGATTTTTCTTTAAACAACAACAAAGAAAATTGCTTTAACATTTCTGCATTGCAGACAACTTGGACCTGGGTTTAATTTTTCAGAAACTAATGGACGTATTTCTGGTATTCCAGTATAAATGAGGTGCAGACGGTGCAGAGCAGGACATCCTGTTCAGTCCACCCATCAGAATGTAAACAGACTTCTGGTTCTGTGGAACCAGCTTCCTGCCTTTGTTACAATAAAGTTAGAGACCATTTACTCCGTCCGACTATACAAACTGTATTGGAATATGTTTTAAATAGATTTATTTATTATTATGTCATATTTTTTATTAATTGTGGACTAAATGCTGCTTTTAAATTAAAAGCCTAGCATTCCTTAAGAGTGCATATCACTAAGATCATCTTATGATGAGAAGGGATGGAGTTATAGCTGTTTCAGTCAAACCTTGGAAACGATTTTATGTGTGATCTGTTAAAGCTTGAGGTATGTGTTGAGGATGACTCTCAGCTACTACCACATCAAACTTTAGCTCAATGTCTGTAGAATTGACAGAGTTGTAGCCATTTTTGTGTTTGCTAACTGGGTCTTGAATCTTGAATTGGGTTGACTCCTAAAATTAATCCGTTGTAGATTATGGATGTGGGTTATAGTTCATTTATTTATTTATTCCAGAAATAGGAGAGTGTGAATCCATTTTCAAAATTTTCAGTGATAAATGTGATGCTAATTGCATTAGCTTTTTGTGGCATTTTCAATGTTAGGTTAGCATCTATGCTAATTGCTGGTCATTAGCCTGTGATTTTGGCATATGTTCTTGTGCACTTTTTATTAGGCATGAAAATATATGAATCTATTACAAACCTGACAATTGCAAACAATCAAAGTGCATCAACACTCGTTTTACAATCATTATTGAATCGTGAGGTGCCCACCCCTATTGTAGACATTCATTGATTACTTTCTGAAGGTTTCATTAAAATATGTTGGTTCATGAGATATTTTGCTAACAAACAAACAAGTGAACATACACAAGCAAGCATAAGTGACTAACTCTATCCTTATTCTTCAGCTGTAAGGCTCCTCTGTATGACCTGGCAGCCCACGAGGACAAAGTGTTTTGTGTGGACTGGACAGAAAATGGAGTAAGACCTTTTTATCTCCAGATTTCAGCCTCACACACAGCTTCCAGGCATAATTTCAGCTGAGATGTCCTTTTAAAGCCTAACCTGTTGTGTGTTTGTGTTTTCCAGCTGATCCTGAGCGGCGGTGCAGATAACAGGCTGTACACCTACAGATACTCATCCTGTCAGACAGATGCAGGGGCGTAGGCTGCAGAGCTCCAACACCTCCATCACCGCAGGAACAAACACATCGATCACAACTGACAGAACTGCTGGACAAAAAAACCTTTTGCTTTGTTCATCCTGTATCCTGGTTCTTTTTACACACATTTTCTTATGGCTTGTCTTTGTTTCCTTGTATCCCAATCATATAAATTAATTTTGTCTCCCAAAATGCATCTTCGTCTTCATTTAAAAGTTCTTAATGCAGAATACAAAGGTCTTAATCCAACTTTCATCATCGCCCACCGCTGCAAAGATGTACCTCTACTGGTGATTAACTTTTGGAGTTAACCCAATTCAAGATTGCCACCAAAGCTAATCAGACTTAGCAAATGCAAAAATTGTGATAACTGTTAGTTGTACAGATATTGAGCTAAAAATGAGTTTGATAGTAGCTGAGTAAGTCACAAGGTGATTTCCAAAGAGCTATTAGCTGAAACCTACCTTAGAATAATATGCAGTGTCTAAAGAAATTAGAAAAATGGATAAGAAGGGGACTAAAGACTTATCAGGCCAAAAAAATTATTTATCAAAGACAAAAAAATATCTGAAAACCATGTCATTAGGAATTATAAAGCAAAGACCTGAGATGTGCATCATCTTTCAGCTGAGGATTAACTGTATGCAAAAACCTCATCAGAAAAGGTCTCCAGAAGCCATTTTAACAAGGAAGACAGATAATGATGTAGGCCAGATTACACAATAACTGTCCTGAAGTAATTGTAGGTCTTGTCTTGTGTACAGCCTCTGTAAAGTAGAGCTGTCATGGTTTGGGGCAGCATTTCAGCCTAGTATGTTGTGAATATTATCAAAAACAAAGTATTGATTACAAAAGTCTTGTAACGTTTGGCTTTTAGAGTCAACACATTTCAAAATGGTTAAAGGTTAATGCTTAAAGGCTGGTCAGGTTCAGAAACTTGGATTACAGCCTGTCCTGTGACAGCTGAGGCTGCTGTTGGGTACATTTATTCCACCTTTTCAGTAGTGATTTACTATATACTGTTATAGAAACGTCTTTACACATAGCTATCCAAAGACAAAGGGAGCTAAATACAGACAAAAGGGAATCTGATAAAGATAAAATCAAACTGGTTTTACAAAATGATGCAATTCCTTTTTGCTGTTTTTTCATTTGAACTTCCTCGTGTTTTTTTTTTGTCTTGTTGAAAAACATTTTTCCCTCCCATTTCCTGCTCTGGTTTGACGAAATGATAAAACCAAGAGCTGCCACTCCTGCAAAAGGAACAGCTTTCATTAGTGTGGGGTTTAAATCAATTTAAAAATGATGCAGTAAAGTGACAATCATTTTTCAACTCAACACTCAAAAAAGCACCTGAAAACTATTACACCATAAGGTCATGGATATTTTTTAAAAAGTCAGTGTCGAGCAACTTTTTTTAATTGTGAAAATGTGGAAACCCACAGACTGGAGGGTTTTTTTTAATGAAGGGCCAAAAGTGTCATATTCTAATAAACGTTATTAAATAGTGCATGTTAATTAAGCTTGGAAATAATTAGACTCAGTTGAGAATACCAAAGTAGAAACCTTAATATCCATTTCACGACTAAATAAATCAAAAAGCTTTTGATGAAATATATTTGTTTATTAATTTCCCCTTTGAATCAGAAGAATACATTTGTTTTAGTATATGTATTTACTGCGGCACTTTTAGACCTGGATATTCTTTAGACAGAGCGGGACAAATGCCTCGCCTGTGAGAGATCGTCTCTAATAGACGATCTTTGTCGTTCGCTGACAGCGACCCCTCGTGCCCGGACTGCGCAGCCGCAGTCACTCTGCATATCCTGTTTGTCTGACTCAGAGGATGATGGCTATCGGGAGGGGAGGTTAGCCGCCGGACTGCGCCGCATAGATGCTCGCACTGCTGGACAACACCAAAAACAAGGTAGCAGGTTATCCACTTAATTTCATATTTTTGTAGAAAAGTAAAGAAAAGGAAAAAGTAAATAAATATATTTATTTAGGGCTCATTCGCTGGGTTAAGGTTCGTAAAACGCAGTGACACCTGCTACTACTAGCTTTGCTGCTAGCACATGAGCTCCTTAATTGTTTATTTTATCGACTACCGCGACTTATTTGTCTCCCCTGCCGTAACTTTATGCTTCGCACTAATAAATATCCGAGTGACACGGTGCTGAAAGCAGCTCCTGGTGAAACTGAACACCGGTCTGCTCGACACCAGCTGGCTCAGCTCAGCGAGTCGCTCCGGTCGCAGGTGTCTGCTGCAAGAACCAGATTAAATCAGCCCCTTTTTAGCCTGTAGCACCGATGAGTTGTGTTCAGCCACAGAGAGAACATATAATAACTTGATTATAACTCAGCAGATGTCAGCTCAGATGTCAGGCTGTGTTTGGTGCAAAGCCAGAAGGAGTTCAGTCATCTGTTAGTTGTTTAAATGTCAAAGTTTGTCTTCAGACAGTCAGAAATGTTTGTTGTTGTCCTTCTGTGAGAGTATCCATTAAAAACCATAAAAGTACATGCATAAATAAGGTAATACTTAATACGTCACACTTTCTGTCTAACTTCATTCTCTTCATGTATGTTTTTGTTTTTAGAAGAGAAAGCAGCTGATACCCAATGATGGACGGGTGAGTAACTGATGAATACAACCCACACCTTTAGGTTGATGTGAGCAGAGCGGTGTAGAAACATTTCACAGAGCTGTCGCGCTCGGCTCCAGGTTTGCAGGAGACATGCTGAGCGGCGGCCGGGCCCTGCTCGGAGAGGACAGCTCGGTGATGGCCCGCATGCAGAAAAAGTTCTGGAAGACCAAGCAGTTCCTCATCAAAGCCACGGGCAAGAAGGAGGACGAGTACGTGGTGGCTTCAGATGCTGACCTGGATGCAAAGCTCGAGGTTAGGAAACATGTTTTAGATTCTAAGCCTTTTTTTATTAACTCATTAATCAGTTAGTAAAGATTATGTCACACCCCGTTGGTGTTTGGTTTCTCCTCTCATAGTGTCACCCCACTGAGATATTTTTGCTTGAAAAGATTCCTAGAATACATTTAAATTGGGTTAAATTTAGTTCAATAGTAGCAGTTTGCTACCAGTTTATTAAATCAAGGCTCAGACTTGCGCATAGCGCACATCAGCGAGGTAGAAAACACTTGTCTGTTGCAAAAGTATTCACCCACAAATTACTCCACATTATTAGGGTTAAATGGAGGAAAATAACTCGACTTAAATAATTGTATCAATAGAAAGATTAAAAGTGGTGCACCCATATATATATATAGATAGATAGCTATATAGACATATATATCTATATATATACACACACACACACAGACGTAGACAAATGTGTTGGTACTCTTTTGACTCTTGCTAAAAAAAACAAACAAAAAAAACACAAAGGTCACTGAAATAACTTAAAACTCAGAAAAGTAATAAAAAGGAAAGATGACTAAAAATAAACTAATAAAAATCAGTCATTGCATTTGATTTTTGGTTCAACAAAATTAAAAAACAACAACAATCTAATGAAAACGACCTTGATAAAAAGGACAGTACCCCAAGAAAGACAAAAACTAATTTGCCCACAGGGACATGTTAAACTAAGGTGTGTCCTGTAATCTGTCAGTCCACCTGTTTAAAGGGTGAAAGGTAGTCACAGTGCTGTTTGATATCATGGTGTGTACCACACTGAACATGGAGCACAGAAAGCTGAGGACAGAGTTGTCTCAGGAGCTTAGAAAGACAATGATTGACATCATGTTAAAGTTAAAGACTATAAGACCATCTCCAAGCAGCTGGATGTTCCTGTGACTACAGCTGCTCAGATTATTCAGAAGGTTAAGGTCCACAGGACTGGAGACAACCTCCCTGGACGTGTCCACAAGAGGACAACTGATGATAAATAGAAGAGATGGATAATATGAAGGAAACCCAAAGAGTCCAGAACAACTTCCAAATAGATTAGAGGTGAACTCCAAGGTCAAAGTTCATCAGCGTCAGATCGAACCATCAGTCTGTTTGAGTCAAAGTGGACTTAATGAAAGACGAGGAGGACACCAAATCATAAAAAACACAGACTAGATACAACTTTGAAAAACAATCAGTTTTTAACTTTCTAAAGCCATCTTTCATTATGAAACTACACCTTCTAAAAATCCAGGGAATCTTAGTTCAAATTGAAGTGAGACCCTCAAATTTCTTAAAACAGCAGCTGTGAGAAGTGGTGGTTGTTTTGGAGAATGTTTTTTGAAACAGTGTATAAGAGCTCATAATATTTCCATTTTAAAGCAAAATGGAATATTTTGAGAATGAAGACAAAGATGCTCAGACAGTCGTTAGTGTGTTAGATGGTTTGGTCTGAATGTTCCTGTTGGACGTGGTGAAGTTTGACTGAGCTTTTTGTTTGGTCTGGAACAAGATCGGGTCTCTTCTGTCCCCCTTGTGCTCAGATTCATACCTGAGGAAACAGAAAGTGTTCAACAATAGCTGCTAAGTGCTGCAGGAAAAACAACCTTATAAAAAATTATGGGATCTTATTTTGAATTCAAAGCAGAATATTTTGAGTAAAGTACTTTTTCTTAAGAGTGCTACAACCACCAGGGCAGATTTGATTTACTTCACCACAGCAGCCTGATAGCCTTATCCTGTCAAGCTTTTTTTTTTATTATTATTATTTGCCTTTTTGTGTCTTGCAAACTTTACTTTTTGTAGATTAGCTGCTGTGTTTGGGATCATTGTTCTGTTGCTTCATGACCCAATTTGGTCCAAACTTCAGCTGTCAGACAGATGGCCTCCCATTTGGCTCCTTTGGTCTACAGAGGAGTTCAGGGTTGACTCAATGACTGCAAGGAGCCCAAACCATCAGCTGTCCACCACTGTGCAGACAGTTAGTATGAGGTGTTTGTGCTGATATGCTGTGCTGTGCATTATGGGTGAACATCTCTACTTTTTAGAGAGAAGAGGCTTTCTGCTGAAACTCTTTCAAACAAGCCATACTTGTTTAGTCTTTTTCTAACTGTCCTGTCATGACCTCTTGATGCTTAATGAGGTTTGTCACGTCTGCACTCTTTTATTTTATGCTAACTGAGGCTTGTAGACCTATAGAGAGCAAGGACAATGTACTTTAATGAACATTAGATAAATGTAAATGTACCAAAATTTTGTTGTCATTTGTTGCCAACAAATTTGTATAAGTATAATTTAGAACTATACTACATAAAATACTAGGCAAATAACAGAAAAACATCCATTAAAAGAAGAAGAAAGAATTAGGACAAGATCTACAAATGGTAATAAAACACAAACAGATGTTTACAGACGGCAAGGTGACCTCACTGCTGACAGACCTGAGTACGGTTTAACCATTTCTTTAACTGAGATTTAAATAAACTAAAAGTGCCCGGTTGTCTTATAGTCACCAGGGCAGAGTTCCAGTCCAGTGAAACATTGAACAGTAAAGATAATGCACTGGTTCCTTGTCAAAAACTTTAAAAGTGTTTGTTTTTTCAAAGATGTAGCTCTTAATTGTTTTTATTGATTGTTTGTTTGTTTGTTTTTTTTTGGGGGGGGTGAATGGCCTTATAACCTTTCCAAATCGAGTAGCATCCTTTTTTTGTTGTTTTTAACACAACTGTGTGTTAAATAAGATATGAAACTTAACCTCTCTTTTTTTCCAGCTGCTACTTTCCATTAGACACACATGAGGTGGATGAATCAGTACCAGTCTCCATTAGAACTGGCCTGTACACTGACAGGGGTTTTAACCACAGCTGAGGTGGACAAACTGAAGAAAATGGTTGTTTATTTTGCAGTTAATGAGTAACTCTGCGTATGTGCGGGAGACCTCCTCCCTTTACTGTCCTACAGCCTGTCTCTGTGTCTTTTATATATTTCACCTGGATGACAAAGAATGACTCAGAAGGTTGCTTTTGTCTCGAGTGTAGGGGTTAAAATAAGTGGAAGTTTGTGTTACACATTAAATTGAAAGTAATAGTGATATTTATGTCACTGATATGATCTTTTATGCTCTACTCGGGCATAACATAAAGGTGTTTGTTCTGTTTCGAGGTTCTGGTTATGCTGGCTCATAACTGAAACCAATGAAACAACATTAAATTATGCTAGCAAAGATTTTTGATGAGCTCCAGCTTCATATTTGCCCTTTCAGCATCATAACGCAGTGGACTCTGTTTATCAGATTAACAGGCTTCAAAGGTCAAGCTGACTTGTTCATCTTGTTTTCATCTAAAGGTCAGCAGCTTTGGAGATGTCTTAAAATATCTGTTGCTAAGACAGAAATGAATTTTTTAGACATAGTTTCCATCAGATTGGACAAGATGTATCTGTCTGTAATATGGATGCTGAGAGAAATAAACATCACATGATGAAGCAAAGCTCTCTGTTTTCTGTTTTTGTTGACTCAAAGCAGCACGTTATTTTAACCAAACATGTTCTGTGTGTGCAGTTCTTCCGTTCTGTTCAGTCCACGTGCACAGAGCTGCTGAAGGTGATTGAGAAGTACCAGTACAGGATCACACGTGAGTCAGATACACTTAATTCAGGACACATATAAACATTTTAAATAGTTATTTCCTTTGTGAGACCCTAAAACTTGTTTTATAAATTTGTCTTTTCTCAGGTTTGTCCCAGGAAGAGAATGAGCTTGGCCTGTTCCTTCACTTTCAAGCTGAACGTGATCGCACGAAGGCGGGCAACATGATGGACGCCACCAGTAAAGCTCTGTGTGCGTCTGCCAAACAGAGGTCGGAAAACAATTCAGAACTGGGTGATATAACCAAAAATTTACAATAAAATATTGGAGCTTTATCATGATATACAATTTAAACTTAGTACAAAAAGTAGGAAATGTGTGTTTGGTTCATTATTTCTTTGTTGTAACAATACTTTTTGGCAATAAATTTTATACTGTTGAAAATCCTGTTTATTTCCCATTTAAATGGTGCTACAAACAGCTTATGCTGTTGTTGTCGCTTGTTTGGTGCTTGTTGGATTGGATGAATTAAGTCTTATTGAACAAGATATATTGTCAATTTAACAGTTAATTAATTTAACAAACATTGGCCTCAGTAGCATGTGGAAGAACCATACACAGCCACAACAGCCTGGCTCCTCCTCCTCATGCTGCTCACCAGCTTGGTCACAACCTGCTGTGAGATGGCATCCTGTTCTTCAATCAGTATTTGTCATAAGTCAGCCAGTGTGGTTGTGTTGGTCACTCTGGAACAAACAGCTGATCCTACAGGTGTTCAATGAGGTTCAGGTCAGGACTGCAGGCAGGTCATTCCATCCTCTCCTCTCCCAAATATCTGGAGGTAGTGTCTGATAAACCCCGCTCTGTGGGGGGGAGTGTTGTCATCTTGGAGGATAGACTGTGGAGATATGGGATTACCACTGGTGGAAGAGTCTCATCTTGAGGAATGCCCACTTCACAGCCTGTCTCTGTCACCCCCGTTATATGGAACTTGACCTTCTGTTCAGAGACTGTACTCAGGTTTTCTCCAAATAATGCTGCAACTTGGTTTTGGAGAACGCCAGCTTGAAGTTGCTCTATGGTACGGGCCCTATCCAGATCAGTCAAACATGACATGCTTGGAGCAGACACCAACTGAGCGCTGTAGCAGGATCCATGTTCACAGGTCAGCTGTCCTGTGGTACCAGAAGCTCAAAACAAGAGTCAACAGCAGAATAAGCTGTTTGGTAGAGAAGATTTAGCAATTTCTAATGGATGCAACCCACATACTCAAATCTGCTGTCCAACCCACAAATTGATTTTCCTAACAAATGTGACACTATTTAAGGAGAAATGAGCAGGTTTTCCAACAATGTAAGGTTTATTGCCAAGAAGCTTTGTTACAACAAAGAAATCCTCAATCAAACACAAATTGCCTTACTTTTTGTGCTTGGTTTATTGGTTCAGGCATAAAGCTCCAATGGAACACTTGGCTGCAGGAAGCACAAAATGATATGAACTTACAGAAATGCTTTTTGCTGAAAAGAACAGTTTTTTTATGTACAATAACTATGTAACACAGATATATTATGTACTTTTAAGAAAGTTACTGCACTTTTATCTGATTTTTTTTGTTAGCTATTTCTTTTTGAGATGACTAAACACTAAAGATCAAACTAGGTATTGAAAAGAGTTTAGTATTAAATTCAGCAAATTGTTGGTTTCATTTAATATCTTTGTTTTGCCTGCATGTTATCTGATTGTTACACTCTTTCCCTTTCATTCTCCTGATTCTGTTTTCTGTGTACATAAACAGAGGTGTTGCAATGAGTGAAATAATATAATCTGGAAGAATGGCACCATGCTGGTGTTTCCTTTTTGCTCCCAACATTCAGTTCTTTTCAAACATTCTTTTTTTCCATCCTTTTGGTTTCTGTTTTAAATCCGCCTTCCTTTTCCTCCCCCGGCTTTGTCCCCCCTCCCCTTCCTTCAACCACCAGAATGCCCGAGTGGACCCCGAGGAGCTGTTCACCAAGCTGGAGCGCATTGGAAAGGGTTCTTTTGGCGAGGTGTTTAAAGGCATCGACAATCGCACACAGAAAGTGGTGGCCATCAAGATCATAGACTTGGAGGAAGCAGAGGATGAGATCGAAGACATCCAGCAGGAGATCACTGTGTTGAGTCAGTGCGACAGCCCCTTTGTCACCAAGTATTATGGCTCATACCTGAAGGTAATATTTGTTCCACATATGAACAGGGCCATAGACAATATGCACTGAAGGTTTTCAGCATCTTTATTTGTCATCAAATGTCCAAGTGGGCAAACATGATGTGACAGAATATTCTTTCTTACAGATGCACCAATCAGAGGTTTTTTTTTTTTCAAGGTTCCTTTGCTGTCTTGAAAAGTATTAAAGTGTTTTTTAGTATTTTCCAAGTTTGAATAAGCAAGTAAACTGGAAAATGGAGTTAGGAAAAACACTTCTGTTTACAGAAACTTTTCCACCAATTCTATTTTTAAAGAAAAAAGAAAGTGATGTGTGAATGGTAAACAAATCCTAAAGCTCTTCATGTAATTAGTAAAATTTGAAATAGAGATGCACCGATTCTGGTTTTGTGGGCCGATACCAGTTTCCGATACTCGTACAGCTCTGACCTGCTGATACAGATTTTTCTCAAATAACTATAATTGACAGAATACAAAATATCAATCCATTCATTTTCTTTACCCACTTCTCTGTTCAGGGTCACTGGGAGCTGGTTCTTATTTCCAGCAGTCATTGGGCAAAGAGCGGGGTACACAGAGTTTTGAAACTGCAACCTTCTTTCTGTGAGGCAACAGCTCTGACCACTGCTTTACCGTGCTGCCTTCACTACAAAATATGTATTTTTTTAAATTTCTGACTGAATGGAAAATGGCTTTTTTTGTATCGGTTTGATGCAGCTGCGGTTTAGCCTCGGGGGTTCAGAATGTGGAAAGGTGCTTTAAAGTGCCCGATATTAAAGATGAATTAAACTCAACACATAGTTAACAATCATTTGGCTGCTGAAACATGAGATTTTTACCTGTAAAGATGATAGTGGTCGTTAACAAAGTAAAAATCAAATACCAAACAGACTTAAAGTTTTCAGACAAATAAATAAATTTCAGTTCTCTCTGATGGCTGTGAACAGGCAGTTGATATTCAGTGAAGCAGATAGTTTGGAGTTTAAAATTTCTGTTTTATAGATACTCAGCAGTTCATCATGACTGACTCCAGACCAGCTGCTGTCAGTCATGATCATTATTTGAATATTGCAATAACAATATCCGTTGCAATAAATCCACTCTCCATGTGTGAGCTGTGAGCATCAAGGGGAGTGTGGGTCTATTTGATTACCATATGAATATTTTAGCATGCCATTTGTGTCTGCAATTTTTTGGAACTTTTGCTTATATTAATTTTGTGATATATTTAGGTTTTTAATATTTTGTGTTAGTCACAAGTTAACTGTGTCCTAAAGCAAACTTACACTCACCGGCCACTTTATTAGGTACACCTGTCCAACTGCTCGTTAACGCAAATGTCGAATCAGCCAATCACATGGCAGCAACTCAATGCATTTAGGCATGTAGACATGGCCAAGACGAT
>JAOXNZ010000110.1:14313479-14324557 GCA_028566095.1 Kryptolebias brasiliensis | reverse complement strand
ATGCAGAATATCCAGGCTTTTTCTTTATTTTTAAACACATAAATAATCAGAGCTTCATTTTTTATTTGTCATGCTGGAACTGGTACTTTAAACCTACAGTATATTTTGTACTTTAATTTGCAAGTTTATGTTTACTTTTTATTTTGTAGGCTACTGAAAGTCAACTGTTAAAAAAAAATGAACTCAAATGAAACTGCTGATTCTGAGTTTTGGAGGAAAATTAGTCATTTAGAATAATCGATAAACAGAGTTGATAAATTAATCAAAATAAGAAATTGTCTATAATGGCAGAACTACTTTTATGTGAAATGTAATGTGTTTTGAGTTTATACTTTTAGGTTTAAAGTCATTAAAACTAATATTTAGAAGATAATTTAAGTACTCTAAGCATGTACATTACAAACTTGGTTTTGAAAGAAATGACCTACTTCTTCAAACTGAGGTTATTGGAAGAGATATCTACAACAGGTAAGAGGACGCCATCAGTCCTGCATGCAGCATAAGCACCACAGTATTCATACTGGATTAAATTAGAGAAATATGGGAGTGTGCATAAAGGCTGTGAATGGAAAACGTCAGGTTTCTGTTCATTTAAATATGGCAGCATAGATCCAGAGGTTGCGTAGAAAAAAAAGAACAGAGTTTACAGACAGTGGGAGGCATCATCGTCTAAAGCTTCATTGATTTTCTTCAACAGACAACAAGCAGGGGAGAAATATAAAGAGTTGCTTCATGCAGGCGCGTGCACGGGTCAGTGTATTCTTTTAACTGAGCCTTCCCATGGGCGACTGGCCGGGGTCACAAAGGTTATGAACACTCAGACTGAGTCAATTAGTGCTGTGCCAGTCTTTCAGGCTACAAACACACCGTCAGTCATCCACCAGGGCATCTGCATTCAACATAAAACCTGCTGTGGGGAAAAAAATAAATAAACTCATGCAAAAAGCAGGCTATGTGCATTAAACATGTATTATCCAACAGGCGTGCCAAAAAGCATGAGCTCATGATGCAGCAGGCTGCTGTTGGTTACCTTTGATATTGCGACCATTGTCTGTGATGGCAGAGGAGGAAAAAGACAAGGAGGGGGAACGTGAGTGATGAATTCTGGTTTTCCATGATAATAAATGAGTGCTGGCATCAAACCCCAGCTACTGCCCCCCATGAACAATTCATTACAGTGAAGAAGACATATTACAGTGTCAGCCACTCTCAGCTATTTGAATGAGAATTATAGTTAAGGAGTGACGTAGACTGATTGGCCTGCAGGAAACAAGGCCAGAGAGAGGTGCTTCTGCCCTGAAGAATAAAACACTTCTGACGGATTTAGATTTCAGAGAGGATCAATAACACCCAGTACAGATAAGGATTCACTTCATTACTGATTGAGAAAATGGTTCATTACATCATATCTATTTTGGGATCACAGGGATGTGAGTAGGTAATATAACCAAGGTTACATTTATAACCAATTTATGTCCTTTAGTATTACTATCCATCCCCAATTGGAACTAGTCAGATCATCAGTCACAATCTGTGATCTCCAGTTTGGTTTCTAAGATTTCTTGATTATGCTGATTATGCACCATAAAAAGTGGATAATCATGACACAAAACACAAATTTAAGAGTGTTAAACTCTTTAAATATACAAGTTTATTTTTCGTTAGTCTGATGTTGTTTTTCCAGTAAAGTAGGGACGTACAGTTAAAAACAGATTTTTACATACACTGTTTAAAAAGACAACCATTTTTTTCTCACTGTCTGACATTAAAGCATTTCTGTTTTATGTTAGTTAGAATTCCCAAAATTATTTCTATTTTCTAAATGCCTGAAAAGCGAGATTTTTTAAATTACTTTCTTTGAAGCCGCAAGTTTCAATACACTAAGATTGCTTTGCCTTTAAACAGTTTAGGAAAGCCCAGATGATGATGTCATGGCTTTGGGAGCTTTTGATTGGTTAGTTGACAACATCTGAGTTAATTGGAGGCACACCTCAAACACGCTGCTTCTTTCTGAAAAAACAAAAGAAATCAGCCAAGATATCAGGAAGAGAATTGTTGACCTCCACAACTCTGGTTCATCCTTGGGTACAATTTCCAGATGTCTGAAGGTTCTTCTGTTCAAACATTTCTACACAAGTATAAACACCATGGGAATGTCCTGCCATCATACCACTCAGGAAGGAGACGGTTCTGTGTTCCTGAGATGAACGTGTTTTGGTGTGAAATGTGTGAATCAACCCCAAAACTAAAGCTAAAGACCTTGTGAAGATGCTGCTGAAGCTGGTCAGAGAGTCATTATCCACAGAGAAACAAGTCCTGAACCAACATGGACTGAAAGGAAACTCAGTGAGGAAGAAGCCATTACTCCCAAAGCAACATAAAGAGACAGATTACAGTTTGTAAATATACACAGGGACAAAGAACTTCCTGTTTAGAGACATGTCCTGTGGTCTGATGAAATTGAAGTTAAACTGTTTGGACATAATGACCATTGGTACATTAGGAGGAAAAAGGGGGAAACTTGTTAGCTTGAGAACATCATCCCAACTGTGAAGCATGGGGGTGGCAGCATCATGTTGTGGGGGTGTTCTGCTGCAGGAAGGACTGGTGCACTTCACAAAATAGATGGCATCCTGAGGAAAGAACATTATTTGGAAATATTGAAGCAACATCTGAAGACATCAGCCAGGATGTTAAAGCTTGGACACAAATGAGTCTTCAAATGGACACTGTCCCTCAGCATACTGCCAGATTAGTTACAAAGTGGCTTCAGGTCAATAAAGTCAATGTTTTGGAGCAGCCATCACAAAACCCTGATCTCAGTCCCATAGAGACTTAGTGGACAGAGCTGAAGGTGTGTGTGAGCAAGGAGGACTACAAACCTGACTCAGTTCCACCAGTTCTGTCAGGAGGAATGGGACAAAATTCCAGAAGCCTATTGTGAGAAGCTTGTGGAAAACATTTGATCCAAGTCATACAGTTTAAAGGCAATGATACCAAATATTAAGGAAATGGATGGAAACTTGTGACATTGAAGAAAGTAATGAAAAAATGATCTTTGATTATTCAGGCATTAAGCAAATAGAAACAATTTGGAGAATCCTAACTGACCTGAAACAGAAAAGGTTTACTTTGATTGAATGTCAGACAGAAGAACATGGTTATGTCTTTTTATACAGCGTATGTAAACATCTGGTTTCAACTGTATAAGAAAACAGGCTTTTTTTTTCTTTAAATCACTGCATCAGAAATGTTTAAATGCAAAAATAAATAACAGATCCAAAATGCAGCATCAGTCTCAGGGAATATAATCAAGGAAATAAAATTCAAAGTCTAAAAGTTTTATTGAATTGGATGTTAATCTATCAAGATACTTTAAAAAAGATGTTATTAAATTATCAGAAGGCTTCATAGATGAGTTGCAGTCTTTCAGATTAAAGGAGTAAAAAGTAATGTTTGTGTTTCTGTTAGCAGACCTGAAGCAGAACCAAGCTGGTGACAGTGGCGGTAAGTGACCTCACCTGTAGTTGTGTGATTTTCGGTTGCTGCTGCTGACCCCAATGAATCCTTTTAATATGATCTCACTGCACCCAAATACTACCACAGCCACGGCATCGCTGCACGATCTCAGAGGACTGTCCACAGACTCCAGCGATGACCTGATGCTCATGAGCAGCGACACGCCCCCACTCCAGCCCCAGCTCCTGCCTCCGTCACAGGCTGGAGACCAGAACGAGTTGTGTGCTTTTGGAAGCCTCTCTCATGTCTCTGGTAAACAGGCGGGCTGTCCTCTCTGTCCTCTCACTGTGATCTGAGTCTCAGCTTCCTGTCTGACTGTTCTCACCTAGAATTTCAACTTTTACTCCTTTATTTTGTGCACACGGCTTGTGAAACCGTATTCTTGGCCGTGCACATTATTTCGTTGCCCAGATCGTACCCACCTCAGCCTGATTTGTATCCACGTTGGAGCATTTTTATTTGACCTACTGGAATGCACTTTAGAAATAAAGATGAACAGATTTAATAATTGATAGATCAGTTATTTTAAATAAAATAATTTAATATATAAACCTGGACATTCAGAGCTATGACCTCAGGTGTTTTTTGTCCTATCAGAGGCCCCCTGCCTCGTCTGATTTTGTGCAGCCCGCAACTTCAATTAAAGAATGGTTTAATTTTGGCCCGTGGGCTTAAAGGGTTGAGGCAGATGGACGGTGTTTGCAAATTTTATGGGTGATATTTTTATCATTTTTAGGTTTAACAGAAAACTGGATGAAAAAAACAAATCTTCTTAAAATGTGTAATATTATATGATAGTTTCTTTATTTTTTAATTAACCACGTTTATTATTTTCATTCCAATTTCATGGTAAAACGGACCACAAACCAAGAAGTAGACTTTTGGCTAACCACTCATAAAACTTGGCTAAATATAGCGATAAAGAAAAAAAATGCTGTTGATTTATTCATCAATAGAGGGGAACTGGACTTTGTTTAGGGAATATGGAGTGAGCATAATTTACATACAATTCAATCACCTTTACTCGTGTCCTTTTAAACCTTTTATGAATCATTTTTTAATGACTGCCCGCTACACTTTTTTTTAGTGCTTCAACCTTTTAGGACAGGCCATCCTTGGTCCTGGGGGTCCAGAAGATTTTCGCAAAAAGTCTCTCAGGTGCAGTTTAAACTGCAAGCCAATGAAATTTTCACTTTAAGGTTCTACAGCCGGGCCACACAACCCTGTTTTAGTGACTGTTTTTAAAGAAAAGTGACTCATATTACAGTTTTGTTCCCAAGAAGAGACTAAAACGTACTTTCCAAGCACAAGAAAACAAATGATAAACCCAACAAATCAAAGGAATTGAATGTTTATTTGTTTTTTAAATAAGGTAAATGTTTGAGGCTTTTTATATGGATCTATGACAATATAAAGTACTTTTCCACCAAAATTAGTAAACATTCATTAAAATATTGTTTACACAGTTTTATTATTTGTTCAACTGAACCATAATTCAGAAACATGACAAACTGAGTTCACTCCATGATTCAGAAGCTTCTGGTGCCACTTTTAGCAGCACTTTCAGCCATCAGGGACACGTGGCCTCACGTTTGACTGATACTAATACTTTGGTCTACAGAGAAGTTGGCTGACTCAGTGACTGCAGACCATCAGCCCTCCACCACCGTGCTTGACAGTTTGTATGAGTGATTTGCGCTGATATGACGTGTTTGGTTTTCTCCAAACACGATGCTGTAAATTATGGTCAAACTAAAGTGAAGATGACTTTAGTGTCACTCGTGTGGTGAAGTGAGTGAACTTTCAGGCTCTGCTTCTGTATTTTGGTTTAGTTTTTGTAAGTAATGTTGCAGTCTAACATGTTATTTGTTGTTGTTCATCTGAGGTTTGGGTTCTTCTTACTATGAATGGATATAATTAAAACCACATATTTTCTCCTTCTGATGAGGCTGATGTTTCTTCAGTAATATTTTCAGCTCTTTTTTTTTTTCTGTCTTAATTTTCTCTTTTTCAGTGTCAAACTTCACCTTCACTGACCGACCCTGTGCTGAGATTCTGTTACATGATATTGAGTGACCTTCTCTGTTCCCTCTAGATGGTGGTCAGCTCCCTGGGGGTTTGTCCCTCCCCTCTGAGACCGGTCTGAGACTGGAGGAGGAGGATGGTGAGCGCAGCGACATGGCTTTCCTCAAAGACCTTCTCAGCCCGGGTCCAGGGGGCAGCGATGAGTTCAGCAGAGAGTGGCAGGATGCTTTCGGGATGTTCGATCCTCCCAGCGTCCCTGCAGCGAGCGGTGGTCCAGCAACACGCCCCCCCTCTAACCCTCCCAGCCCCACAGGCTTCCTGCCTTCTCAGCTGCTGGATCACAGTCTGAGCTCCACAGGTCAGTTGGACGGGTCAGATCCCTGTTGGAAAGAGAGCATTTAGCAGAGTATTTCACACCTCTTCTTTCCCCATCATTGTTCTTCAGGCTGGGCGACCCCACCTATGTTCCAGGCTCCCCCCCTGCAGCTCCCCCCTGGTCAGAACCAGGCAGCTCCTCGGACTCCAGGTTCAGCAGCCAGTGGTATAACTCGTATGTGTGCTTTTGCTTTTGTAGAGTTTCAAACAGAAAGGAATCTCAGAGCAGTTTTCACAAAGAAACAAAACAATTTGTTGAGTAGCAGCCGCCGATCCACTGTTACACAAAAAATGATTGCATCCCTGGCTTTTCTCATGTAAAAGGCTTATAGAAAAAAGAGCGTTGAACTGGAGCGTTTCCATATCAGAACAATAAAACTGAGTTCTAAAAGTATTCACATTTTACCTTTGGAGTTCATCATTCTACAGAGAGGAAGATTATTCACAACTATGAAGCATGTTGGGGGAGGGCTGATGGTTTGGGCTCCTTGCAGTCATTGAGTCGACCATGAACTCCTCTGTAGACCAAAGGATTCTAGAGGTAAATGTGAAGCCATCTGTCTGACAGCTGAAGCTTGGACTAACAGAACAATGAGAGCTGAGCAGAAACTAATGTCTGCAAACCTCAATTAAGTGAAGCAATGTTGGAAAGTAGAGTGGGTCAAATTTCCTTCACAACCATGTGAAAGACTGATGAAATCCTTCAGAAAGCCACTACTGAGAGTTATCGCTGCTAAATTAGTTTCTGCAGCTTTTCCAGTTTGGCTTCATTTTTGTTTATTAAATAATGAGTCGGTGGAATCTGTTGTTTTTTTTCACTTCAGATTAGATTAGAATAAACGTTACAGTCGATGGGTTAACTGGACATTTTGTTCTTCTCAATCCTGTATGTGTTTCCTCCAGCTGCTTCAGGAGGATCCAAAGACATGTCTGCGTGGTTCAACCTGTTCGCAGACCTCGACCCGCTCTCCAACCCTGACGCCATCGGGCGCTCCGCAGACGAGCTGCTCAACGCCTGACCTCCGTTCAGCAGTCCCATTTTCTGTCTTTAAGGATCTGGATTTCAGCCAGTTTCCATTCCATCATGTTTGTTACACACCGATTATGCACAAACACACGTGGATGCATTTGTGAAGGTGATATGTCCCTCTTTGAGCTGATGCCATCAGCGTGTCTCAGTACCTGTTTACAGACCTGTGAGCGCACCAAACCTCCTGTGATTCACGTTTGCAGCGTCTGTTGGCTTCCAGCTGTGTTCTGGACGCCGATGTGTGCTTTTGTGTTTGCATTGTTAGGGTGTGTGTTGGTTTGCTGTGTGCTCACAAAACAAGGGACCCAGAGTGGTTTTTAAAAGTTTTTCCTGCATATAGTTGTTTGTATGAAGCAGCTCACGATTGTCACAAATGAATGAAGTACACATAAAGAAGTAGGATGTGATTTGACACGCCTGGAGTCTGTATCATGAAGCACACGCAGCTGGCTCTCTTTAATGACAAAATGACATAATTTATCTTCTTCTCACCATTTGCCATGTACTTGAGCAGCTGTTTCAGTTCAGCATTGTTTAGTTTCTGCTTTGTGTCTGTGTTGCTGCAGTTTTTAGGCTCTGACACGTTCATCTGTTTGCTTTAGAACCGGTCTGCCCTTTTCTTCTCAGCCAAAGAGGAACAGCTAAATACACAGCTGAAGGCAGAGGGAAGCAACTAACTGCTGAGGTGGTTTTAGCTCCAACTTAAGAGTCATTAAGTCTTTTTTTTTGCATCAGTTGTCATGTCTTGCGCTTATAATGAAATGTCTGGGACATATTTAGTCAAAATACCACTTTTCAACAGCAAAAACGTAACTTTTAATTTTATTTTTTCCCAAGCTTGAATTTACTGCTCTTAAAGCAAAGGAACTAGGATGACGTCTCAGGGACAGACAGAAGAAAAAAAGGTGGGGTTTTTTTTGTTTTTTTTTTTTGGTTTCCAAGTTTCGAGATGATATGTTGAGGAAGAAAGTCAAAAGTAGATTAAAAGGGCAAAAATAGTTATATCGAGATTAAAAGGAGACTCACAAACCAAACAATGGTAACTATATGTTCTGTGTAAATAGTGACTTTATACGTCATAATAGGTTTTAATAAGGAAATTCATTTAGCTCATACATCATAACTATAGCTGTACATAACCTGTAAATATGTCCTCAAAACTCCAATCGGTTTAGGCTGCAGTGTGAGTTTTACTGGATGACAACAACAATAATAATAATACTGTAGATGTAGGTTGAGATCAGTGCTCTTTTTGTGAAGGACTGAGTGCTGAGAGTTGCGTTGTTGCTGCAGGAGTAATAAAAACTGCACTTTGGACTGATTGAAATAAAAAGCTTTGTTATTTTGAAGTTTGCACAGTAAACATGCACCCATAATCCTCGGCAAGAATAATACAGCCGAGTTCAGGACAACAATGAGGTTCACTTCTGGTTTAGTCTGAACACTGTTTTGATTTTAATCTCAAAACTTGGAAACAAAATGAAAAACCCTTCCTCTTTAATGTTTTTGTTCCTCTGAGTGGCCCCAATCTTACAATCAAGCTGTATGAGACGATAACGGCTCAACCTGCCGTTTCTGCTCAGTCTAACACAACATGAATGAAAGTGGCCCAGCTTATTGAAGCTCTACCTCCAGCTGGTGAAATGTGTTAATGAGAAACCAAAAAGCTGAAGCTGGAGTCTGCAAGGTTCAGCTAATGCAGGGTGATTAGAAGCTGAAGTTGGGTGGAAATAAAACTGAGGATAGTAGATCTGTTCACTTAATCCCAGTCAACCAAAAAAAAAAAAAGAAAAACTAAGTGCATAGTTCTGTTTTTAAGTTTTCATCAGACAAATACACTCTCAACACAGAAAGGGTTTGTTTCCCTTAATATGTCCCCTTTAATAATTTGTCAGCACTTGTTGCACTCTGATCAAATTATGACGGACCAAACAGCATCAGATATTAATATCCTGAACCACTTAATGAAATGTTTAATAACTCCACAAAATCTCTGAAGTAAAACTTTACCTGTAACCACTCACTCTGTATCACTGAACTATAACAACACTGACTTACGGGGATAATCAGTGTTATAGCAACATTTAATGAGGTCTTAATTTCCAGGATTAGTTAATCCAGATTAATCAGAAGATTCTCTAAACGTGTAGTCCGGCCCCCTGGCCTCTCAGCCAATCGGATCACTTAAAATTATCACCATTCAGACAAAATCAGGACAATCAGTCCCAGATTTTTAATATATCAACAGAACGATTGCATTAATCGATAAAACAGTTCACAAGCGATGTAATTCAGATTAAACAGAAAACAGCTAATCAGTTTAACCTGCAGTAGTTCCAGCTGTTTATTTGTCCACAGTTTAACATAACCTGCCAAAAAAACAATAACTCTAAATATTGAGAATGGCATGCTAACATGAATGCAACAAAATCAAGTGTTGTATTGTTAGTCTGTGTGCTGTGTTAGCGTGCTAACCTTTGTTAGTTAAACTGTTAGTTTGTGGCAAATTTAGCCAGAAAGTCAAGGATTGAACTCAGTCGGGCTTTTTGTTCTTGTTGTTTTTGCCTCCATCCACACTACTCCAGATGTTTTTTGCTGCTTTTGCACCTCCCGTCTGACACAAACTGCATTTTTAGTGAGAAAAACATTTGTAAAAAAAAAAGTTTTCTAAAGTTGAAATTTGGATGAAGAACTTTTCAGAAACGATGACGTAACTTTGTGTCCTAGAAACTTAAGACAACAGCGGGGCAGATTTTACTGATTTTTCTGTTTGACCTTATTTTTGTTTTTTTATTAAACTTTAATTGTGGTTAATAACTGAGAGGAAACTGTAAACAATATGAAAGATTACTATTACTATTGATGTTCCCGCCACCTAGTGGCGTAGCATGAGTATTACACAGTTATGATAATAGTGCAGATGGTGAAAAGATGTTTAAAAAATATCTGGAGTACTGTAGATGTTTAATTTTAAAATTTGTATTAGTTACTCAAAAACAGGGTTCCTACACAGTCTTAAAGTACGGAAAAGTATTTTCCAGGTCTAGAAGAAGAAAAATCATTTGTTTTCTATAAATAAATAGCTCAGACAAGTTTTTAATTATATAAACAAAAGATAAACATATAGTTTTAGTTCACATTATAAAATGTTTTGTGAACCTAAATTTAAAAATGCAGATAATTTATTATTTAATATCACAATTTAGTCCAGCTCGAAAACAATGTTTGTTTTTTCAAAATGATTATATTACACCTAAGAAGACTTGATCTGTTAGATTAGGCCCATTATGAACCAAGTGACTTTTTTATTCCCTGTTCTCCATCATTAATATACAGCCTAATATGTTTATTGTTAGACTTTCAAAATAGCCTGAAAATCAACTAAGAAACCTTGAAATTCAACTCTGGAAATTCAAAGTGTAAACGTAAGCAGTCAGGCTCAGAAAGTTAACCTGGTGAAGGCAGAACTAAAGGAGCCAGTAAGAAGTCAGGTGTGATCTGGACTCTTTGACAACCTCTGAATGTTGGGACACTCCTGTTCCTGCTGCTGGGATAACCTCTAACTGTGGAGCGTCCACGTCAGACCACTGATGGACCAAACTGGATCTGGACAGCTGAAATTCACTCTGTGGAAACCATCATGTGTTACAAACGCTTTCAACCCAGACTCCATTTTGAGTGGAGTTTTGAAAACCCATCTGCTGTTCGCATATCATCACACGTCTAAGGCCAAGAAAATAAATATGTGAAGGATTTATTTTGTAGTTACACAACTGTTGAAGCAGAAAAGTTTTTGTGATTTTCTGAATTCTGTAAAGAACTGAACAGAAAGCATCAAGATTGGTTAAACTATATTCCTATTCCTGCTGTTTAAAACTTATTTTAAAAGAGGGATTGCTGTATAACAAAACACTGAAAAACCTATGTTAAAAACTGCTGAAACCAGAGGTTTACATCCACTGAAATAAAAACACACATAAGCATTTTCCTCACAGTCTGACATTAAATCAGACTAAACCTTTCCTGTGTTAGGTCAAACAGTTTAACTTCAATTTCATCAGACCACAGGACATGTCTCCAAACATGAAGCTCTTTGTCCCTGTGTATATTTACAAACTGTAATCTGTCT
>JAOXNZ010000110.1:14272985-14298053 GCA_028566095.1 Kryptolebias brasiliensis | reverse complement strand
ATAAATACATTTTTCCATCTTTACTGCGACATGTTTTTTTGTACAATTCAACCATAGGAAAAAAAAAATCTGCTGCAAGGAAGAAATATTAAAAAATACGAAACGCAATAAGCTTGTTGCATAAGTGTGCACACCCTGAAACTAATAAAATGTTAAAGCACGTTTTGGTGCAGGAACAACACTGGGGATCCCCAAAGGATGCTGGTGGCAGCATCATGCTTTTCCTTTGCTGGAACTAGGATTTTCATCAAGGTGAATGAAATTCTAAGTTTCAAATACCTAAAACCTTCAGATGTCTCCTAGGAAGATAAAGAAGAATTTCACTTTTCCATAAAGGCAACGACTCCAAGGACAAATCAACGAGACAACCTCACCATCTGATAGATTTGGACTTCCTACAACTAAAGGCTGGAATTATATCAGTTTTTCCCCAATTGCATTGTACAGGATATATGTGAAAGATGAAAAAAGTTTTGAAATTATTTATCATGGTTTGATTTTTTTACTTTAAAAACCTGGCCTTTTAACGAGGGGTGGGTGGGGGTAAGCTTCTTATATTCAGTGTATTTTAAAAAGGCTTAAAACCTTTGAAGCAACCATCACTACCTTTCTAACATCACTCCTGCTCAAAGAATGTCCATACCATATATACTCAATTATTTCATACATTTATTGAGATTTTCTTCCATAATGAGTTGAAAATGTTTACAGAAACGTTACCGAGCAGACGCATAGCAATGGAATCAAAGGCCATGTCCATTGAATGCGCAACAGAACTCCATAAAAATTATGCAAATATTAATGCAATACACAAGTAGTTTTTATACAAAGTACAGATTACAAAAACATAAATGAGAGCTTGTCATGTGCCCTGAAGCAGCGCTGACAAAACAGAATAAGTACAATGACATTTTTAGCACGCATGTACAGCGCTACGCCTCGACAACGCTAATGTCTGCTGACATAAAGAAACACACGCACACACACACACACACACATACGCACGATGAATCAGTCGCTCGGACATCGAGGGATGAAGACGAGAAGCAGAAATAATATCCAGCGTGCTTCAGTGTTTTTCTTTCTCTTTGTAAAGTTTGTGATTATAAACACAAAAAGCAGACTCTGGGTTTTGTAGTGTTTCGTTCAAAAACAGCTATAAACACACGGTCCACAGTGAGGTCAGGTGATAGTGGTACAGCGATTGAGTCGGCCACTGTAACATATCGCTCCGCAGCTTGGATTCGGGTGATTGTAGTATTGAAAACGCCGCTCGGTTTCTTGTGTAGCGGTGCGAGCAGAGAACATTGTCGATAATCCACTTTTCCAGTCAACTAGGAATTGATTGTTAGTGTTTGTGTCCCCCTAAAGACGGGCCAGAGACGAAGGAAAGGAGAGGATTGTCATCCATTTTCTTCTCTTGGAAGGTGAAAAAGTGGGGGTGGATTGCTTACAAAACGATTGTGACAATTAAGTGCAACAAAGATTAAACTTTTTAAAAGAGCTAAAATGACGGCAAAAAATGAAATAAAAAAAGCATCTAAAAACTACATCCTATTGCACAATTTAAAAAGTATGATACATAAAAAAAATGGATACATGGTCAAAAGACAATGGTATTGCATACAAATCAAAGAAATAAAAACAAAAGTAGCTTGTTCTGTCTTTAAGACGTTTGTTTACAGAGCTCAGTGAGAAGAAGGACGCTCCAAGTGTTGATTGTTTTTCATCGCCTTTTTTAAGTTTAGAGACCACTTTTTGTTATGGTCGCAACAGACAGGACTTAGAAACACTGATTTGAATTGGTTCAAAGTGCACATAAGAAGTAAAAAAACAAACGCATGAAACATTGCTACGCTCATAAGGATGAAACAAATAAAGAGATTAAGAAAAATGTAGAAGAAGAAGCTGCATAGCTGGATTTCACTTAAAGCAATGCCATTAGAGAGACACACGGGAGAGAGACGGACCTAATTACTGTACACCATCAGATCCACTGTTCAGAACGACTGAGGAGTCAGAGCGGAGAAAGAGTTTCTGTCCGGGCTGGGGTCGGAGTCACACCTGCGTGTCGCTGGGCTCGTTGGCCAAGCCGCCGCCCTGCAGATAGATGGCCGAACTGGACTTAGGCCCGTTCTGATTGTGAGCGCGAGTGGACCCGTTGTTGTTGACCTCTGGCCCCCGGGTGTCCGTGGAGATGACCCATGTGGTGGGTCGCCACTTTTTCAGAGAGTAAGGCGTTTTCACTCGCTTCTTGATTTTATCAGCCGTGCCCAAGGCGCCATCGGGCGGCACCAAGCCCTCTCCTGCAAACAAACAGTTCAGCATCAACTTCATTCAAACAGCTTTAGTTGTTGAGTCAAGAAATATCTAAAACAAAGTTGTAAAAATGTTACGACTGTTGCAATACTTATTTAGCCATTCTTTCTCAATATATTAATATTATTTTTGTCTGTGTGGGCAATATTTTATGACCAATGCACTGATTTTAATGAAACTCTCAAAGTAATCATTGGTACATCTACAGCTGATTAACTTTTGCTACTTTGCTACTTTTAGTTTTTAACTACCATTCTGCCTCTTAGCTTTTAGCTAGTGTTTTGCTTTAGTTTAGTTTTAGCTTTAACAACTCAATTTCAGCTCTCAGCGTTCACACTGCGTCTTCACAGAAAATGTAATTTCTTTAGCTTTGTCTAAATTTATTGAAAAGCTGTAACACTCGCTTCAACATTCAACATAAATAAAGGAAATAATAACTGACCTGACTGAGTGCGAGTGTGAAAAGGTTTCTAACTAAACAGGAACCGATAAGCCACAAAGAGATAAACACTGTGGGCTAAAATCCTAGAGAGTTGTTCTAATTATCTAAATGTTATCAGTATTTCTTTCTTACAGAACAAACCTAGACCTGTTTCTGTTTTGGTTGTGAGTGCAGTCACCTAAAGAGGCCAGGTCCTGCGTGGTGAAGGACAGGTCCAGGGAGTTGGGTCTCTCAGGTCGGCGAGCTCTGGGCTGCCTGAGCAGAGCTTCTCCTCTCATGATGACTGTAGCCTCCCTTGGGGGGTCTGCTGCAGTGGACCCAGACCCAGCGCTTTCTCCGGGGGGTCCCATAGTTTCCCTGCTCCCTCCCTCGGCACTGCCCTCCTCCTCTCCTGCGTCGCTCTCCCCCCCGCTGCCACCCTCCCCCTGGCCGTGTCCGGTGTTGCTGTTGTTGTTGTTGGTGTTGGGGCGGGCCGAGCGCAGGGCGCTCACGCTCGAGGACCCGTCTCTCACGTCGGGCTGCTCTCGCTCTCGGCTCAGAAGCGGCTCATGTTCGTCGGGGCTGGCCGTGATCACGCCGAGGCTGAGGCGGCTGTTGTCGGACCTCAGGGCCGCGGAGCCGTTCTGAGTCACGCTGCCTCCTCCTGCTGCCATGGTTGCGATCCCTCCACCGGCGTGACCGTTAACGACTCCGTTAACGCTGCCATTGACATGTGCCTCTCGTAGAACAGGTATGTTGTTTGTGCTTGTGTGTGCCTCGACAGTGTTTGTGCCGGTCACTGCACCCGTATTGATCTTTGTTCCCTCCACCTGCCGCAGGTTGGACTTCCCCGAGCGTCCAAACTTAAACCTGAGCGAGGAGGATGACGACTCCTTCTTGGCAGGCTTGTTTCTCAGGGGCAGACTGGACGGCCTCTTTGGCAGATTCTGCTGTTTGGGCAGGGGGAAGATGGCGGTGGGCACAGCTGCAGGGGGCTCTGATGTTCCCGAGGCTTCACTGGCCATCTTGATGAGTGGGTACAGCAGGCTGGAACTGCCGGGGCTCAGTGGGTCCGGGGAGCAGAACTGTTTCTGAGAGTGCTCCATAAGATTCTCATCAGAGCTCTCCTTCAGGTTCTTGTCCACCTCTTTAGGATCCAGCTTGGTGGTTTCCAGATCCTCCTGGGTGAGATGTAGGCAGACGGGGACTGTGGCAGCTCCTGCGGGCCCTTCAGACTCAGAGATAATAGTGGTGGTTGTGGTGGAGGCTGAGGGGCTGCCTCTCAGGCCCATGCTGGTGCTGCTGCCCTCTGGGCTTGGCAGACGGGCGTTTGCTTGCTGCTGGCGATCCTGGTTGATGGAATTCCTGTTTCTTTCTCCGGTTCCGACCCCAGCTCTGCTTGTTGTGGAGCTGTTGGAATCCACCTGCATGTTTTTAGCTACACCCTCATGCTCCTCAATGTAGGTGGAGGGATGGTCTGTGTAAGGACCTGACTTTGGGGTCATACGATTCCTATAAAAAAAAAAAAAAAAAACACAAACAAACAAAAGAAAGTAGTTAGAAAACCATTAAAACCAACTTCCTCACTGACAGCAGGGCTTCTGGGATTGAGCCCACCTCTCATTGTGCAGCGTGGTGGACATGGGGTTGAGTGTTGGACTGACGGACTTGGAGCGGTCCCATATGAGAAGCAGCTCAGCCAGTCGTTCCTCAGCACACTGAGCTGTGAGGCGAGCCTCTGCATCCTGATCCCAACAGTCCTCCATTGTCTCTTTGAGGGAGCGAACCGCCTGGAAGGAACAGAATCAGCACAAACTGTCAGCTTCAGCATCAGTTCACTGACTGAAGATTTACAGCATTTGGTCCAAAGTTTTACAGTGAAAGCTCTTCTAGAGAGAACCTTAGACAAAACCAGAAAAATTACAGGTTCTGTGAAAATGCTGAGTGCTGAAAGAGACAAAAGCTAAAAACAACAACACAGAAGCTGGAAGCTAAAATTAGCAAAACTGTGGCCTAAAATTAAAAATAAAACAGCGGATCAAACCTAAAAAAGCAGAACATTACCTAAAATAAAAAGAGCAAAACAGTAGCTAAAACCTGAAGTTAGCAAAACAGCAGAAAAAAATCTAAAAATAGTAGAACAGTAGATAAAACTAAAAGTAAAAGAGACAATTAAAAGAAAAAAATAGCAGAACAATACCTAAATACCTAAGATAGTAAGATAAGATAAGATAAAACTTTATTGATCCCACAATGGGGAAATTTGCACGTAAAACAGAAGCTAAAAGTTACAAAAAGAACAGTACATAAGAGCTAAAAACAGCAGAACAGTAAATACAGACATATTAATATACTGATCAAATCTACATTCCTAATAAGATCTTTTTTCTTGTGATAACAGAGGAATGCTTTGATTGGATTTTAGTTAGGACACAATGACTGTGGCTCTGCCCTTAACAGACACCCACACACACACCCACCCACCCACACCCACACACCAGGCTGTTCTCCTTCCAGGCCTCGGGGAATTTGGGCCGCTGCTTCTCCCTGGACACCAGGACCTGCATGTCCTCAAACGTCGGGTGGTTCCCTGCCTCTGCCTGAAAGGCCATCTGGTATTCTGGCACAGATTCTCCTGTAGGCAGGAGAAAAACAAGGAGAGGAAGGATCCAATTTTTAGAAATACACCACAATCATCAGGGCTGTTTTGAATGTAGGTACTGTATAACCTCCACATTAACCTCCTACTGCTTTTTCCCCCTGAACATATGTTAAACTAGCAACAAAAACTACTAGGCTGTGGTTATGACCCTAGCTGTATTGTGATAATTATTTCTGATTAGTATTCTTATTTTTAGTAATGGAGAGTGCCCTGTTTTCCTAGAAAGGATCTTTGAGTCTCCCGCCAGGTCTTTAGCTGATTGGCTGTCGCTGTGGAAGACTGTCAGCTGCTGATTGGCTCCAACACAACATCTGGTAGTTTTTAAGTCCTGGGATTCCAGCGTTCTGGTGGCAACTTTGACAGCAACAATGCCTGCACCTCGGCCCTTAATATCTGTGGTTTCCCGAACATTAGCTTGTGAGTATTTGTACATTTCGTAAATAAAAAGGGGTGAAGTTTTCTCCTGTCTATTATGCTAGATATGGGAGTTAGGTGTAGTCAGTGTTTGTTGCTTCATTTTGTATATATTGTTGCACACAAAGTGAATAAATCGAACTTCGTTTTTGAGACCTTTTCTCCTGTTTGTGATTAAGCGAATGGGACAGGACTTTATTTTTAAAATGTTGGGTCCAGAGGTCTGGATTGGGGGCTTATCTGGGGTTTGCATCTGGGATCTTTTCAGATTCTTAAAAAACCTTTTTTTAAATTCTACACAGAATGTTGGTTTCCTGTATTTAACCGTCTCACCAGGGAAGAGGTCTGTACATCTCATGAAGATTTCCCAGTAGACCAGACCAAGGGCGTACATGTCCACCTGCTTCAGCGCTGATTCACAGTCCCTCAGGTTCACCGCACCCTCCAGCACCTCTGGAGCCATGTAGCGAACTGTCCCCACCTGGCAGAAGAAGATGGGGAAAAGAATTTGACCCAACATGACATAAGATTAAAACAACTCATATAACAAACAACTCAGAACATCTTATATCCTTTTTAGATAAAAAATGAATTTGCACATGCAAAACTCAGGATGGTAAGACTCTGTGCAGAGTTAGTAAAGCTAACTGTACTACACCACAGTGAAGACAAAACCTGAACAGCACTGAGAAAAGAAAAACAGTTCTGATCCTATCCAATATTGACAATGGCCTCTGATACTGAAACCATCCTGGGACTGAATGTTGGGCCAAAGTTATTGATCCAGACTCTGGTTCTGTGTTAAAGGGATAGTCCATTCAACTCTGAAGCCATGTTATGTCTAATAGTTATCAATAGTTAGTACCTTATCAGCTGAGACATCAGTCATAGAGCCCAGAGTATAGAGAAAGAGGCTTAGGTTCTCGTCCAGGCTAGGCTAAGGGCTAGCAAAACATGGTGCTGTGGCTGACTCATTCGGCATCTTCATACACAGTATTTATGCTCGACACACATGCGTTCACATAGCAACATGGATGTTGTTATATAAACCTAAAAACTTGTTTTGCTTGCCATTAGCCTAGCCTGGACAAAGACTTTCTCCATACTCTGCCTATATGACTGATGTCACAGCTAATAAGGTACTAACTATTGATAACTATTAGAACATCACTTTAGAGTTGATTGGACTATCCCTTGCAGGGGTATTGTTAACATGGCTTGTGTGGTTTATTTATATAACCTTACTAAACACTATGACTAAAAATAACAATATATCAAGGTTTTTAGGAACTCTTCTGGTGTCTTTTCGGATTCTGGCAGATGGGAAGTCAGTCATCTCTCACTCTCACCTTCTTTCAATTTTAAAGTTAAACACACACACACCAAACAAAACCTCGGGACTCAGGAAGCTATTCACCCCAATTGCTTTTAGTTACTACGATACAGCAACAACCAGACATGCTTCATAATTGCTCAAAGATGTTAATTACAGCCGAGTATGAAGACTGCAGACATGACTCAACCCGTTTTCTCATTTTGATTTATGTTCTTATTTTTGGCAAATACTTTTCCTGAAAAACACAGATGCACCGATTTATTTTTGTTCGAGAAAATCATTTTTATAGGAAGCAAAATAAAGAGTTTCATTATAAGGATTGTGCTACATTGATAGAAATGTAAATACAAGTTTATTCAAGAACACAAGAATTTTCTTGGCTGCTGTTTATACAGGTCTTCTCTTAAACTCTCACCTCACTTATAGCAGCGTTTTCCTCCTCTCCGTGACGCGTCGGCCTGTTCCCCGTCAGCTTCATGGACAGGCCGAAATCAATGATGACACACGTGCCGTCGGCCTTGACGAGAATGTTACGGCTGTTCAAGTCTCTGTGGGAAACTGCAGGCTTGTACAAGTCTTAAAAACAAAAAAAAGACAGCAGAGAATTATCTTATTAAAACTATTCATCTGAACAGCACACCCCAGACTAACTAAAAAGCACCTAATCCTAATCTTCAACAAAGAGACTGAAATCATATCATAGAGACTGTGTCTTCTCTCTGGCCAGCAGAGGGCGCAGTGAGGAAGCTGGAAGTTGCGACACCCAGCACAGTGATCAGCCTCTGCTGTGCAGGAGGAGGATAACAACTGTACCAAAACCCAAGAGATTCTGCCTCTAAAGCGTGTCCCTCTCTTGTGCTTTTACTCTGAGGCCTGAGGGAAGTCTATAAATACTCCTGGCAAGGGTGTGCACGCAGTGTGTACTCAGTATTTGTCAAAACACAGGCATACAAACTCTACAAGACAATCAGACACAAGTGAAGCTGCAGTGTGCAGCACATACAGTCACAGAGAGGAGGTAGATTAAGGTCCTCTAACTGTTGAGGTTTGACAACTGCAAATGAAATGAGACATTCCTGTAAAAAATGTGCAGATTTTGTTTAGTTACAAAGCGTCTTAATTATGTCTCCATTTGATCACAATATATTCTCTTTTTTGGTCTCCAATTGATCACAGTTTCATTTCACAGGTCACCAAACCCTCCCAAAGTTGTCTTTCACTTTGACTTGTAGAAACTAAAATGAGACGGGTTTGAGACACCTGAGACGACTCTGACTATTTTGAGAGAAAATTAGTTGTGCAAATTTTTCAAACATGTTCAAAAATCCAGCAATGCAAGACAAAGCCCTGAAACCCATGAGATTAAACTGAGAAGCCCCACAAATGTTTTGAGACATTTTAGAGACTCCTTTCCAAATTCTGTTTACAATATGTGGTTAACAGTTAACCGTTAACCAGTGAGATACAAGCTTTAGGGAAACAACCGCCACTGCCCATTAGTCTGAGAATGGTTAAAAAGCCATTTTCAACCAATTCTGAGTCCATTATTTTGTTTTTTGTTACATTTAGCAAAAAGAAAAAAGAAAAAACAGCGTAGCAGCACAAACACCTCACACAACTGTCAAACAGACCTTAACTAACACAGCAATATTGTAAAAAAAGAATGGGCCAAAGTTTTACCACAAGTTTGAGAGACAACCAAGATCAAACAGAGAACAAGTAGGGAAGTTCAATCATCTGCTGAATAATGAGGTGGACTTGTTTTTTTCTCACCCAGCTTCTGTATTTCAGCTAAAGTCTCATGTCATGTGGTGTAGTTCATCTGAGGTTCTATTTATCTCATTTCAAATTGTTACAAGGTCCACACTTTGTTTTCAAATGTCCTGATATATAAAACGTTTGGACTGTCATGTTCATAACTCAAAAGAAAAACCACATTTGCAAATTCACATGATCTGAATTACAGATGCAAAAACAAACACTGGATCAAGCCTGGCTCTCATGGCCAGCTGAAAAACCTATTTTCACATGAACAGTTGAAAAACATTTGAACACTTCATTGCTCTATTTTTTAATGAGTGAATATTGTTCAGTACATTTTTTTCTTTTTCACTCAGACATAAAAAGTCATGGAGGAGAAAAAGCTTTTTCAAAGCCAAACATACGCTGGGAACGTCTCGCTGTGGAGTGTCAATTAATGCCACTAGAACATATATGACACAGCACACTTCAGCTTGACGCAAGAACACAGATCAGCTTTAAAATATTAGATATTTCACCCTCACTAGATTAGCCAATCTCTAAAGCAATGGATGATCAGGCAGCATCGTTCTGTCACGGCCATGGTCTAATGATGAGCTTGTTGGGATAAGATTAAAAAGTTCTGAGAATTTTCAAAGTTGGAAACTTTCCATGGGAATTAACAGGAGTTTATAGGAATAACAGGATTTATGGGAACAAATGGGAATAAACCTGGAATTTAAAAGGATAAAGTTGAGCCCTTAACAAGAATTTTGAACATAATTAGGGAAAATGTCTAGATGTTTTTGTACAGTGCCCTGAGACGACTTTTGTTGTGACATGGCGCTATATAAATAAACTGAATAGAATTTAATTCTTTGTTTGGATACGATATAGATCAAGTCACTCCAATTTTCAGTTAATTTCCAGAAATTCTCATAATTACCGGAATGTTTTTAAATCTGGAATATTCCCAGCCTAACTTCCAATGGAATGTTTTTTCCGAAAGCTTTCAGAAATTTTCCACCCCTTTGCAACCCTAATCTTTTCTCGCCAAGGGAGAAGTGTGTACACATAAAAATGGAGTTTTTCAGGAGCTGCAACCCTTCAAAATAGAACAGTGTTGAGAAATATAGCAGCCAGCCGCTGATGGATCATAACAGAAAATAATAGGAGAGTAATTGTTAACGCACGCCATACGCCACCTGTGGCTTTTGACCTTAAATCATTACCAAATCAATATCTTTAGCTCTCATGTGGTTCACTGTTTTTCTTCTTTGGTGAAACAAACTTGTAAATGTTATTCTATTTGCCAACAGGTAGGTGGGTAGCTTTCACATTTTAGACCACAACCGTTTGTTTCAGTAGCAACCTGAGAAGTTGAGCCGTAGTAAAGTTAAGCCTTTGAACGGTCTGTGTGTCCTCTGGTTTACCTCCTTTGTAGAGCTCCGTGTGCAGGTACGCCAGGCCCCGGGTGACGGAGTGAGCCAGCCGGCAGCTGCTGACCCAGTCGTTGGTCTGGACGCTCAGGTAGCGACTCAGACACCCCTGAGGAGGAAAGGTATGGAGTCAGAGGAGAAGCCAGGTGGTGACAGATGAAGGAGTCTCCACAGCTCCCTTCAACTAACGTTTAAAACTTCACATAATGAAGCCTCAGCATCATTTGACAGAAGATAGAAGGCTTCCCATTTACACACAGACTTCACATTGAGAGGGGCTAAAAGAAGCAGAAGAAGAACTAGGAGGAAAAGAGTAAAAGGATGACAAGAAAAGGAAGAGAGAGAAGGAAAAGAAGAAAAAAGAAAAAGTACAAAATGTAAAAAAAAAACTAAAATGGAGATACAGAACAAAAAAGAAAAGAAGGAGAGAAGTAGAAAAGACGAAGAGAACAAGAAAAAAGAAAAAAGTAGTAAAAACAAAAAGGGATTAAAGAACAAGGAGAAGATAAAGAAAAAAAAGATTTGAATTTGAAGTAAGGCGATAATGTCTTTGAACTTTGAACAATCAAGATTCACAACTTTAATAAAACCTTAGAGCAGAAATTATGTTACACACTATTAATTTCCTTCTTGATAGCTTTGATAATCCATTATTTAGATTTGGGGGAAAAAAAAAAAACTGACAAAGCTAAAGACACACGAGTATGTACACACACACTTAATACTTCCTCTCAAAATCAATCACAAGACAAGTCCTGCATCTGTTACTAAAGAAAACGACATTAGATCAGTTCTTGTAGATAAATTACATCAATAATTCACTTGAACGCATTACGAGTCCTGGTTTGCACTGCGTTTCCATGACAACGGGTATTAGACTAATGCCTGCAAAACATAACGGGCTCCTTTGATGCACCGGATGGAGGCAGCTGACCCGTAATTAGCTCGAGGTTTGGACAGAAAGCATCCTCAGCTCATCAATGCATCCCCATTAAAATTCAGGGGTTCCTTGAGAAATTTTAGGAGGAGTTGGTGGTTTTTTTTTTTTTTTTAACTTGCTAATATTATGCATACAGGGAAAGACATATGATGTGATAGTAACTTTTTTATTTGAACTTTTGAGCTGATAATATTTTAACCCTCTGTGGGTCATGTTGCACCTTTTTATTTAACACATTTTGTCATCATTTCTCCATAAATCTTTCTACACCACCTTACAGATCACAGGCAACCCATTCAGATTTGAAGGGTCTGAGGAGCTCATCTCCACCTACATTTAAACTTCAGGCTCTTTTCTTTTCTTATTTTTAAACTATCCTGTTGACAGCAAATGTTCTTACCTTGAATAAAAAGCGTTCAGTTTCAAGCTTGGTCTCTTATAAAGCATGAAAGAAATAATCAGTTCATTCATTCAGAACCACTTCAATCAGTACACTGAAAACCTCTGAAATCTGTTGTTTTGTTTTTCCAAACTTTTTAATTTTCTCAATTCTGTGATTTATAATCTGACCACAATTTTCACAGAAAAAGTGTGTTACTGTGGTGGAATAATGCAATTGAATATAATTTTAGTAATTCCAAACTTTAGTAAAACACTTAAAATTCTGCCTGTAAGTCATTTATAAATAATACTAATAATTAAAAAAAAAAAAATTTTGTAACAAAGTGCTTTACGTGTTTAACATAAGTAAAGGAACAGTTCTTCCTTTTTTGTAAAGTAAAAATGCTTTATATGTAAACCTAAAATTCACACTTTAATTCATAATAATTCTAAACATAAAAAGTATGAAAATCTATATTTGGAAAATTATTTATTTATATTAATAATGCTCCTTGGCAATTAATCTTATAATGTTGGAAAACCTGTTTATTTCTCCTTAAATGGTGCCACATTTGTTAGGAAAAACAATTTGTGTGTTGAGCAGCAGAGTTGAGTATGTGAACTGCACCCATGAAAATCTTCTCAAATCTACCAAACAGCTTATTCTGTTCTCGACTCTTGTTTTGAGCTTCAGGTACCTGATTGACTCCTGATTGTGAGCAACCAGTGGTAATCCCATATCTCCACAGTCTGAGACTGAACTCTATCCTCCAACATGACTCCAACACCCTCACAGACCAACTACCTTTTATTTATTTATTTAACCAGGTTGATCTCATTGTGATAAAAAAAAAAAAAAATTTTTCAAGAGAGACCTGGCCAAGAATGGCAGAAGCATATAAACGTTACAAAACATGAAAACCACAGTTATCACCACACAGGTAATGTACATCATAATAAATAGCAGGAATAAAAGAAGAAAACAAGCAAGAGATAATACACCCAGAAACCTAAGAACTGTCATATCAGTTAAAACATTTACAAACAGATGCCTCTTTAAAAACAATCTTTAAGAATAGTCTTAAAACATTCAAGAAGCCCGACTCCTTCAACTTTAAGTCTTTCTGCACCTGATTCCAGTCTGAAGGAGACGCAAACTGGAAGGATGTTTTCTAACTCCCAAATTTGGGAGTGAAGAAGATGGAATGACGTTCCTGGAGTCCTGAACTCAACCACACTGAACACCTGTAGGATCAACTTGGACGTGACCAACACTGGCTGACTGTTTGAGAACAGGATGCCGTCCCACAGCAGTGTGACCCAGCTGGTGAGCAGCATGAGGAGGTGCTAAGTTGTTTTGGCTGAGTATGGTTCTTCCACATGATACTAAGGCCTCTGTTTGTTAAATGAATTCATTGTTAAATTGCGAATAAGTCTTGTTTCTTTAGACTTCAATCATTCAACCCAATAAACAACATCAAACAAGAGTCAACAGCAGAATAAGCTGTTTGGCAAAGTTTTGGCAAGTTTTTCATGGGTGCAACAGATTGCCTTTGATTGAGGCAACTATTGTCTTTACCTAAAAGTGTGCAGCTTCTTTTTTCTTCTAGAAATAGAGGAAGTGTTTGCTGAAGTGACTGGTTAATGCTGGCTCACTACCTGACTGTTTTGTTGTGACTGTGATTTTTTGGGTGGTTACATTTCTTCTTAAATATGGAGGGTTAGGAGTGACAAAATTAAATCAATAAATATACCATATAAATAAATACATTAAACTTGAAATATATTCGAATATTGTTCTGCTATAACTTCAGTGTGTTTGCTGCTGTTTATACCAGTGCTGCTGCAGTTCTTCTCCTGAACTGTAAGTCCTACTGAAGAAATAGTACCACTAAACAGCAGGAACCAGAAGAGTTGTCCACTGAAAGAAGAGTCTCCAAGGCATACATTCTTCAAACAAATGTAACCACACTTTAACTTTTTTTTTTTAAGCTGATGCCCAAAGAAATAAAACTGCTCATCGCTACAAAGACATAATAAACCAATGCATCTAGATTTAATTCCAAAACTGCATCAGTGCATGGCTGTTCTGCTGATCCAATTGCATTACGCACATCTCCATGAAACACATCCACATCAAACAGACAGAAAGCCATAATAGGATCTCTGTTTCACTGCAAACATTTTTGTAAAGTGCAAAAAACAATATTTGTTTACAAAAAAACAGACTTGTTGAATATTCACACACAATATTCTATGATTTACGATTGAACTATTGTTGAATCCACTATGTTCTGCATTACTGAATAAAGGGCATTATCTACGTAAACGCGTCCTCATCCCCAGTACTCACATGTGGATAGTAGTCCAGGACCAACAAGTACTCTGTACGTCCTTCTGGGCCTGTCCGCTCATCTGCAGCAACAAACCGAGCAATGTTATCGTGCTCCAGCAGCGGCAGGCGGTAGATGGAGCATTCGTTGATGAAGTTCTGCCGATTGGCTGCGGTAAACAACTTCACAGCGACGGGCCGCTCGTCCAGAGAGCCACAGTACACGGTACCGTATCTGCCACGTCCAATCAGCTGCAGGATTGCGCAAGGAAAGAGTATTTAAAGACTTGTGTACATGTTTTCAACTGCTTACAATGCCGCATTACAAAGCAAAGATGCACACATGCTTCACAAATTAAGACAAAATAAGTTCATGAAACGCCACCAGTAGAAGCTGCAGGCAAGCAGCAGAGAACAGGAGGAAATCAATTAAATAAACAAACAACAGGATTAAACAGTTAAAAAGGCTGAGTCAGTTCCAAATCATTCAATTAGTGTCCTGAATTAGACCGTGCACAGCACGCTATTAAGGCCCAAATATGCAGCTTTAAAAGGAAAGGAAAAAAATCTGCAGTGCACTTATTTGTGTTACATTTCTATCTCTGGACATTTATCACCAGCTTAAAAAACATACACACAATGGAAAACAATTCAGATGTTTTGTCTGTGAGTAAGGCTCCCTGGCTCCCACCCCCTCAACAGGCAGTAAGTTTAATGTTCACTTATACAACACAAGGACAGCAGTCTGAATGAAACTCCTGCTAGTAAGAGCTGCTCCTCCAATATCTTGGCTGAAAAGGACTTGTACATTAGAAATACAGGGACTTTTAGCCAATGTTGCAACTGCATTCAGTTTATGGCACTGTTCATTAATCTGCATGATCTATATGAGACAGAACTAAAGAAATTCATTAAAAAAATGTATCTCTCTCACTCAAACAGCAGAAACAAGATTTACTATATCAGTCTGGTGTCAGTGAAATTAACAATAAGAATCAAGCGTACAACACAATCAACATTCAGCACATTTATTCATACTACGAGTCAAGCTTGCTCTGTTTTCTAGGCAGCTAACCAATCTGTAAGCCAGAAAAACCTCAGAAAGTTGAGACAAAAAGGAGAGTCGTTTTCATGTGTCATATCTAGAAGAAAAATATTCTGCTAAATATCATAATCTACACAGGAAATGTTTTATGAGATGTGCAAAAAGCTAATAGTCTCTCGACTAAGAATGGGCAATGATTTTTTAAAATTTGAATAGTCATTAAAGAATGCAAATCTGAATAATTAGTGTTACTCTGGTTTTAATAGGTGGTTGTCTTTTTTCCCCACTGCTTCTAAAGCTGAGGTAGTGGTAATGAGACAGCTGTTTCAGAACAACTATGGTGCTTTTCCAGGTAGGGGTGCTATGTTCGGAACAGAACCTGCCAGGAAAAATTATAATAATAACGCAACGCGATCATGTGCCCATTTCTGCCATCACAGGCCCTGTCTACACTACTCTGGGTAATTTTGAAGATATCTAAAAACACTTTCCAAAGTTTTGAAAAACATTTTTGGTGGATCTGACTGGAGTCAAAATACAAAGTTTTTCGATAAATGATGATGTAGCAGCATATTTTGTGCATGCCCACCATCACATTGAGCCCTACAAGCTACAACAATGGAGCCATTTGTTGTCTGTCTCACTTTATCCTGATCCTGTGCTGAAATGGTTAATAACAGGAAAATTTGAATATCAAAAAATAAATAGATTAAAAATAATTTTTAAAAAAAGAGTTTGAGGTGTATCATTATCCGAGCTAATAATGTTATTTCTCTGTATTTTGATTTGTCGTTAATGTGGATGTTCTCGCCACCTAATGGTGAAGTAAGGGTACTTCAATGTTCATTAGAGTAATGTAGATAGAAAGTTAGTTTTTTTCTTTGTTTACAAAAAAAGACTTTGTTCAGCTTAGCTTTTTTTTAGCAGTAAAGGGGGTGTCATTATTATATGGATTGAACAATAACATGAACAAAGTGTCTCTGCTTCCTTTCGTTGCTAAAATTAAAGCCACAAGATTTCATTTATGGGCACCGCCATGATGTACTTTGGAATCAGACCTTTGTGCACTCTGGATGTGGGGCTTTAAGTGCCCCTCTTCCCCCGAATACAATCATGGTGTTACATGACCTTTCTTTTAAGCATAAAATACCTCATTACCGCTAAACATGTTAGAAAATTTTTAACATAAAGCATGATAAAACTACGTGAATCAACAAGTATAAACTTTTAAATATTTATCTGAGGTTTTTAATATCAAGAAAAATGTCCTGTTTTTTACATGGAGGGGGTGGGACTTAAAACTTGTACTGGAACCAGCTGAGGGGATGCCTGTCCTGTTCCAGCTTCAGCTTCTGGGTTCCTGTCAGATGTCTTCATTTCTTTAATGGTCGACTGGCGCCAGTTGCTACTTGTGGGTGGGAATGTGGGCGGAGGCAAATGATCAAATTCAGAGTTATGTATTTTCCAAGTTAGGGAAAGGAAGAAGAGTCATCTCCTGAGCCATTTTAAAGCAGTGGGAAGTTTTATTGGCAAAAACCTTTTTAAGGCAGATGAATTTATAATGGATTAACAGCTGTCGGAGTGGGCAAAAGTACGATTATGTTATTTATTTTAGTTTTTAGCCTGGAATCAGTAAAAATCAGCCTGTAGTGTTGTAGAATTGTGAACATGTCTTCCTATTGCAGACAAAATGACACAAACAAACCTAAATCAATTTCTGAGTTTCTTTGGCTTTTGGTCGTCTGTTTATTAACGTTGCCATAGCTGAAAATCCTCCAAACTTTATCGAATTCTTATCACGATATGAGCCTTCCCACTTCTGTATCAGGTTTCCAGGATCATGTGTCGGTGAAAGCAAATTTCTATTTTTGTACGCCTGACCTGTCACTTCATTCATCCTGCTGTGATCAGATGATAAAAGTCACATTGAAACGACCAAAGTAACCAAAAACCTTGATGTATTTTGGGTGTATTTTTGTCTCGCAGCCTTTGGTTTCTCCTCCTTTTCTTCTGAGCTCTCCTTTTCCTCCCTGTCATATTCTGAAGTAAGAGCAATATATGTCTATAATAATGACTGTTTCAAATCTCAGGTAAGGCTGAGAAACAGAGGACCATTGTGGTTAAATCTAACAATTTCTTAGAAACAAAACTGATGTAAATGCTAAATCTGAGGGAGAGATGTGTGAACTGACCTCCAGCAGTTTGAGATTGTCGAGGTCCAGAGAGCTCTCAGAGCCAGCAGCTTCCATCATATTCAGATTGTGCAGGCCTTGTTTACCATCTCCTGTTAATATATATATACACATACATACATACACACACACATATGCACACACAGAATTAAAGCTTTAAAAATGACAAAACCACACCTGAATTTAAATGAAAGATTGGCTCTGGTTTTGAATGTGAGAAGAAATGAGATTCTATCAAAAACATTCGAACATCCCTAAATAATCAATGTTCCCTGCTCATCCTCAGAGTGAGGCACCATGGAAACTCACCGTGCATCATGCGGTAACCAAAGAAGACTGCTACAGCAACCACAGCCAGCACGGAGACGGTTACCAGGGCGATAATTACCGTCTCTCCATGGCGCAGTGTGCTGGTGTCTACTAGAAGGAAACATCAGAAAAACACACAAATCAAATGTTGACCTTTAGATGCGAAGAGAACATTTTTCTGAAACCATCCAATGGCCTTTTGGGTGTGTTTGAGTAACAGGATGATCAAGCGCAAATAATACTGCCACAATGATGCACAAGTTTATTAGGTGTCCTCTGATAAAATCCATCATCATAAATTATACATATTGCACATTTGCTGGTTTAACTTTGTATTTAAAGCAACAGTTCAGATCTTCCGAAGTGAGATTTTACTTGCAGATAGCTTTTGTGACCTCAGTTGAAAAACAGTTTATTTTTGACTGGACTGATGAGCTAATAGTCCAAGTGGAGTCAAGACCAAAGTGGATGTCTTAACACATAAAACCCAGAGCGTATTACTCTTATCTGTAATATTTTGGTGTCTCCAGTTCAATATTTGAACTGGTTCCTGTGTTGTTTTTATTAAAAGGAAAAAAAAAAACGTGAGAGCTTCTTATGTACACACAAAATGGAGTAAAGTTTAGATTTTCTTTTGTTTGTTTACAATAATTTACTTAAATCTATAAAAACTGAAAATTAGGAAGTAAATGCACACAATGAAAATGTTTCGATACCAAAGACATCAACAAACAAGAAAGCTTTAACATCTGAATATGAGCTGCCAAAGGTTTCTTGGTTTTCTAGCTCTGTCTGTATGTAAGATGGTGAGTTTATATAACATGGCGAGTGAACATTCTGTCCTTCATGTCGATGCGTTTGAAGCAGCAAAAAAAAAAGAGCTAGATTAAGGATCTGAGCGACTGTGACAGCAGTCAAATTGTGATTGTTAGGCAGCTGGGTCCAACTATCTGCTCTGTGGGCTGATTCCAGTCTGCAGTGGTTAAAACCTGACAATTTTTCTGTTTCCAAACTGTAAACAGAGCAGGATGATACAGAAACACTGGAATGCCCAGGAAGTATGCAGATTTACAGACAATCAGGAATGCCACTGACAACATGGAAGGGAGGAAAAAAACTAAACAAAACTTCTTTTAAGACTAACAACAATAAGCTGGACAGTAAAAGGAAAAAATATGTGTAGAAGGTGAATGGAAAAAAGAGCAAAATGTAAAAAACAAGAGTATAGAGCTGGATGGATATATTCTGAGAGGCAGTTAGCAAAAACAAAAATTATTAAACATCTACACATCTTACATTAAACTGAAATCCTGCTCAGCAAATACAAACAAATAGTATGGAGGTTTAGAAACAGACTCTACATTCGTTTCCATCAGTCTACACTTTGGTTCTGCCAAGAGAAATCTGTTTTATTAATTATTGATGGCTTCAAGAGCCCGAGGGCAGCTCTGATTGACAACCTGGCAAAAGCATGTATGCACTTTCTGGCACAAACACATATAGGAGTTGATAAGGTTCTCTTCAAACACCAAGATGTATCAGCTCAAAATCAAAACAAGGAAGTCCACTGACAAAATGCAGAAGCACAAAGTTACAGGGAAAAAGAAAGTCCCCCCTTCTAATTCTAGGGTTTTATGTATTAAGACATAATAGAGCAGATCTGGTCCATTATGATTTCTTACTTTTTGAGCCATTCTGTTGTAGATTAGCTGCTGTGTTTGGGATCATTGTTCTGTTGCATCATGACCCAGTTTGGTCGAAGCTTCAGCTGTCAGACAGATGGTCTCAAAATTGACTCTAAAGTACTTTGGTCTACAGAAGAGTTCATGGTCGACTCAATGACTGCAAGGAACCCAAAACAAGCCCAAACCACAAGTCCTCCATTACCGTGCTTTACAGTTATGAGTAGAACAGTAAAGCACAGGCACAGTTACAGGTATGAGGTGTTTGTGGCATTGCACTTTGTGGGTATGGAACATGAATAGAGCCTACTGTCTTAAGTCACCAAACAAGTCTGCACGTTTGTCTTATTATTAACAGACTAAACTTGAAAGAAACCTAAAGCTAAAGCTGTTTGTGTATTTCCCCTTTATGCTCACACTTCAAATTGACTTTGTACTTAACTGTAAATATTCATAATTAAAATACAAAAATGTGATTACGATGGCTGCTTTCTTTTCCAACTCAGGAACAGAAAAGATTGCTAGTTGATAACTAAAGCACAGTTGTATGGCCATAAACAGACTGAATACTCCCCTGCACTGCCACATAAAGAAAGATTTAATCAGCGCTGCAAGAATTTGTCTGGCAAATGATTGTCTTTTATGTTGCAGAGGCTATCACTCCAGCTTTAAATACTTGTCCTTTATGAAGAGGATTCAGTCACAGTTTCATCAGAAAAATGTAACCGACTTACAAATAAACACTCTTGTTGCGTTTAAATCAAGTAAATGAGTTCGCTATTTACAAGTCAAAATACATTTCACCTTTTCAGCATTAAAACAACAATGTTGAGTTTTTGTTTAGTTTTAAATGCAGGTCTTTTACTTGTAATAAAACTTTTACTCTGTATTATTTGCTGATTTATTCGTATACCAACCCTGGTGTCATAATCTATGGATTTCTGTATTAAATGACTCCGTTTCCTACATCTAAAAACACTGGCATAAATCTGCCAAGACATATCAGGAATTAATTTGGCTAAATCTGAAGGAGGATTTCAAATTCCGGTACAATGCAAATTTCACTGATTGCTGAAAAGGGATCACAGAGTTATTTTCCTGCTGCCTCCCTGGTTTGACCTGTGATCTGTTTATGCAGAAGAACAGTTGCAGACATGCCTGCAGACAGTGAGAGCAGACGCTCTGTAATCCGTGGAATGCAGCGGGACGACACGGAAGGCGGTGAGTTCGTGTTTATGAGTAAGCAGTGCAGGTAATGAGCTGCCGTTGCTACCAACCCCTCCCCCTCCCTCATCCCTGCCACACACGCTGCTTCCATTCACACTAAAAGGAACAATTAACAATACATGTGTCAGTGTTGTTTGACAGCTCGCTAATGCCTTAAAAGCACAGAAGATGGGCGGCGATATAAACTGAAATCACCATTAGGCGCTCTCACTTCATGGTAGTGGATTATAATCAACACAAGCACAGAATGAGAAACCTGCTTATTATTATTCATATTATTGGACAAAGGGGTCAGAGAATGGACTTGTTTTTGGTCAAAAAGTCAAAGCAGGGACTTTTTGGTAATTAATGCCATCATCAAACGATAAGCATCGTTGCGCTAACAGCTTTACTTTGGTTCCTGTGCTGCTCTCTCGTAGCCTGTCCAAGTTTATTTGGAGCAGTGATCTTTATGCTTTATTGGTCGTTTTATTAAGCTCCTGGTCACAATTTGCTGTATTTATCTTAAACATAAGTCACCTAAAATGACTGTGTTCTCTAAGTGAAATTGGTTGCTGCTCTAAATCTGGTTGTTTAACATGGTTCTCATGTCTTGAGTTTCAGCTTTGTCTGTGTTTGTGTGTATGAGCATAGATTTAGTTGGTTTTGTATTCGATTGGGATTCAGTTTTGCCTCTGGACTGCTGTCATCAAATGCTACCTGAATGCAATGCGGTAACTGGTCAGAGGACACTCACAAACTGACCTGTTGTTAACCTGCATCTTAATTTTTGTTCTGGAGCTGGACTGATTAAAAGTCACGTCTGCTGTTGAGAAGTATGAGAGGGCAGCTGTAAAGCTTGTTTTTTATCCCAATGAGAGAACAGGAGCGAGAGAACCAAGATCTGTGGTTCACAGTTAACTGCTGCATTAGGTTATAATGCTGAATTAAACATGAACACAGTGACTAAAGGAGGATTTAAAAATATCCCATATAAGTCCACTCTGGCTCAAACAGACCAATTGTGTGAGCTGACCCTGATGAACCTTGATCTCTTTGAAAGTTGTTCTGGACTCTTTGGGTTTCCTTCATATTATCCGTGTCTTCTATTTGTCATCAGTTGTCCTCTTGTGGACACGTCTAGGGAGGTTGTCTCCAGTCCTGTGGACCTTAACCTTCTGAATAATCTGAGCAGCTGTAGTCACAGGAACATCCAGCTGCTTGGAGATGGTCTTATAGTCTTTACCTTTAACATGATGTCAATCATTGTCTTTCTAAGCTCCTGAGACAACTCTGTCCTCAGCTTTCTGTGCTCCATGTTCAGTGTGGTACACACCATGACACCAAACAGAACTGTGACTACCTTTCACCCTTTAAACAGTTAGACTGACTGATTACAGACACACCTTAGTTTAACATGTCCCCGTGGGCAAATTAGTTTCTGGAGTTACCATCCTTTTAGTCAAGGCCAGTTTTATTAGTTTGTTTTTTTAAAATAATTCTGCAGAACCACAATACCAAAGCAAAGTCTTATTGAAATTAGTTAATTTTAAGTCTTTTTTTTCTTTTTATTACTTTTGCTGGTTTCAAGTTATTTCAGGGGCCATAGTGGGTTTTTCTTCCTTTAACAAAAGGCTACCGTTTGTAAGGTAATAAACATTTATTGGGTGTCCTTACTTATAGGCTGTGCAGTGGTGGGGCTTGGCGACGGAAAGTCGTCTGTGAAGTTGACATTGCACATGTCGCTGCCACAGCAGCAGAAGTGGAACGTTCCATTCTGGATTTGTGGGGGCAGGTTAGTCACCACGCAGCGGTCGTCACGGCAGGCCTGGTGATCACCTATGTGACTCCAGCAACCTGACACAGGAAAATAGAGGTTTTTCTGATTGGTTAACATGATTTATTTAGTCCAAAACTGTGTTCTTTTCATTGGGTGCAGTAACAACTTAAACAAGGTGCAAGTGGAAACACTTCACACTAGTAACTCAAGCTTTAACGGTGCAACAAAGCAGCCTTAAAGTAGACAGTTAAATAGCTGGAGGGATTTGTTTTTCTCTTCTGTATCATTAAAATGTGTATAATTGAGTTAATTTTTATCACTCTACATTTTGTTCTTCACTCACTTTACTACTTCACACGACATTAAACCGAACCAAAAACGATTCAAAAGTCTTTAAGTGAAATAAAAGAAATGTTTGATCCGGAAGTTCAGAGCTTTTCATTTAACTTTATCGTAATAAAGCTTCAGTATCTTTCAAATTACAGTGGAAAAGTTCAAATATTATAACTTATATAAGCAACAGTCATAAATAATTCAACTACTTTTAATTCAAGAATAAAAGTATACAGAAAACATTCATCTTCATTTTCTGGTGATCACTGAAGTCCTTACATATTAGAAGGAATGTTTGCAGCTTTAGTTTCACAAAAAATTTGGGCTACTTGGATTATAAAATAATTGTTCTAATCTTTTAGTACCATCTGTTTGCACTTCAAGCAATTGTTTGACAAAAAAAAATGTGACAAGTAAAATACCTTGTTTGACCAGCCGGACTTCTCCTGGAGGACTTTTCTCCCACAGGCCAAAACAGTGGTTCCCCTTGGCACATCGAATGGTGGTGTTCTCTGAGGAAACCCGGCCTTCGCCCCCAGCCACTCGCTCCACCTCCCGGTGCTGCTGGTCCAAGAAGGCACACTCCCTTTCTTCACCTTGTGCGGCTGTGAAGAGATGGAGAGGGGGGAAAAAAAACAAACTTTTTTTAACTGTAACAAGTCATGTCACTTTTTTGTCCTTCAAACGGTCTCGCCCCCTTATGGGAGGTCAAACTGAAAATAACTGATGTGATGCCTTAAAACTTCGGTGTCAAATTTTGTACAGCATCTATTCACAAAAAAAGACTGATTTGCATTTTATTTTGCTTCTTTAATAAAGCAGAGATGCTGTAAAAGAGCATATTTGTGGCTTCAGGCCAGTGGTAGAAAGTATTTAAATGATAAACCGTGGGAGCCATGCTCCGATACTTAGACTTCTACCAAAGTATGATTTTACTTTTTGGGGGGGTCATTTTAAACCATAGCATTGTTTGATTATTATTTTTTTTATTCTTTTTTTGACTTGAGTAAAAGACCTGAACACTTCTGCTACTGATTAACCAACCATGAAGAATGCTAGTTAGCATGCTATATGAAAATGATGTAATTAGTTTACTGTAACTACAACACTGGATAGGCAACCAAAACAGCAAACAAACAAAAGCAGTTTTCATGAAAAATAGGACAAGTGTCAGAAATACAACTGACTGGGTGGCATCGATCATCCACTTTGATGAAACAAGAATATTAAATCCAAATTTATGAAAGTTTTTTTTTTTTTACATAATGCTGGTGATTGTTGAGCCACAGTGACAACTGTTTTCCTGACACTGGTCACTAAAAAGCTATAAAGCAACACTGTAATCCTATTTATTGTCGTTTTCTTAACAAACACATTAGAAGTTGCATTTACTGATTACTGATTTAGTCATAGTAGAGGGGTGGTTTTCATCCAAAATAAAGTGAGGACATTATAAGTGCTTAAATGCAGCAGGAGGTAGTTGTATGCTAGTGGCCTATTGGCCCAGGCAAATGAGAAGGTATAAGCTGCTAGCAGGTCTCAGGCTAACCAATCAAACATTAAAGAGAGTACTGCTAGCTAATAGCCAATGAGCTCCATTTACAAGATCTTCCCTTGACTAGACCAGCTTCAAGGCTTAAATGGATAGGCCAGTCAACTTTGAAGTGACGTTGTGTCAAATAGTTATCAATAGAAAGGCTAGGTTAGTGGGTAATGGCTGGCCAGAAGAATGCCATACCAGTGTGGAAGAATGCTAATAGCTAATACATTAGCTAATATTAAACCTCTACACTTTTGCATGACAGTTTGTTTAGTTTGTTGCTGTTTTCTCAACCGAACAATGTCTATGTTACAACGTGAATGTGTATTACATTAGCTAATATAGAACACTGGCATGTCATTTTTGAGAAAGAGTTGTGTTATAAGCCTGAACAATGATAAAAACTGGCACTCGTTGGCTAGCCTTTAGCCTAGCCTACACAAAGACTTTTCTCTTTCTCAATACTATGTGCTCTAAATCGGATGTCACAGCTAATAAGGTACTAATTACTGATAACTATTAGACAGAACATCACTTCAAAGTTGTCTAGACTATTCCTTTAAAGGTTTATATAGCTCAAAAGTAGGCACTAGTTGCCGGGACTGAAACAGACTGCGCAAAGCATCTGTTAGCTGCTAGCTACTGATAACAAGCAAAAAAACAAGTGAGCTAAAATCACCAACAATATAAATCCTCTTTCACTGAACAAGAAATATGGTGCAAAGTCAAATAATTTTGTGTTAACTTTGGGACATTATGCTTCAGTAAGGTTAAGAATGATAAAATTTAAGCTCATAGGCATTATTTAAAAAAAAAAAAATACACAAATGAGTTTTATGGGATTAACATTTGCTGCAATGAGACTTTAAAAGTTTATGGAAATGTGTATGTGTAGTAAGAGCTCACAGGCAGCTAATTTTTATTAACTTAGGCAAATTTTATTTCACATATTTTACTCATCAGTTTCACTCTGTTCCAGCTTTTTAAATATGCACAT
>JAOXNZ010000110.1:14251672-14263093 GCA_028566095.1 Kryptolebias brasiliensis | reverse complement strand
AAAGCATTTAGTTTCTTTGATTTGTTGACTTTGTTTTTGCTTAGAAATTACATTTTAGTTCATTCTCAGAAACAAAAGCCACTTCTCTTTAAAAACAGTCACTAAAAAGTGCTCGTGTGGCATTGCCATAAAGTCTTGAAGTGAAACTTTTGTTGGTTCGCAGTTTGAACCCCACCTAAAACGGTTTTCAAAAGTCCTCTGGACCACAGAACAATCTGTGCTTGACTGTAGGGATGGTGTTCATTGGGTCATAGTCAGAATTTCTCTTTCTCCAAACATGCCAAAGACCTCAATTTTGGTCTCACCTGACCAAAGCCTTCTCTGAAACATTTAGATAATCACTGGCAAACTTTATACAGGTCTGTTTATGGGGCTTCTCAAGCAGGGGGACCTTGCAGGCACTGCAGGATTTCAATTCATTACAGGTTAGTGTCTTGGCGATGGTCTTCAGATCAATAACAAGCTCCGCTCATGTTGTTGACAGATCTTTAGTTTTTTCATGGTGTTGGAGATGTTGGAATAGAAGAAATTGATTCCAACAGGTGTTTTTTTTTATTATTATACACATTTAGGAGTGTCTGTAATTGATCTGTGTGCCACGTGGTAAATAGACTGTACTTATATAGCACCTTTCTAGCCAACCAGGCTATTCAAAGCACTTTACAACCCAATCTGTGTTCTCATTTACCCATCCACACACACATTCATACAGCACTCTACAAAGTTAATCTGAATAAATCATTCTATAGAGTCTAATCAGTGCTTTAAACTCCATTCATACACTGATGGGGCACACATCAGAGATAGTGAGGGTTCAGTGTCTTGCTCAGGGACACTTCAACATGTGACTGCTGTCAGGAATCAAACCTCCAGCTCTCTCATTGGAGGACAACTACTCTAACCACCTCTAACCACTGAGCCAGTGTGGGAGTCATTATTCTGCCTGGTTTGTAGGGGATCAAACAAATATTAAAATTAAACTACTATACAGATAATAGACAGTTCATTTCTTTGTAAGTGAGCAAACTTGCAAAATAAAGATTTCCCCCACTGTAAAGGAGGATTCCTCTTGTTGGTTTGTCTGCAGATTTCTGATTCTACGTCAGTGTTTTTAGAAGTGTTTCTGTTTGAAAGCTAATCTCTGTGCTCATCTCTTCTTGCTCATGGCAAACTCTGTTCCTGACTCTGCTCTGCGGCGCTCGCTGTGTAATCTCGGCTCGTGCTGCAGCAAGGGATTGTGGGGTCAGAGTATGCGAGCGAGGCCAGTGGAGCGAGGCAGATGAGAGGAGGAGACATGGCGTAGTCATATCAAAAGGCTACAGAGTAGTTTTCTGCTCTGAGCACCTTCATTGGATGGCGGCGGGCACGGCTGGGTGTTTACCCATGGCCCAGTTATTTGCTAATCTCTCCCTCCCCCCCAACTGGCCTTCAGTGCACCCTCCTCTCGGCGCTACCCCTTCCCCTTCGGCTTTGCAGCTAAAAAACAACAGCGATCTAATCTTGCCCTCCCTCGCCTCCCTCCCCCTCTCCCTAATGCCGATGTAGGAGGGACGCGAGACAAGGCAGTCTGAAGCTTGATTAAAAGGCACATGGACTGGTTGGCTCTCTGCACATTCACATCCACACTGAGAGGCAAAAACAGAAAAAAAGAGAAGTGGTACGGTACTAAAAAGCAAAAGCTTTCTTGGCTAAAGGCTGTGCTTGATAGATCACAACCCCCTCTAGCAGACATGCTTTCCGAAAGCCACTCAAGTGGTGATTTTACGTCAAAACGCATCAACTACTTGTGCATTTCAACACCCTCGTGTCTCTTCGGTTGCAGAGCTGACCCTGACAGCAACAACAAAATGTAAACAATCAAATAAAAGCTCAGCATTCCTTGAAGAAATGCATATTGCCCGCCACCTTTCATGCCAGAGATTTGGACTAAATCGTTGTATGTTGTAACAATATTTGCAACCTCTCTTGCTATATTGCGCTCAAAGCATGTGTGAGAAAAACTCTCAGCTACTACCAAACTAAATTTTAGTAAAATATCTGTAAAACTCAATGAGTTAGTCATTTTGCGTTGGCAAAATTTGATTAGCTATGGCAGCAATTTTGCATTGGATTGACACTAAAAGTTAATCAGTTGTAGATGTACCTCCAATTCTTTTTTTCTGAGAGTTTCATGCAACTTACTCTCAGCTACAACCACATCAAATTTTAGGTGAATATTAGTAAAGCTGACAGATATACAGTCGTTTTTGTGTTTTCTAAGGTCAGTTGGCTGTAGCGGCCATCTTGAATTGGGATGGCTTGAAAAGGTAATCAGCTGGAAATATACATCCAATGATTACTTTCTGCAAGTTAAATTAAAATCAGTCCAGTTTTTCATGAGATATTTTGCTAACAGACAGAAACGCACGCACAGATAAAAAGATTATTGCCATTATTTTGCTGACACCTCCAATTTTCCAAGTCCCCCAGGTTGAGTTTAAAGATGTGGTGGTGGTAGTGAAGGGGGGTTTAATCTGTCCCATCTGCTGCCCTGAAACTGCCCCCACCTCCGAGAAGCACCAGTGCTCAGTCTGTCTGGGTCTGGTACAGTTATGCTAATCCCAGGGTTTATACTAGCCTCAGAGCTTACAGGCCTCTCTTACAGACCACCGTTTTATACCCCCTCCCTGAATGCTTGCTGCACATCTTAACTTTCCCAAATGTGCCATGAAAATGACAAGTGGCGTTTGGCTCTCACTCCCTGTCCTGGATAATCTCAGATTATATGAATGAGATAAAAGTCTGGTTTCAGGCTCAGTTCAGTCTGTTTGTAACATTACTTCCTTGTTGAATAAATGAACTACAAGTGCAGGCTTGATGTGCCATGAAAGCATCTTAACAGGTTGATTTTTTTCCCTTCTTTTTGGGAACAAAACCAACCACAATCACAGGCAGCCTGCGGTTGTCTGGTATGATGGGGTTTTCACCCAATCTGTCAGAGCTGACTGCTGCCGGGACTTCCTGTTAAAAACGGCCCACCGAGATCAGTCACCGTCATGAATAAAAATAAAGCATGGTCAGTCAATTTGGTAATTAAATTAATTTACAACCTAAAAGGCGAATCATAATACAGTAGAGGTAATCTGATCATTATCCCTCGGTGCCTAAGGGCAAGAAACAGGTGTGCGTGCATTTGTGAGTTCGTCTGTTAGCAAAATATCTCATGAACCACTAGATGGATTTTAATTAAACTCTCAGAAAGTAATAACTGGATCTTCATCTACAACACATTGCCTTTTCAGGACAACCCAATTCAAGATGGCAGCCACAAAACTGACCTTAAAAAACACCAAAATGGCTACAACTCAGCTAATTTAACAGATATTGAAAAATCATTTGGCGTAGGAGTAGCTGAGAGTCATTCACAACACATACTCTGAGCATGAGATCTCGTGATATCGAGTGAGATCACGAATAAAGTTATTTTCAAGGACTGACTGCAACTGTTAATTCTGCTGTTTAAACAATTAGGCTGTCCCAATTTAAAAATGTCATCATATATTTGCCCATATAGTTGTGTAATGTGAAACTCACTGCAGTGGTTTAAATAGTAGCGCTTACATAAACCTCGGAAATTTTGGAGACCAAAATTGTTTTGAGACGACAGCAATCCAGTCTTAGCTGTGTTCAGACTAGCTTTTAGCCTGTCGATCCTGTTAAAAGTAAAATAGTAAAATATTTCAACAAACTGAAGCCAGTTCAGAGAGATAATACATGTAAAATATTCATATTTATAACTTTTACACAAAGAAACTAACTTAAAACGGTCTACTCTTGGTTAGGCTAGTATTAGCATATGCTACTGCAATGGCAGGATAATGTACTGATGAAAATGTTCATAACCTAATCACAGAATAAAACCTTTGAATGCAGATAGACAGCAGCTTCATAACATGTTTTGTTTACAATGCTGACAAATTAAACTTTACAGTTTATTTTCTAAACTCTCAAAAGCATCTTTAGGGGTGAAAATTATTACCAACTTCAATAAATGAAGAATATACAGCTCTGGAGCACATTAAAAGACAATATTTTTTAACATAGGAAGAGATTAAAATCAATATTTGTTGTAATAACCGTGATCAATTAGTGATTGAAATGGCTGTCCTACATTTACAAAAATTAGGAGTGGTCTCTTAACTTGCTCCAGAGCTATATTTCCCCGTTAATCAGTCTGTAGTGAACTAGAGTCAAAACTGATCAAACTCAGCTGATTAAAACATGATTTAATTTATTTTTCTCCCTGAAATATCAGAGCAACCATCAGCCTTAAAAATGGCTGCAGAGGGGCAGAACATTTCTGGTAAGTTTCAGGAGACTTTCCTAGAAACTTCTCAAGGAAAGTTTGGGCAGGAAATTTGGAAAATATTCTAAATTGGATACTTTCCATGACAATTGATGGGAATTTACAGGAATTTGGTGTACTTTCAACCAACAGTATCATATCCAAACAACAATATAAACATTTTGTCAGAGAGATGAGTTTGACCCAAAGTTTATGAAAGACACATTTATTGACCAAATTTGCAGATGATGACATCACTGTCACAACCACATGAGAACAATGGATTTAACATTTTTAAAGTTTTCTCTTTTTTGTTGTTGTAATCCTTTTCAATATTCATGTACCCAACTCTAAACAAAACTTATTACATGTTACTATTTCAATCTGTCCCTACAGGTCCCTACATGTCCCATTTGTCCCCACATGTCCAGGTGACAGTATCATTGTTTAGGGTGTGGTACCTCTCATTGTATGGTACAGCAGTGAAATCTGGATGATTTAGAGTTAAATATATTTTCCCAACTATATATGAAATTCTTGTTGAGGCCCAACCTTCAATATTTTCAATGTATTTCATTTTATTTCCATGAATTCCCGTTAATTCCCACAGAATGTTTCCAACTTTAAAAAGTCCTGGATTTTTTACAACCCTACTTATCGCTCAGTTAAAAACACTCATCCCGTGGCTCCTCCCAGCTGTGGCTCCCTTTTACTGGCTGTGTTCTCAGATGGTACAACCTTTACTTTCCTTCAATTGTTACCAGGCATACTCGGAACTGCATATTATTTCCCTGCTGCTACCTTTGATACAGTCGGAAACATCCAGGTCTGAAGTTCTACACAGCAGTACGCACAGATTTGGCATTTAGAGGATAGTTTAATAAATAAATAAATAAATACAAATATTACCCAAAAGCCTTGCAACTGCTGACATATCTGTGTAAAGCTTCTGCCTATAAAGATCTACAAAATATCCCGAGCAACGGTTTTTTTTTTGCGAACTCTAGACTTATCGTCTCTTCTGGCCAAGGCTTCGTGTTAATCACAGGCTGTCACTCCGAGTTACCATCTCAAGGCTGCACCTTTTGTTTTCTAAAACATCCACTAATTTCTCCTTTTTGCCAAACCACCAAGCGCTCGCTGAACACTGTTCTATTGTATAATGTGCAGCTTGTACCTCGATGCACAACTCATTTGTGAGGTGCAGACTGATTTACTTGTTTTTATTTACAAGAACACAACTGTTGCTCTTTCGGTTAAAAATGCTCTGAAAGCATCTGCAGTTTGATCTTTTCTTGAATACTGATGTGCAGTGCAAAATATACAACCAGAGTGGGCTCAGTTTTTCTATATCCTCTAGTGTCATCAACTGTTTTATTCATCTCTCCATTCAGCTGTCCAAACACTCAAAGCAAATTGTTCATATACACCATTTTATTACTTGTGTTTTTGCTCCCACCGACTGATCAGTTTGCGGTTTTAAATCTGATTTTTGGATGTTTTATAGGCTTCTGTTTATCATCCTTGTCTTCTACCTCCAGAGAGCTGCCTCATCACATCCAGAAAAGAGCATGATGCGAGCTCAGCAGTCTTCCATCAGGGCCAAAGGTGACTCAGCTTGGTACTTTTGTCCTTCGTCGTCACACAAGATCAGAACGATGCATTCAAACTCACAAGTGAAGTTTTTTTTTTTTTTAAATACTACTGATGTGTAAAATCTTATTGGACTTTTCATGTCAAATGTTTGCTGAAACTGAACTGAATCACATTCCTCAAAAGAATCTCAGTCAATATGCTGACAGCATATTTACCACCTTTTTTCTGTGTTTGGCAAAGTTAATTTGCAGTATGTCTCTTCAGGCTTCCGTACTATTAACATTGTAATATTGTTCAAGAAGCACCAGGCTGTTTGTCTCAGACATGGTTAGCGTTGAATGTTGAGCAGCTTAAAATCAAACAAAATCTGATTTAGGAGGAGTTTTAATGCACTTTGGATATTTGAAAGTTCGATGAAACGAGGAGCAGAATTTAACTCACTGTAGAAGTAAGGAAAGATATTTTTGGACCATCCCTTTAACTGGAAGGTTTGTTTTAAAATTATTTTAAAGGAATGTGTTAATTTTAGGCCTGCACAATACTGGGAAAACGGGCAATTGCGATACAGACTATTGCAAGGACAGTACCAGTTGTGATAAACCCACATTTTCCTCTCCTTTTTTCTACTGTCATCACTGAACTCTTTAATGTTGCTTTAGCATTTTAGCCCTGTTCTTCTAAGTCAGCTGTAGGAATTTAGGGTAGTGGGAATCTATCGGATTGCCAAATATATTATTAGCATCCAGACTGGGTCTACTATTTATTACAACACCTTGTGATACTAATACTGCAAACTTTGATATTCTGACGACAATATTAAGTGCAGTCCTAATGAATATCAAACACCAACTTTCTTATTTAATTTCATTCAATTTGCATGTTTTTCTTTTGAATTGAGTCCATTTTAATTCCAAATCTCAGCTCAGCTCAGATTCTTACATTAGAGTTAAAGATTCAGAGCCCTCAGTACTTGGGTTGGACGGTAGTACGGTGTCCCAGCCTATCCCAAAGTTGATCAAATCTCTGCTGTGAATAAGCTGAAACTGTGTGTTTACGCTCCTGTATAAAGACTGTACTTTCTGTAGAAAAACTTCTGCCATTTGTGTTGTTTAGCTCCTCTTAAAGGGATAGTCCAGTCAACTTTGAAGTGATGTTCTGTCTAATAGTTAACATTATCAGCCGCGATTTCAGTCAGAGAGCACGGAGTATGGAGAAGGAGGCAAAAGTCTTCGTCCAGGCTAAGCTAATGGCTAGCAGAGGTGTCCTAATACTAAAATTCAAAGCGCGATATCATTACTAAGAAGAATACTCAAACTCAATACCACTTTCAATACCAGCGGGGGGAATAAATTCAAAGACACAGTGTTCTTTTTCATGAAGATGAGAACAATATAAACAATACATTTATTAATAATAATCATCTTAGTTCGTGCCAGACCAATAAGCAAAAGGCAAGTCAGCTGTCATTTAGTTAAAGAAAGTTAAATTAACTTTATCATAGCACAACAAAACTGGTAACTTGTTAACGTTAGCCATTTTCATTTTAGCCATTAGCTTGTGTTACAGAGAGTAGTAATAAGACTTTCAGCAGCTTACAGAGATGAACATGCTGTGTTTATAGTGATTTTAACAGAAATGTCCTTTTTTTGTTTTTGTCTCGATTATTTTGACAGATCAATTACTTCGACAATCCTAATGGCTACCCAAACAAGTGCCAGCTTTTTATCACTTTCAGGCTTATGAAACAACTCTTTCTCAGAAGTGACACACTGGTATGAAAACACGCCTACATATCCAGACTAGTGCATACAATTAAAGTCCACCGCTCTGAAGTGCCTTTGGGCAAGATATTAGCCTGAGCAGGGCTTTGTGAAAATCTTAAAATTATTACTCCTGCCTGTTTTAAACCCATTTATTTGTGTAAATTCCTTTACAATACATACAATTATTAAACAGTTTATTTTACAGTCTCCATTAGTGCATTGAAATAGTTGTTGTTTTTTTTTTGTTTCTTTATTTCTGATAAGCAAAGCCATGTGACTGAATTCCTGCAAAAGGACTTCTTCCCAACAATATCTTTACAACATGCTGAATATTCAAGAAATACAGAAATAATAGGACCGCGTCCCGTTTGCTTGTTTGTATTTTGTACTTTGAATTATTAACAGATTTAAAAAAGGGGTGGGGGCGTACAAAAACGATCTAAAAATCTTCTTTTGTCATTTTCAAACCAAACGAAAAGTTATGCTTGTCCAAGAATGGATGGAGGAACTTCAGCAATAACACACACACTCCCATAAACAATAATAGTTCATTATAAGGCTGATTATACACATCCATACCCACGCACAGGGCTGTAGCACAAATGAGTGCACCTTTTCCAGACACCAGGCTGAACTAGAATCCCATTAACGGCCCATCTCGTCTTCCCACACATTCCTCTGTTCCCCCATCTCTGCCCTGACTGCTGATATCAGTCTCAAGGTCTTACAGAAGCCTGGCTGTGGCCAAGAAGTACTGAACGGGGCACAAGTTGGCAGAAGAAGACTGCGATGTGTTTGGCAGTGATTTTCCATGGCTTTGTAAACAGAATGATTCAAAAGGAGCCATGGGGGTTTGCTGGAGATGAGATCTTTGAAGACTCAAGAAATGTGCCAACACGACTGGACTGGATCAGTGTCTGAATTTAACTGCAATTAAGTGCTGAGCTATATTGTTAATTCAGACTGAACCAAAATCACAATTAGAGTCTAAATCTCATCACGTTTAGTCTTAAATCATGTTGTGATTAGAGCCTGATTCGCATCAAAATTAGATTCTGAATTGCAGCGCAATTAGTCTGAATCTAGTTACAATAAAGTGCGGAACTGTATTGTTATTGCAATAAGGATTACAGTTTGATTGTCATCGCGTTTAGCCTCAAATCACATCGGGATTTGCGTCATAATTAGAGTCTGAATCAGGTGTTAATTACTTTGAATCACCTCGTGATCAGAGTCGGAACTGCATTGTGATTAGAGTTATAAATCCCATCATGTTTAGAGTCTGAACGCATCGCGATTAGTCTGAATCAAATCGTGATAAGAGTGCATGATGATTACAGTCCAAATGAGATTAGTCTTAAATGCTGAACTATTCTGTTACTGCAGGCTGAATCAAAACACGACTGAGATCTGAGGCATATCGTTATTAAAGTCCAAGTCGTATTATTCTTGAAGACTGAATCAAATCGTGATTAAAGGCTGACTCTTCCTGCGATCACAGTCTAGTAAATACCAGATGAATGGGTTTGACATATGCAGCTAAACGGAACTAAACAGGGAAGCATCAGACATAATGAGAAGCACATTTCTGACTTTAAAGAAATCAATTCTTTTCACTCACCAGCCACTGAAGTCAGGAGAATCGCCAGGCAAAACCCAAATTTTGCGAGAGATTTCGTCGCGGTTCGACTCAGAGCCATGACAGCAGCGTACATCAGCTTTGGTCTGGTGGTCGGGCTTCCTCCGAGTCCGAGTCCTGCCTTTTTTAAACTTCTTTTGGTCCTCTTCTTCTTTTGTAGTCGACTGTATTTCTTTCCTCCTCACGTCAGCTCAATAACTTGAACTGCTCCAGCAGACATGGAATGACACATTGAGAAATGATGCGAAAAAAAAGAGAGATGTCGTTGTGAAGGAGACGGAGTAGACGCAATTTGATGACTAATCACCCAGCAACTAAAGTTAAATTATTCCTGTTTTGGTCTCCGGGAGGGAGCGAACAGATGAGCCGAGCAGCTAACTTGTTTGGCGGATCTGCCTTCTGCAACTGTCCCCCGAATAATGTCCATATCTGCGAGCTAACATGTTAGCTGCCTAAAGCGGCTACTGTCTGGTACTAGAAAACTTGGAAAAAGCCGATAAATATAACTAAAATACCCAACACGGAGCCGAGGCATTTAGATATCAGCTGTACGCTTTGCAGTGGCGTCCACCTTTAAGACTCTGCGGCAAAAAAAAAAAAAAATAGGAATAAAATAACAAATTTGTTCGAGTTGTCTGACTGCTGTCGAAGCAACGACGCTAGCCACAGAGCTAACCAGCTAGCTCGGCTCGTCCAGTCTCATTTCACGGTCGCTGTTATTTCAAAATAAATAAAAGAAAAAGAAGGAAAAAAAAACATGAAGTTATCGTCGCCTGCTTTTAGCTATTGTGGTGTTCAGTGGACGGAAATCGTTCCCCTCTGGTATTCAGAGACGGCGGACGGAGGAGATGGTTATCTTTCGCTGTGATCCGGACGGCTGGGAACGCCTCGTTTGCGGGCTTGTCTGGAGCTCCGTCTCCGGTGTCAGGTTGCTGTGGTCGGTCCCATACAGGCAGGAAGGGCGGTGCAGCGCCGCGGTGCCGCAGACGGTGGATACAGCATGAGGAAAACACACACAGGCTCTCCGGGCCATTTACTAGACGGTTTTGTTGTTGTAAAGACTGGTGTTACGTGTGGACACACAGCACTGGTTTATCTTTTGACTATGAATGGTTCGCTTGTCAGATTTAAGTGGTTTAAACACACAAAACATTTCCCTCTCATGTTGTTCAGCTACAGGGACTGCACCGAAAACTGATTATTAAAAAGAAATCAGCCAATGTCACCATTGAAACAAACAAACAAAAAAATTCAAGAAATTTTGTCCCTTTTGAAGCAAAACATAAACAAACAAGTGGTTGAAGACACCAGCAGTGATCAGCAACTGATGGTCCGGTGGCAAAATTCAGCCAAAAAGGGAGCCATTTCCGGTCCATGGGAGGGGTGGGGTGTTGATATCCACCATAGACCATACATATCTAGACCACTAACAGAAACCCAGAAGCTGAAGCGGGTCCAGCTTCCCTGCAGGCTGGTTCCAGGACACGTTTTAAGTCCTGGCCCCTTTAGGTAAACAAATTTTAAAAATAAAATTTAGCCTCAGTGTTAAGGTGGGGCATGGCGGACCCAGAACGCAGACTCATGGGTTAGGAAAACAAAACTAATTTATTAACACAAGAAAACAAAAAGCTGACGTGGCAGCAAAACTAAGCAACAAAAACTTACAAAGAAACAAGGAGAGAAAGCCCAGGCAGCATGGACGTGGCATGGGAAAATCATGGGCGCATGGACATCAAAAAACAGACAGAACGGGAAGGAATGAACCAGCGAGGAGTAGCAGCTAAAGGACCGATTATGGACCGATGAGGAAGTGGACACAGGTGACAGATTAGTAACTTGGGACAGGTCAAGGTGGGCGTGGCAGGCTGACTGAGGAAAAACTGAGCTGAGGGCAGGTGAATAGTGACAGGGGAAACAGCAAAAACACTAATCCAGAACACAAAACCCAAGAAGCAAAACACATTGACATGGAAAACACAAGAACCCTAAAAATGAAAAGACACAGAAAAATGACACAAATCAACTTAAATCATGACACTCAGATCATTTTTTTCAGGCGTTGACACTTGTTGATTTACTTTGCCACTGTCTGTTCAAAT
>JAOXNZ010000110.1:14237684-14250879 GCA_028566095.1 Kryptolebias brasiliensis | reverse complement strand
AAAAATAATAATAATGATGATGATTTTATAACTATTGCATTTAGTATATTTTGTAATGTTTTCATTTACAAAAGGGTAAACTGAGTCCTCCTAAGATTTTATCAGACTGCTTATTTACAATCTGATGCAGAACCTCAACCTCCCTCATTCTAAGGTTATGTCCCTTTGGTTCTTTGGACAATCAAATAGAGATAAAATGTTATTCTGTATTTTAATAATAGATTGCTGCTTGTGGTGCTTGATTTTGTGCATTAATGATGCACCAAATATTTGCCAACAACCTTTGATTAACTTGTTTCAGATGTTCCTGTTTCACACTTGTGCTCATATAGGAAGTGTGAATAAGTGCCTGAGAAACACATTTTTAAAGTGCTTTCCAGAACTTAGGTGAGGTTAAAATGGAGCCATATAAGTCTGGACCATTATCTGTGAATCACAGGAATTTTGATTCACTGATGCAACTAGATGTAATCCCAAAACTGCATCACATCAGTTCACAGCTGCTCTAACCATCCAGCTGCATTTAATTTTAGTCTTAGCATTTGTTCTGCTACTTTTAGCTACAGTTTTTCAAATTGTACCTTCTGTTTCACTTTTAACCACTGTTTTGTAATTTTTAGCATATTTTTTTGCTAATTTCAACTTTAGTATATGTTTTGCTGCTTTAAGGTTTAACATATTCTGCTGCTTTTAGCTACTGTTTTGCTGTTTTTAGTCGCTGTTTTGCTCATTTTGGTTAGCATATATTTGGGTTAGTTTTAGCTACTGTTTTGATAGTTTTAGCTAATGTTCAACTCTTTTAACTTTAAACTACTGTTCTGCTCCTTTCAGCTTATGTTCTGCTCATTTTAATCACTTTAATACAAATTTCCCCCCTTGTTCCGTTTGTTTTAACTTTAACAACTCAGCGCTAGCTTCTGCAGCAAATTTCAGCAGTCATTCCGTGCTCATCAGCCTCATTGCATTGTCACAGTTATTAGTATTATACCGCCATCGTGTGGTTAAAGAGGGAAGAGCAAACAAAATGTCTAACTAACAGCAGTAATTACACTCATACCCCAGCAGGTGGCGGTGTTACTCTGTGCTTATTCCTTAGTGCATGGTTTAGTCTGTGGTTTGCAGTTACGTAACCTTAAATAAAGTATTTCTGCCCCTTCTCCATATACAATAACTGAGCTAATAGTTGCTAAGTGGCGTAATATAAACTTACAGTGTTAATTAGCCAAGCAGAAGAAAAAAACTAAACTTGTCTTGGTTGACAGTGATGTACAGGATTACACCGAGACACGGAGGCGTGTCGGTCTGTGAGAGGGTCCTCCGCAGGTGGGACAGAGCTCACACGGTCCTCGTGCTGGTTCCGTTTGACCCACAGGGAAACCTGCCGTCCAACTGCGACTACCTTTTAAAATTAACAACGGGACAGCGTGAAGCCACAGTAGCGTGGGATTGCACGGGCCGCCGGGGTAAGTCAGCCAGGGACACCGCGGCGCGGAGGCTCGGAGTAGCCCCCTGCTTTTCTCGGAGCCTGGGTGTCCGATGAGAGGCGCGCTGAGCGATGGCTTCTGCTCCGCCTGAGCCGAGGAAGTTCACCCGGGGGCTGAACAAGCCGGGCACCGCCGCGGAGCTGAGGCAGAGCGTCTCTGAGGCTGTCCGGACGTCAGTGTTGATGGTAAGAAGAAGGCTGTCCCAACAAACTCCCACTTTATGGCTTATATCAGACAGAAAAACAGCCACAGCGCTAAATTTAAACCACTGTTTTTGATGACATTTCCTGCACCCCCAACCTTTTGCACGTTTCCCTGCTTCAACGCCTGATTCAAATGATTTATTTACCTCCTCTCAGCATATCACCAAGATCTGCAGAAGCAGGGAAACGTCTAAATAATAAATTACCTAGCCTTGAAGGAATGCATAACATCACCCTATGATGAGAAATGATAGAGCTAAAGCCATTGAACTCAAATAGAATGACTGTTGGAGTATGTGTTGTGAATTACTCTCAGCTACTACCACACCAAAGTTTTGCTTAATAAATGTAAAAGTGACTGAGTTATAGCCATTTTTGTGTTGGCTAAGGTCAGTTAGCTGTGGCGGTCATCTTGAATTAGGTTGACTCCAAAAGTGAATCAGTTGTAGACATACACCGAATGATTACTTTCTGTGAGTTTCATTGAAATCTGTCCAGTGGTTTATGAGATATTTTGCTAACAGACAAACAGGGTAACTGCAGCAGTTGATGCTAACGTTTTAAGCAGAGATGTCACGCAATGTGTTGTGCTCAAAGTATGTGTTGGGTACAATGCTCATCTACTACCACACCAAATATTAACCCAATATCTGTAAAATTGTCAGAATTACAGCCAATTTTGTGTTTTCTAAGATCAGTTAGCTGTGGTGGCCATCTTGAATTGGGCTGAATCCGAAGGTTAATCAGTTGTAGACGTACACTGAATGATAACTCTCTGACAGTTTCATTCAAATCTGTTCAGTGGTTCATGAGATATTTTGCTAACAGACCGACAGGATTGACTCCAAACATTAATGCCAAGGTTTTAAGCTAAGATATACAGCAATGTGTTGTGCTTGATGTATGTGTCGGGGGTGGTGCTCAGCCACTACCACACCAAATTTGATCTCAGTATCTGTAGAATTGGCTGAGTCGTGGTAATTTTTGTGTTTTCTAAGGTCAGTTGGCTGTGGTGGCCATCTTGAGTCAAATAAACCTCCAAAGGTAATCAGTTGTAGATGTACATCCAATGATTACTTTCTGGAAGTCTCATTAAAATCTGTCCAGTCAGTCATGAGATATTTTGCTAACAGTGCAGACAAACAAACACATGGGCAACCCCCCCCCAAAAAAAAAAAAAAACCCACGATTGCTCCACCTTTGGTGCGTGTTTCCCATCTCTGACTCCTGTTACAACTTTCTCAAAGAGGTTGCCAGGTAACTGGAAATGTACACTGACCGTTCAAACTGGACAACAGCACAAATGCCTTCTCGCTGATGTCACCTGACCGCTCCTGGGGCACCTTGCAACCAGATAGGGTTGACAGCCTCAGTCAAGTAATGACAAACATCCTAAAACCGTTTTCTTTTTGTTTCGCAAAAACGCTGGTGTGTCTCAGAACATACTCGCTGATTTTGTTGAATTTAGTGGCATCAAAATGTAGTCGGTCCAGTCATGGTAAGGGAGAAAGCATATCCTCTTTCAGTTCCTAAGGTTTTATGTATCAGGACATGACATCAGCACATGATATATTACACCGCTTCATTATTTATTGAACAAAACAATGACAAATTGCTGTAGCACTACGTGGAAAAAGTTCACCATTATTGGCTTTTTTTTTTTTGGGTCATCAGCAGCGATCAAATGTATTGATTAACTGATCGTCATCAGGGTACAGTATACAGGTGTGTGATAACACAATGCCAGGGCGGAAAGCCATCAACTGTCAGTCAATCTGGGAAAGGTTAAAGGTGTTCTCTCACTGAGCAGCGACTGTTGAGGTCGGGGATTTTTGTTAACCTTCAGGTAGTCCATTGTGTTTACTCTTTAGATTCTCCTCCTTGGGTTATGTTAAGTTTTTGTACTTTGGTTCATGGTCTGTTTTTTTACCCGCCTCTGCTCCTCTGCTCCTCTGCTCCTCTGCTCCTCCCACTCATCCTCACCTGTTCCCACTTGTTATCAGCCCAGGTGTTTTCTGTCAGTTCGTTAGCTCCTGCCTGTTAGTCTTAGCCTCGGGTGTCTTGTTGCCGTTGTGTTAATTTGAAGCCAGTTTGTTAATAAGGAAGTCTTTTCCTGAACTCAACAGTATCCTATAAACTCTAATGACTCAAAATCTTGACATTTGGAGTTTCAAAATTGCGAGAAAACTGGCAAATTTTCCCATGTAGTCTCAGAGTGTGTGAGACCAAATGACCTGCGAGCCATGCTTTGACCGTATTTTTGAAAACATGGCGTACTTCAGTGTGGTTGGCTTGTAAAGCTGCATTCTTGGCCATGCACATTATTTTGTTGCCTAGCTCCACCCAGATCAAGCTTTGTGCCCACCTTGGCAGCCTCTTTCACATTTATGATTGGAAGGGATAGTACAGTCATCTTCACTGTAAAAAGGGATTTTGAACAGTATTAAATATTACCCCTGAAGATTATTTAAAGCCATAATATCTGTCAAAATATGCACTTTTCAATGTTTTATTTGAATTTTTATTTCTCTAATACAATCTTACACCATTAAACGATTGTTTGGGGGTTAATATAATTCAAATTAATCAAAGTTTTTGTAAAAATTGTGTAAGAAAACAGCAAATATTCTTCACCTTTGTTTACAATTAAACTTAGCCATCAGTAGTTTGGAACATCTCGGCACAGGTTATTTGTGTATGAGTTTTGCTGTAATGCTTTCCACCGCTTGATTTCCTCCTCAAAAATGACTCTACTTCTGTTGATTGTCGTCCTCGCAGATTTTACTCATCGATTCTTTTCAGAAGAGAGAAAAAAGCTGGATAAATATGCAGCGATTTAGACTTTTGCTTTCGATAGCACTGTTCTCCCCTCTGACTCTTACATCCGGGGATTACTTTACTGACTCAGTCAATGTTGCACGCCAAGACTGTTCAAAGTGAACTCGTCAATGTAAACAAACGAGTCGTAATTGTTGGCAACAAAACCTGACTCTGCTGATTTAGCTCATTTATTTCAAATGAAGCTGTAGACCTTTAGTAGTGACTGATATTTAGTGGTTATTTTTTATCAAAGTATTATTGGTTTTGTATTAATATCTTTTTTATTTGTTGCTGTTGTCTGTGTGTGACATAACTGCTCCTCCTGTAACTTCCTGCAAAAGATCAATAAAGTATCTGTCTGTCTGTCTGTCTGTCTGTCTGTCTGTCTGTCTGTCTGTCTGTCTGTCTGTCTGTCTGTCTGTCTGTCTATAGCTGAGGGATGCTAGGTATAAATAAGTTTAAATGTATCAAATTTAACTAAAAGGATGTAAAACAATGAAAATGTGACAGATTTCTGAGTGTAAATAATTAGTAATAACTGAGCAACAACTTAAAACAATTAGATGAAATCTCGCTATTTGTTTGAGAAATTTATTGTAAAAATTGGTTGAAATTTAACAGATTTATTTAAGTGTGATTTAGCTGTTAGAGTTAGGATATTTTAACCCAAAAATTGGTTGTAATCCAGCCAAATAAGATACGACCAAATTGTTAGACTGATTTTTTGGTTAAATTTGAACAGTTTGTTTTTGCAGTGTATAAAGTGATGTTCTGTGTAATAGTCATCAATAGTTAGTACCTTATCAGCCGTGATGTCAGTCATAGAGCACAGAGTTTGGAGAACAGAACATGGCATATGAAGAATTAGATATTTAACCCATTTTTAAACCTCATATGCCTTTAGTTTTTACCATGCCATCATGTTTTACCCTGAATCCAATCATGTTTTACTGTGAGTGGCTGTCCTCATCCAAAGTGGTAACAGGGACCCAGAGTTCTGTTGTGTCCTCTTACATAATTATGATCAATATGTCTTTTTTCCCCAAACTAATGGCTTTATCTTTACTTGTAGCTCATGTGTTTGTCCTATAGTCCGTTTGCTGATCTTAGTAAGTAGCAACTCTTGTGTATGATTCTAGACCCAAGTTAGTTAAGATTTTTATTTTTTATTGTTTGAATGTTGGTTTAGCATTCCCATCGTTGTTTTCCTGTTTGTGCTTCCTTTCGTACGTCATTTGGACTGAAAAGTCTTCAGCATTCTTTCAGCCTTTTTGGCCATTCAGGTATCAAAACATTCAGCTCGTTCAGGACGTCACAGCTAACTTTTTAAAATATTTAATTTTGTTTACATTTTTTTTTTTTCACTGAAATGCATTTGAGATCTCTTCAACTGCTTCACCAAACCTGCTCTATTTGTGTCTCCTTAGTCTTCCTTTTGTCTCCCTATGCAACTTTTTTTATTTGTACATTATGTCTTTTATTTTGTCCTTTTTGTCTCCTAATGCATCCTTTTAGTCTTTTTGCATCCTTTTCTCATTTTGTGTTTTTTTTGTACTTGTCTTTCTACATCTTCTTATGCATCCTTTTTTTGGTCTCTTATGTGTCTTTTCTGTCTTTGTGTGTACTTTTTTCTTCTTGTTTTCTTTTTATTTTATTGCCTCTCTTTATGCTTCTTTTTTGTCTTTTAATACTGCCTTGCGTGTCTTTTATGCCTTTTTAGTTTTTTTATGCATTCTTTTGTATTTTCTTTTTCTTTTTTATGTCTCCTTATTCGTTCTTTTTGGTTTTTAGTCTCTTTATATGTTAGTTTTGCTTTTTTATTTGTCCTTTTTATCTTTTTATATCTCCTTATGCTGTTTCCTATGTTTCTTTTTCTTTAATGATTTCAACTAACACTGAAAGTTCAGCTAATATTGAACTCACTTTCATCTTATTCAGCAAATCGTAGCAGTCATTCAGCATTCATTTCTCTAGTTTACATGTTCTCATATGATCTGAAGTTCCCTCTAAGGTTTTGTATAAATAAGCATGAGATAAGTTGAATGTTTCTTCTTCACGAACTGTCTTCTCACCATCTGGCTCAGGAGGTCACTGCACTCAACCTGAGATGTCTGAAAGTGCCCCAAACAATAAGTAATTTGTGATAAAATATTAAAACAAGTGGGAATAAAAGTCAATAATCAAACAGTAATTATAAAGGAAAAATACAAGAGCAACAACAACATAAAAGGGATTTTCTATTTTATTCCCTTTTTATTATTTATTCACTTTATTCTTCATATGATGCTCTTTTCTTCTTCTATGTTTTTCACAATTCTATGTCTTATTCTTTCCGTAGTTTTCCTTTCCTATTTTGGTATGAACAAGCTGACTCAAGCTTTCACTTCGTTTTGACCTGTGCTTGTAGGAAATTATTTATTCGTTTATTTAAGAAATGTTTTCTGAGCAAATACGAGGTGAGAGATACGAAAGAAACTCGCTGATTTGCAATTTAGTTGCAGATATATGTTGCAATAATGTTGGAATTTATTCAGATATTGAGTTCAAATCTAAAGTGGTAGTAGCTGAGAGTAATCCCCATTGTGTATTTAAAGCTCTAACAGATCAGATCTCTTTTTCTCAAACTTTGGATGTATTTCTTCAAGGAATGCTTGTTTAATCCTTTTTTGGCTTGATGAAGCTACGCACAGCCTTGAAGGATGTAATGTTTTTATATCCTGATCTGGATTCACTGTGATAAGTCAACTCAGGATTTAAACCTTTTTGTGCTCTTACTAACTGCACATCTAGATCTGATGTATTTGGAGGAATTAGCATTTTAAGTTTTTAATCATTTGTGCAGCTTTTTGTGCTTTAAGAAATTATTTCAGGTTTATAATGGATCAAAATGGTTACATTTGTGACCCATTTTGAGCAGTTTTTAACTGCTTTGGTTCTCTCTATGGTTGTAATGGTTTATCTACCCATTCAACATGGAACTCATATTCTGACTTGGCTAATGTTAATGGGGATCTTTTTTGTCAACAACTACAGTTTTGTTAAGGAAAAAAAACAAAACGAGAAAAGTAACAATGCAGTGCTGAATGAATTTTCTAAAATTTGCTAAAGAAATAAAACTGGGTCGTTAAAAACTAAAAGAAAAAAATGCTTGCTAAAACCTAAAAGTTGCAAAAGGTTAGCTAAGGGCTAAATGGCGCAAAGGGTAGCTAAAATTAGCAAAATGCTAGGTAGATGTTAAGTATGGCTAAAGGCTAACTAAAAGTAGCAAAATGTTAGGCAGAAGCTAAATATAACAAAAGGCTAGCTAAAAGTTAAAATGAACAAAATGATAGCTAAAAGTAGCAAAAAGTTAGTTATAAACTAAAATTAACAAAAAGCTAGCTCAAAGTAACCGACGGCTAGCAAAAAATTAAAGTAGCAAAATGCTAGCTAAAAGCTAAAGTATTAAAAAGGTAGCTAAAGTATTAAAAGGTAGCTAAAAGTATGAAAAGGCTAGCTAAAAGCTAAATGCTTTCTAAAAGTTAAAAGGAGCAAAATGATAGCTAAAAGCAGCAAACGGTTACTTATAAGCTTAAAGTAACAAAAGGCTAACTAAAAGCTAAAGTAGCAAAAGAGTAGCTAAAAGTAGCAAAAAGCTAGCTTGAAGCAAAAAGGAGTTAAAGGTTGGCTAAAAGTAGAGAAACAGTAGCCAAAACCTAAAAGTAGCACAAGACAAAAGTAGAGGAAGTATGTCGAAGTAGATTTCAAGCAGAACAACATTTCTGAAAGAACTAAAGAGATCTTAATGTCTTTCTCTGCAGGAAATATTTGTAAATAAAGTTAAATATTCTGAAAAGTATAAAAATTACAAAAAGCTAAATTTATAGCACCCATCCCCTGGATGAGCTGAATGTTTTGATATATGAAGGGTTAAAATAGCACAAAGTATGCAGTAGTAATTACAGTACGTTGCAAAAAATGTACAAAAAGCAAACAGGAAAACAGTAGTGACTCTGCCTCAGCATTCTCACTATTGTTTATTAGGCTAATGGTTGATGTCAGTGTTTACCTGCCATGATTGTTGGTTTAAACCCAAATGCTACAGAATGAGAACACAAGTTATTTTGTCACTGACTCATTGCTGCTAAATATTAAACACTCTTGTCTTCTTGGTAAAACGGTTCGTTATTGAGTCGTCTTCTTCATCTCTGCACCTAATTATGTCACAGTAGCTTATTAATCCTGACTCCCAGCATGTGGAGTGCCATAATGGATACGGATCAGGTTGCATTTAATAATGCATGAGATGATGCTGGGTGTCCTCGCTATTTTTAAACCTGCCCCCTTTTCTCCCCTGCATCTTGGTGTCACACTGAGCACACCAGGGACCATTAATTATAGATACCTGCATGTGCAATAAATCATCTAACCCCTAGGGAGAGACAATTATTGGGTCTGGACTGTTGGACATATACGATAGGTAGTGCAGGCTTGGCTGCGTAGTAAACAAAGTGGAGGCCAAGCCACAAAGGCGGCTCCTACAGTGTTGAAAATTACTTCCAGGTGTGAGAAATTGGTGCTACGAAGTTTTATCCCTCACTCTGTCCTTTCAGCCATTTAAAATATTTCAAATATAATATGCTAAACACGCTAAACAAAAACCCAAGCAAATTAAAGACCTAGCATTCCTTAAAGGATTGCATATCACTCACAGCCTTTCAAGTAAGAGTTTTAAACTGAGACCATCTCGTGCTGAGAAGGAAGGAATGTTAGACCTTTACTTTAGCTGTACTGTCTCCGTCTGTCTCTCTCAGGATTTTTAAACTATTTTCTGCGATTTCCTTGCTTTGAAGTAAACAACCGGGTCCAGACGGGTGTTTAGGGTTTGTTTACATTGGAGTTCTGTATGTCTGGATGAATATTTAACAGAAAACAGCATTCAGCAGCGGTGTAACAAAGAATTTATACTATCATGGCATGGAGCTACTGTAGACAAAACCATGGCATTTTGCTACTTTTGACTTTTAGCTAGCCTTTGACTACTTTTAGCTTTTCAGCTAGACTTTGCCTACTTTTAGCTAGCCTTTTGTTAATTTAGACTTTTAGCTAGCCTTTTGTTACTTTTGACTTTTAGCTAGTCTTTGGGTACTTTTAGCTAGCATTTTGGTACTTTAAGCTTTTAGCTGGCCTTTTGCTACTTTTGACTTGTAGCTAGCCCTTTTCTACTTTTAGCTTTTTAGCTAGACTTTGGCTACTTTTAGGTAACCTTTTGTTACTTTTTGCCTTTAGGTAGCCTTCTTGCTTCATTTGGCTTTAAGCTAGCCTATTTGCTTCCTTTAGCTTTTAGCTTGTCATTTGTTACTTTAGCTTTTAGCCAGTGTTTTGTTACCCTTGGCTTTTAGCTAGCCTTTGGCTTCTTTTAGTTTTTAGCCAGTGATTTGGTTTGTTGGCTTTTAGCTAGTGTTCTGTTTCTTTTAGCTTTGACAATTCAGTTGCAGCTTGTTCAGCATATTTCAGCACAGGAAGTATAGTTTCTATAGTTTTTGTACCACTGAAGATACAGGAGACAGAACTGATGAGGTGTTTTAACTAACTCTGGTGTAAATGTGGTTGAAAAAATAACTTCAGTGTTCTAACATCACTGTCATCACCAGAACATCAGAAACACAACAGAAATTGGGCAGTGACCATGAAAATTTGCTCCGACCCAGTTGACATGATTTCCCATCCCAGTCTGTGAGGCATGAGTAAAAATAGCCCTTTTAATGTGAAAAACGTTCCCTGGGGTTGGCTGAGAGTCATTCCACGTGGAAGGTGGTGCAGGAATCAGTAGAAATGGAACTCATCCACTAAGAGACCTACTGAGAATGAGATGAAAACAAAGCAACAGTGTGGTTTTCAGCCACAGGGCTGTTGAATCTTGCCAAAGCTGTGTCTGGACAAAGTCTTTCTACTAAGTATGGTGCACAAGAATGATGCCTTTACCTGCAGGCATTTCATGAGACTCCTAAATATCCAAACCACGTGTGTGTGACCCAGATTCTGCTCTAAAGCACTCATTATTGTTGCCCTGAATTTAGATCCCTGGAAATTTGGCAAATGAGAAGAAAAGCATGAAAGCAGAATGAGAACACAGCTTTTTACAGTTTTAGTTTAGGATTATCACATGCCATTGAAAGGCAGCGGAAATATTTTTACCGGTGTTTGTCTGTCTGTTAGCAAAATATCTCATGAACCACTGAATAGATTTAAATAAAACTCTCAGAAAGTAATCGCTAGATATTTATCTGTGACTGATTAAGTTTTGAAGTCAACTTGATTCAGCATGGCTGCTGCAGCTAATCAACATTAGGAAACACAAAAATCCACATAACTCAGTAAGTTTTACAGATATTGAGCTAAAGTCTGGTGTGGTAGTAGCTGCAAATCAACCCCAACACATACTTCAAGTGCTAAGTAATCTTGCAAGATTTTGCTTAAAACTTTGGCATTAACTGTTTGAGTCCACCTCATCTGTCTGTTAGCAAAATATCTCATGAATCACTGTACAGATTTTAATGAAACTTTCAGAAAGTATTTATTCGATGCACATCTTCAACTGATTAACTTTTGGCCTAAACCTGATTCAAGATGGCTGCCACAGCTGTTCAATCTTAGAAAACACAGACATGTCTATAACTCAGTCAGTTTTACAAATATTTAGCTAAAGTGATACATTGCGCAACATATTTGCAAAAAAATTATTTTAATAACTGTTAGGAGTCAACTCTGTCTGTCTGTTAGTAAAATATCTTATGAATGCTTAGATGAATTTTAATGAAACTTCCAGAAAGCAATTATTGGATGTACATCTACAACTGATTACCTTTTGGAGTCAGTTCATGTGAAGATGGCCGCCACAGCTAGGTGACATGAGCCAACAGAGGAATGGCTATAACTGACTTAGTTTAACAGATACAGAGCTAAAATGTGGTGTGGTAGTAGCTGAGAGTGTGTTTAAGTCATTACTTTTTGTGCCTTCTGGCTCAGTGTGTTTAGAGGCAAAGCTTATATACAGTAATTACTTGTAGTTTCCTGCTAAGGCTTGCAGTTCGGCTGTCTGCATTTCTGCTTGTTTCTGCTCGAGGGAAGCTTTTTTTCCCCTCCACAAATGTGTTAGAACAAAAATGAGGTAAGGCGCATCGTCTGACTTTTTTTCCAGTGAGTCATCAGATTTCAGGGTGGTTGCAGCGTTTTAAACAGACTGTTGGAGGCAGCAGTGATGCACGTCATCCGTCTTGGCAGCTCTTAAAGTCCTGTAGAGACATAATCCTCTGTAAGAATCTAAGCACGTAAAGGCAGAGAGTTGTATTTTATTAAAGTAGTGGGGAGGAGGTGATTGTGTGCTGTTATTGCCAATACATTCAGCAGTTTTTCTCCATTCAGAGCTTTTAAATGAGACTTTAATTCATCCATTCACCTCATCCAGTCATGGGCAAGATAAGGCCCTAACCCTCTTTCAGTTCTAGGGCTTAACATATCAGGACATAATAAAATGATCAGGTCTTTACTGAGTTCTGAAATTATTCAAATATAACCTCAGTTGAAGAAAAACACATATGTCCACTCTTGCTGCTTTAACCGTGGCTATTAGATTCAGTTTTGCTTCTATTAAAGCAGGAGTTTTGCAGCTCTGAAGCATACAGGTGTGTGTTAACACAATGCCAAGACGGAAAGACATCAGCAATGACTTTAGGGAATTAACTGCTGCTCCCAATCAGTCTGGTAAAGATTAAAGGTCCAAAAAAAACCTCAGAGATTATTTACAAGTGGAAAACATTTAAGACAGCTGCCAATCTTCCTAGGAGTGGACATCCCATTACATTACATTTTTGTATGAAGACCATACTTCCTGTGCACGACTCTTATTCTTGTGCCATTCCTGCTACGTGTTGGTATTTTTCAGTGGGGACACCTGCTGTTTAGGATCAGAAATGCACATCTGAAGCGCTGTTGTTAAAAAACAAAACAGGCACCTGTTTGGCTAGCCTTTAGCCTAGCCTGAACAAAGACTTTTGCCTCTTTCTCCATACTCTGTGACTGATGTCTCAGCTGATAAGGTACTAACATATTGATAACTATTTGACAGAACATCACTTCAAAGTTGACTGGACTATCCCTTTAACGTAACATCGTTGCTGCTGCTTCAATGAACCCAAAAAAAACAAAAAACAAAAATAAAACACACTGAGAGAAGAACTCCAGCAGTTTTTTATATTAAGATTCTTTTCCTCTGTGGTTTTTAAAAAGGCGGCCAAAAGGTTGGATGATGTATTCAGGGCAATTTCAGTTCAGGCTGAGTTGGATTCAAGAGTCTGACAGATGTGGGCTTTTACTGTAACAGAACTAGGAAACCTGGACTCAAACTCACAGCTGGTTCTTTCCCCATTTGTGCATTTTTTTTAAGAAATCCTCTTTAAACTCTCACTGGGTTACTGACAGTCTCATGAACCACCAGACAGGTTTTAATGAAACTTTCAGGTTAGATTTACACCTAATTAGCTTTTAAACTCGGTCCAATTCAAGATGGCTGCCACAGCTAATTGACCTTATCCAACACTAAAATGGCTTTGCCTTTGTCACTTTTACAGATTGGTGGCACAGCGGCGTAGTGGTTAGAGCTGTCGCCTCCCAGCAAGAAGGTTGTAGGTTCGAAACCCGGCCTGGGGC
>JAOXNZ010000110.1:14174566-14184746 GCA_028566095.1 Kryptolebias brasiliensis | reverse complement strand
TGAAAGCTCTATAACCCATAGTAGTGAGATGGGCAGAAGGGACAGATAGGTGGATGGAGGAAGAGGAACGAAGAGAACGGGAGGGAATGTGAACACGGAGAAGGTCAGACAGATATGGAGGGGCAAAGTTACGAATGGTCTTAAATGTTAACAGAAGAATTTTGAATTGAACTTGTAGCCAGTGGAGCTGATGAAGGGCATTACTAATGTGGTGAAAGGAGGAGGTATGGGTAATGATACGGGCAGCTGAGTTCTGGACCAGTTGGAGTTTATGAAGGGATTTCTGAGGAAGACTGAAGAGGAGAGAGTTGCAGTAGTCCAGATGAGAAGTGACAAGACTATGAACAAAGATGGCAGCAGTGTGAGGAGTAAGAGAGGGGTGAAGGCGATTGATATTACGTAGGTGGAAGTAGGCAGACCTGCTAATATTATTGATGTGAGATTTGAAGGATATGGTGCTGTCAAGGATGACACCCAAACTCCTAACCTGAGGGGAGGGTGAGACAGTGGAATCATCAATAGTGAAAGAAAAACTGTCAGTATTGGATAGAGTGGATTTAGTACCAATGAGGAGAACCTCAGTTTTGGCGCTGTTTAGTTTAAGAAAGGTTAGAGTGAACCAGGTTTTTATTGCAGCAATACACTCAGTGAGAAAGGTGGGTGAAAAAATAGATGAGGGTTTAGTGGTGATGTAGAGTTGGGTGTCGTCAGCATAACAGTAAAAATTAACATCAAATTTACAGAATATATTGCCAATGGGAAGGATATAGATGATAAAGAGAAGGGGCCCTAGGACAGAGCCCTAGGGGACACCTGAAGTGACAGCACATGGGATGGATTTAGAGAACTTGAGTTGAACAAACTGAGTGCGGCCAGAGAGGTAGGAAGTAAACCAGTCTAATGGAGTATGATTACTCCAGATAGCCTTTTGAGGAGGGTGGTGTGACAGACAGTATCAAACGCTGCACTCAAGTCAAGGAGGATGAGGATGGTGAGAAGTCCAGAATCCGCTAACAGAAAAAAGTTCCCTCTCAAAATGTTATAAATTGACAGTTTTATGCTCTAAGGCTTTAGATTGACTTATTTTTTGGTGTTTTTTGGCATTCTTCTTTTTATGAGATTTATATTCCTTCTGCCAAGCAACTGATATTGACTGCACAGTTCTGCCTATATCGCTTCTGTTTGTAATTTGCCTGTTTTCTCTTGGTTTCTAACAGACAGCTAGAGACATTGAATCTAAAACAAGGAGCGAAGCTCGGCTCAAGCTGTTTACTCTGGATCCTGACACACAGGTGAAGAGGAGTTGTTTACTGCATAATCTAAGTACTCTTTTGGTGCTGATCTGACTTATTTTTGTGGAGATGGTTTATCTCAGCCTTTTGATAGGAACTCCTGTTTTCACAGAAACTGGACTTTTCCGGCATCGAACCAGACGTGCGTCCGTTTGAGGAGAAGTTTGGAAAGAGAGTCCTTGTCAGCTGTCACAACCTGTATTTCAACCTGCAGGGTTGTGTTGCAGAAAACGAAGAGGGACCAACAACTAATGTATGTTTCAGTGAAAATCTCTAATGTTGGATACACATATTTTGGAACAGAAATGAGAGTTTAGCACCATCCTCTTGACATAATCCTTGAAAATGTCAATTTGCAAATGAGTGTGAGATCTAAATCACTTAAGAAGATCACAGTTCAGATGGCCCACTTGGCTGGCCCAATGTAAAAAAAAAATTGTATTGCTGGCACAAACAATAGCCATTAACATGACTTGTAGCCATAGCTTCACACCATGCCTGAAGCTGGTTTCCTGTTGTTGTTCCGTTTAAAGTAAAACTCCTTTGACACCTGATACTCAGCTGGGAAACCTCAGCTTTTAGCTCTCAAGCTGCTCAGACTGTGCACACATTCATGCACACTCTCACACAAACACGAATAAATGGCTTTGCGTAATGGGGATGGAATAAATGGGAAGATTCATCATCAGTGGTGCATTTGGTCCTGATGGAAAGTGAGAAGTGCATTAAGGAGAATGTATATCTGGTGTTTTTGCTTTGTTTTTTTCTGTGCTTCTGTGTTGTACATCTACCTTTTGTAACAGAAAAATGTTTCCTCTCCTTCTTTTTTATTAAAGGTCGAGCCTTTCTATACGGTCCTGTCCCTATTTGATGTCCAGAACAGCAGAAAGATTTCAGCTGACCTTCATGTGGATCTCAACCATCCTTTAGTTCGACAAATGATTTCTGGTCACGGTAGCGCATCTGATTCACAAATCATTGATGATGGTCTCCTGGAAGGCTCGAAGCAGGCTCTTCACTATCCCAAACAGGGGGTGTTCTCAGTTACATGCCCCCATCCAGAGATCTTCCTGGTGGCAAGGATTGAGAAGGTTCTACAAGGAGGGATCACCCACTGCACTGAACCCTATATGAAGAGCTCCGACTCTACCAAAGTATGCACAATAACATCAATGTGGATGTAACTAAAACTGTGCTTTCCATCTGGTGTTATCAGATTATAAATAGAATCAAACGTTTTTCTCTTTAGATCGCTCAGAAAGTGTTGAAGAATGCCAAGACAGCTTGCAGCAGACTGGGACAGTATAGGATGCCATTTGCCTGGGCTGCGAGGTATGAAGCCTGTGTTTTTTGTTTTCTTTTTCCACCAAATGGGTTCCAGTGCTAAACCAACTCTTTCTGTTTCCACCACTGAAAGCTCTGGCTCTAGTACTGTGGAGATAAAGTGTCTCTCTGCTCTGTGATCCTTTGCAAAAATTTAAAATACAACAAAGGGAGGCTAAATCATTTACTGGAAGAGATGTTTAATGTGATGTAATGATGTGGCTCTGAGGTGGCTCTCTGGTCTGTGGAAACCAAACTGGTTCCTAACTTTATTTTTTTAAGAATGAACGTTTGAATCTCTTTAGTGGAAAAACCCTATAAATGGATAAGAACCAGAGGTAGCCATCTGCATACACGAGCCCAATGTCATTTCACTTTTTAACCCTATGACTTAGCTCTACCCTTTTGTTTGAGCAGTCGTGTCAAATACTAGGGAGTCTTGACTTTTTGGGGATGTTAGTTGGATGCTTAAGTGTTGGGGCTTTGTTAGGATTTCAGCACTGATCAAAATGGTCGATTCATGGTCTGAACTGCTAAGAACTTTTTTTGCCCACTTTCCAAGCAACAAAAAAGTGGTTGTAACAGTGTTTCAACAAACAGAATTACTTTGTTCAATTGAGAGTTGAAAAATGTGACAGTAGTGGTTAGTGAGGGTCATGAGTGAAACCATGAAACAAAGAAATGTTTTTTTAGTGACAACACAATAGCTTTATAATATAAAGAACAGAGTTAAACTTGCATTTGAATTAGAAAAGGCATTCATTCAGCATAAAATGCAAATTGTGACTTGAACGGTGGTGCAGAAATAATGTACTAAGTCTTATATTAGGTTAGTGCCTGAATATCTATGTGGCTAGTTAGCTTAAGATGCCAAAAACCAATCAACCATATGTCAGTGGGATCAATGCATGCTCTGTCTACTACTGAGTTCTGGAAGCAGATTGGCTCATGAGTCCAGCTGTGAAGGACTTACTTTCTGCAGGGTTAAATATACACCTCGCTTTTTATATATGAAGGTAACACAATTTACTTTACAGTTCACAGTTGGCGAGCTAAAAGTAGCAAAAAGTTAGCCAAAAGTTAATTGATGCAAAAGGCTAGCTAAAAGCTAAATGTAGCAAAAGGCTTACTATAAGCTAAAAATAGCAAAATGCTAGCTGAAAGTTCAATGTAGCAAAAGGCTAGCTAAAAGGAGCAAAACTGACACTGATTCTTATTGTTTAAGCCTTCTAACATGGGCTTGTATATGTTTGTCTGATAAATGTTTAGTTGTATTTTCCTTGATCACATCACTCTCAGTAGAAATGGTGTTTCACAGCTAAATATTTCCAAGACAGAAAAGCCCTCTCACCCTCCCTCCCTCTGTGCCACCCTGTTCAGTCAGTGTTCCTTATTTCAATTTCCGAAAGTTGACAACCCCAGATCCAGCACTCATTTGAGCAAAAGGATGAAGAAAAAAGAAAAAGAATAAAAGTAGATTGCATGCTGGGACTGGGATAGACATTATTCTAAACTAAATTTAAATGTCTTGTGGATTCAATGTCATTCTTTTTTCTCTCTCTTCTTTTGTCTCTATAGACCTGTGTTCAAAGACGCATCAGGAACTCTGGACAAAAACGCTCGCTTCTCAGCTCTTTACAGACAGGACAGCAGCAAACTGTCAGACGAGGACATGTTCAAACTGCTCACTGACTTCAGAAAGTACGTTCTGTTTTCATCATTCTTTTCCCTCTCGCCCTAACATATTGTGACGGGACTTGTAATAAGTTGTTCTTCCTCTGTTTTCCCTACAGGCCAGAGAAAATGGCCAAACTCCCTGTGCTCTTAGGGAACTTAGATGTTACTATTGATAACGTGGCACCGGATGTAACCAGTAAATCATCCAAATAGTTTCAAGCTCACTTCTAACCATCTGTAACTTTTAGATTTTGATCTTTGACCCTCCTCTTTGCTGTTTGTAGACTGCGTCACTTCCTCTTACATCCCTGTGAGAAACTTTGAACAGAATGGTCCTGGCTGTGCTCTTCTGGAGGTGGAGGAGTTTGTGCCGTGTATTGCGAAGTGTGCCCAACCCTTTACCATCTATAAGAACCACCTGTATGTTTACCCCAAACATCTCAAGTATGACGGGCAGAAATCATTTGCAAAGGTTTGTACAGCTAAGGTGCATAATGATGTTTGAGCTTTTCTCTTGATCTGCACGATAAGCGTTTTATTCCTTATGTGCGCCCTTCCAAATCATGTAATAAATCCTTTTTGGAAAGCAGTGCCTTGGTTTGGCAGGCATTCTCATATCATCATCAATTTGTGTTCCTGTTCAGCTTCTTAAACTACCAGCAGCAGCCAAACAGCAGAGCTGGAGAGAATTATCTTAATGCCAAGCAGCAGCTTTTGATTCATAGAATAATGGATTTTTTTTTTTAAATAGGTCAGCTTCATATAGGTATGTGTGTAAATGTTTTTTGTTTGTTAGCAAAATATATCTTGAACCACTGTATGGATTTTAATGAAACTCTCAGGAAGAAATCATATGGAGGTATATCTACAATTGATAAACTCTTTAAATCAACTTGATTCAAGATGGCTGCCACAGCTAATCAAGCTTATCAAACACAAAAGAGTCTATAACTCAGTCAATTTTAACAAAAAATGTTGGGCTAAATGTGGTGAGAAAGTAGGTGAGACTCAATACCAACGTGGGGTACAAAGAGGGTCAGAAAATCTTTGTTAAATTTCCAAAAACTTTACAGAAACTTTCTATAGGAAGTCAAGCTGGGGAATTTAGGAAATTTCCAAATTGTAAACTTTACATTAGAATTATGGGAATTAATTGGAGTCAACTTGATTCAAGATGGCTGGAACAGCCATCTGAACATAGCAACCATAAAAATAGCTATAATTTAGTTTAATTTATACTTTATATTATTTTTGTCTCCCTTTTTTAGGCGAGGAACATTGCTGTTTGTATTGAATTTAAGGATTCTGATGAGGATGAAGCCCAGCCATTGAAGGTACATTGAATGCTGTTTTCATAACAAATGTTGGTGTCTTTTCAAAACCTGAAAATGAAAAACCACAAGCGCATGTGTGTGTATTTTAATTACAGGAGATATAAATAAAGCAATCTCTTTTTTTCTCATTAATAAAAAGACCAGTTACAAAAATCTTAACGCTTGGCTTCACATAGCCTTCAAGTTGAGTTGGTTTCTGTCCTTTTTAAACCAAGAATAAAAATTACAGCAATTTATTGACCTAAAAATAGATGCACAAACAATAGGAAACAATTCATATGGCAGTTCACACCAACATAATTTTATAAGACTATGAAGTGAGCGGACTTCATTATTATCAGTAATTTGTATTAGTGTCAGCTAAAGTTTCATATTAAAGAATGTTTTAACTAATAATGTGCTTTCTGGAAAGCAAGACACATTTGAAAATATTGCCAAAGGTTTTCTTTTCTAGTTTTAAAGAGAAATCATGTTTGCACTGGTTTTAGCCACTCACGTATTTCTATCTAGAGTTCCCATGGCAGATAAACACATTGTGTATGTAGAAAAACAAGAACAAATACAGATAAAGACTCGTCCTTCGGGCTTCTGTGCCAGTCTCTAGTTATAATATATATTTTATGGTTTTAACAAAGTCTTTAGCCAAGTTAAAAAAGTTTTTTTCTCTCTATTTTGATATTTTGTTAACATGCACATTCTCGCCTTCTAGTAGTGCAGCATGGGTATTTCACCACTTTTGTTTGGACAGTGAAAAAAAATACATCATCAGAGACAAAGTCTTAGTTTAAAAAATATTCAGGGCTGGTTTAGATAAAGCCTGAGAATCAGCTTAGTTACTTCATTCACAATCAAACTAGCAGATAAACCAAAAACAAAAGTACTTTTAGCCATTCTTTCATGGCTCTGAGTAAAAGCATTTTCCCTTCATCGTCTTTTTTTTTATTTGCTGCAGTGCATCTATGGGCGTCCTGGAGGACCTCTGTTTGCTAAGCACGCGTACGCAGCCGTCCTACACCACCAGCAGAACCCTGAGTTCTATGACGAGGTATTTAGACTCATCTTCCCTCCATCAGAACTGAATCAATGTCAAGGAAATTTGAAAATGCCTACCAGTACCTTTAAATCACTACATTTGCTTGAATCCATGGAGTCTGAACTTTTTCCTTCAGATAAAGATAGAGCTGCCTACTCAGCTGCATGAGAAGCATCACCTTCTCTTCACCTTCTACCACGTCAGCTGTGAAAACAACAGCAAGAAAAAAGACATGGTGGAAACTCCCGGTACGCTGCTAGTTTCAGTCATTTCTCGTCTTATTATCTTTTTTTTATGTGGATGTTCTAAGAGCAAGAGCTAAACCAGACTGATACAGATTAATCCTGGTTCATATGATTCTCTATAGTTGGGGCAGATATTTGAAATAATATTGCTCCATTAGTGGTGCTACTTAAATAATACAAAGCTGTATCTACTCTTTGCACTCAGTGGGTTCAGCGTGGCTGCCTCTGCTGAGAGACGGAGGCAGAGTCATCATGAATGAACAGCAGCTTCCTGTGGCTGCTAATCTACCCGCTGGCTACCTCAGCTTCCAGGACAACAAGGTAAAAGCAACACAAACATGGATTGTAAATGTTTTTGCTTTCATTAATATGTGATTATTGCCTTCTTTCCTGAAAAACAGGTGAAAATGTGTGTTTGTTTGTCTGTTAGAAAAATGTCTTGTGAACCACTGGATAGATTTTCATAAAAAGACGCCACATAGGCAGTTTTTTGTGAATAATCTTTGTGAATATTCTTAGGATAAACCCGTTTTCATCTGAGGTTTCAGTTTGGTTTGAAATGCACCAGGATGTCGTGTATGGAGAAAATCCTGCTGAGTTTCTTAGATACTCCAACAACATAATATAGCATGACAATATTTTCAGAGTAGAGTCGCTGCTCCTCTGAATGTAAAGGAGTCAGCTGAGGTGGGTCTGCATCATATTAGGATACATCCTTTGTGCTTTCCTATGGAGGTTTTCTGGGCATGTCCCACTGGGAGAAGACCCTAGGCAGACCCAGAACTTGCTGGAAGGATTGTATATCCTTTCTGGCCTGGAAACACCATGGGACCCTCTCCCCTAGAAGGAGCTGGAGAGTATCGCTGGGGAGAGGGAAAATGGACAAATGAACATCTGGCAAAGCTCCTTTTCTTGCTATTTTATAGCCAAATCTCAACAGTTCTTTGTTTATTGCTCTGTATACTGTGCAGTAATTGATGCCTACTTGTTACAGCAGTCTGGCGTAGAGATTAAATGGGTTGATGGAGGGAAACCTCTGTTCACAGTCTCAACCCATCTTGTATCTACAGTTTACACTCAGGTAAACCTTCATATTAAGGACACTGTATCTACCAAGTCAGACAATTCCTCAGTCACTGCAAGGTGCTCTGAATTAAAAAAAAGGTTTATTATACCGTGTTTCCTCCAGGATCAACATTTACACAACTTTTTCCACCACTGTCAAAGCATGGAGGTGTCCGAACAAGCTTCAGAGGGAGAGCTGGTTAAATACCTGAAGGTATTATGTCCTGTCTAAAACAACTTTTGGAAAAAGATTCTTACAGACTGTAGTCTGTCAATACTAAATATTTGTTTCTTCTCACATCCCTCCAAGAGTCTTCATGCTATGGAAGGTCACGTGATGGTCAACTTTCTGCCCACCGTCCTCAACCAGCTGTTCTGTGTCCTCACCAGGGCCACGCATGAGGATGTGGCTGTCAACGTTACCAGGCAAGACACAAGCACAGAATACTATGTCACACAGCCACCGTTTTGTTTTTAATTAACAATGCATCCTTCAAGGAATGCTAGGCCCTAAATCTCTTTTTGTTTTAATTTAATTTTTCTTGTTTTCTGTAGGGTAATGGTTCATGTGGTAGCACAGTGTCATGAGGAGGGGCTTGAACATTACCTGAGATCCTACGTGAAGGTGCAGTCTTTAGTCATTCTGTTGGTGCTGATAATAAGCAGTGTTCCTGTCAAAAACTAAGATGAGTTAATTTGTTTACTTCTCTGTTTCTCCTCTCAGTTTGTGTTTAAGCCAGAGCCTTATTCTTCCATGTGTGTCAAAACAGTTCATGAGGAGCTGGCTAAGGCCATGACAGCCATTCTCAAACCATCCACGGACTTCTTAACCAGCAACAAACTGCTGAAGGTAAATTAATGGCGTAACTGCTCTAATGTAAACAGGAAGTTATTTTTTTGCAAATCCAGAAATAGCTTGTAACATGTAAGTGGAATTTTTTCAAGCTTGTTTGGATGCCTAAGCGATTTCTGCTGGTCACTCCAAAGCTTGTTCCATATTCCGCAAGAACCAAGAAAATGTTTTTTTTACTGGGGGTGGCAAGAACAAGAACAAAGTTCGTTCCAGCCAGGACATTCCATACTTGAGAAACTCAAGTGCAGAACTCCTGGGAAGTCCTCATAGCGGGAATGTCAATATTTCTGCTTCTCTGCATTAACCACGCTCATTTCAAATATCCGACCATAATCGTTGGACACCACAGGAGACAAAAGTTCTTTTACCATTTTTTTAATGGTAAGTAGTCATTGCAGCAAGAGAGTTTGAGGGAAGCATGTGGAAGCATCTGATTGAGCTGCATTGAAGTGGAGAAGTCACAGATGAAAGGCAGGAGTTAAACAGAGAGCAAAGAGGGAGGATTAAACCATCTGTTCCCATGGTTACCATGGGGAATGTAGCATTCCTGGCAAAAACAAAACAATGACTGTTGAAGAAACAGTGGAAATTTTCAGAATGCAATATTAAACAGTAACCAGAAACCTGGCTGCAAAAAGCTTTTCCAGACTTCAACTTGCCACTACTAGGCTTTCAGACTGCATGGACTGCAAACAGAGCGGCAAGAGTAAAGGAGGAAGGATTGCAGTGCTTGTTAACAACAGAATATGTATTTCTTGAAGTGATACTGTACCAAAGCGGTCCTGCGTTTCATTGATTCAACTGTTGACACTGAGTTTCTGTCACAATTTTGTACCAAGTCAATTTTAGTTATTTATTATCCCTCGATAATTTAAACGGGAACAATTTACTTTCCACCTGTCTCTGTCAGTACTTGCTCTCCTACTGAACTTTAGCAAAGCAGTAAGTGCTAACCAATGTGCAAAATGTTGTTAAAAGTAGCATGTCATTTACCAGTGAGCCTTTTGGCCATGTTTTTGGTGGCCAGTTTTTGAAAATCACAGCAAATTTTTATCCACACAGCTTGTAAAACTATTTTTGGCCGTGCACGTAAGTTTTGTTGCCCATCTCCGCCCACATTGTACCCACCTCAGCTTGCTTTGTACCCACTTTGGCAGCCGCCCTTAAGTTTGAGATATAGTTATCTGGAGTACACTTTTAAAATGAAGGGAGCAGATTTGAACCAACTGTTTTAATAATTTGTGCTTTCCATAGAAATGCACAGGAAACAATGCATTTCAATGAAGATACATATTGTTAACGACTTTTAAACAGGTTTCTTTATTTATATCTTAAACTTTAATATTGTCCAAATGGAA
>JAOXNZ010000110.1:14162876-14173296 GCA_028566095.1 Kryptolebias brasiliensis | reverse complement strand
CTGAGGTTGTTCCTGGGATCTGTTGGAGCCACTCTTCCAGTTTGGGGGTCACAGCACCGAGTGCTCTGATGACCACTAGTACCACATGTTCAGTTGGTTAACCAATCAGACATTTTATATATATATATAAAGGTTCTACACAACACCTGTAATCTGTATACATAAAGAAATACAGTGGTTGCTTTTGTCTCACAGAACTTTTATTATATTGCAGCACTCGTGGTACTTCTTTGAAGCTCTGGTAAAATCCATGGCTTACTATCTTATAGAGAGCGGGAAGGTAAAGGTAGGTCTGTTTGTTTTTTTTCTCATTCCCAAGGCATTCATTTTGAACCTAACACTAATCTTTTTTTTCTGTTTTGCGTGTCCAGCTCTCAAGGAACCAACGTTTTTCTGCTTCCTTCTACCATGCAGTGGAGACTCTGGTCAATATGCTGATGCCGCACATCACCCAGAAATACAAGGACAACCTGGATGCTTCTCGCAATGCAAACCACAGCCTGGCAGTTTTCATCAAGGTTGGCACGCCTTCAAGCTCCTGCAGCACATTTAATTGGTTAATACATTTAAAAAATGTCCTTTTTTTTTTAGCTTGAACAGAAGATGACAAAGAAAATGGAGACCTGTGATAATAATCCAGTCTCCAGATTTTTTATGTTTAGTACCTAAAGTAAATACAATCTGGTTATTTGTGAAAAATTGATCTGGGATATTTCCATTTTATTTTCCCCACTCAGCGTTGCTTCACCTTCATGGACAGAGGCTTTGTATTCAAGCAGATAAACAACTACATGAACTGTTTTGTGCCTGGAGACCCCAAGGTGACATCTTTAAAGGTTTTATTAAAGGTTTTAAGGAAGAATTTAAAGCTTAACATGTTGTTTTAAAATGTGTTTTGTCCTACCTTTCTCCCAGACTTTGTTTGAATTTAAGTTCGAGTTCCTGCGCGTTGTTTGCAACCATGAGCACTATGTGCCCCTCAATCTGCCCATGCCCTTTGGAAAAGGCAGAATACAGAGGTTTCAAGGTAAAAATGCCCCTCAGAGTTCACGTCAGTCCCATCCACGCTGTGCATTTTTATAGCGTGAATATGAAGTCACACTATTGTTTTCCTGTTTGTAATTTCTTCTGTGCATTTTTTGCAATCAAACTACTTTTGCATACTTTGTGCTATTTTAACCTTTCATATATCAAAACAATCAGCTCGGTCAGGAATACTGTGCTATGACTTTTGGTGTCACGGTTGAAGTTGAGTCAGACCCGGGAAATGAAGACTGGCATGAGGAGCTTCAGTAGAACTTAAATATTTTATCGAAAAAAAAAACAAAACAAGAACGCTGTTGCAGCAAAACTTACACAACCACAAGGGAAACCTGAGACAGCACATTAGAGCAACACTGATCCACTGAAGAGAGGTGGTGGCTGACAGACTATAAAGACTGGGGCTGATGAAGGGATTGGAAACAGGTGACTAAATACAAACCAGGACCAGGTGTAGATAGGCTTGGCAGGCTGGCTATGAAAAAAAATTCTGAGGTGGTGAAGTGGCTGATGGCAAAGGGGAGAGCACAGGGAACTGAGCCAAAACACACAAGGAGAGAAATAACCAAATAAACAACAAAACACAGAATATAAACATGAAAATGAAAGAATAACACACAAAAAAAACATAGATCCTGAAGTTTGTTTATCATAACTTTTATACATTACTCTTCAGTTCCCCTACGTTGTTCTTTTTCAGTTACTTAAACATACTTTCTGTATTTTTGTCTTCTTTATGCTGCTTTTGGCATTTAGCTATCATTTTGCCACTTTTAACTTTTAACTATGTTCTGCCACTTATAACTATAACTAATATAACTATTCTGCTACTTTTTGCTGCTACATACTAAATTTTTTTCACAATTTTGCTAATTTTACTCCTGTTTTGCTAATTTTAGCAACATTTTTACAAATTTTTACTACTGTTTTCTTAATTCTACTATTACCATCTCTTTTGCTATTTTTAGCTACAATTTTGCTAATTTAGGCTTTAGCATTTTTTGCTACTTATATCTACTGCTTTGTTCATTTTAGCCTCTGATTTGGTCTTGGTTTTGTTAATTTCATCTTTACCATATGTCGTTCTAATTTTGCTAATTTTAACTTGTGTTTAGCTAATCTTTACATCTGCTTTGCTAATTCTAGCTACTGTTTTGTTAATTTTATCTTTTATAGTTATGCTGCTTTTATCTTTTAGCTGTTCTGTTGCTTTTAAATGGTAAATGGTCTGTGCTTATATAGCTCCTTTCTAGCCAACCAGGCTACTCAAAGTGCTTTACAACACAATCTGTGCCCTCATTTACCCATCCACACAGCACTTTGCTACATCTCTAAAGCTAATCTGACTAAATCATTCTATGGAGACTAATCAGTGCTTTAAACTCCATTCATACATTGATGGGGCACACATCAGAGATAGTGAGGGTTCAGTATCTTGCCCAGGGACTCTTCGACATGTGACTGCTGCCAGGAATCGAACCTCCAACTCTCTCATTGGAAGACGACTGCTCTAACAACTGAGCGACAGCCGCCCTTTTTAGCTTGTGAGCTGCTCATTTTAGCATTTGTTCTGCTTGTTTTAACTTTACCAATTCAGTTTCAGCTTTTTTAACAAATTTTAGCAGTCATTCAGTGCTCAGCGTTCACACAAATGCAGTTTTTCTCATTGTTTTTTGTTGATATGGGCCTTCTGCAGATCTCCAGCTGGACTATTCCCTGACTGACGATTTCTGTCGAAACCACTTTCTGGTGGGCTTGCTGCTGCGGGAGGTGGGCGCGGCACTTCAGGAGCACAGAGAAATAAGACAGATCGCTATCCACGTGCTCAAAGGACTAAAGATTAAACACACGTTTGACGACCGCTATGCTGCGAAAGTAAGTTTTGTAACTCTGACGTCATGCTGCTCTTTAAACGTCTTCCAAAGTTCTTCTACATCCTGTGTCTGTTTCAAACAGCAGTTCCCTCCTTTGAGAGGCTTTTTTCCTTTTTGGTCCAAGAATATTGTTTGGTAGAAGATGTGAGTGAGCTCTAAAACTGTGCCTGTTCCTACCCTTCAAAATAGTTGAAGTTAGGTTTGAATAACGTGTGAATCTTCCAGCCAGCTGTAATTTTCCCTGAGCATCGTTTGTGTGTCACTTCAGAGCCACCAAGCTAGACTCGCCACTCTCTACCTGCCTCTGTTCGGCCTTCTTCAGGAGAACGTTTACAGACTTGATATCAAGGATTCAGCTCTTCTCAGCAACCACAATGTAAGCCTGACACCTACTGGTGGGAAATTAAATGGCACCTCTGAAGCGCACATCATAATCAGTGCCTGCCAAAAACAACTATTATTAGGCTCATGTCAGCTTAGCAAGTCACTCTCTTAAATACAGTGTTAAAAAAACGCGATATAAGATTTCATTTCCAGGGTGAAGTAGTCACTCAGATCCTTTCTTTCCCAGAACATAAGGGAGGACTCTCTGGTACCAAACTCCACGGTGACTCCTCAGAAACCTGGAAGTTGCATAGAAAATGCTCTCCACAAAGATGTGTTTGGGGTCATCTCTGGGACAGGTAACTCTTCACTTCCCTGTCAATCATAAGCAGATAGTCAGCGCCAATTTATTTTTTAACTTATTTGTTACTTTTTAAACAATCTGTGGTCGCAGTCATTTTTAGTAATATCTGATTGCAAACTTATTTGTTATACTGATAGATTCGTTTAAGTTTTCCTTGCTCTTCTTCATCAGCATCACCCCACAACTCCACTCCCAATGTGAGCTCAGTTCATCACGCTGACTCCAGAGGCTCTCTGGCATCCACCGACTCTGCCAACAGCATTCTGGACAAGAACAGTGACAAGACCAACTCACTGGAAAAGGTAGGTCACCACTGAATTTGTCATCTCATCATCACATATTTTACCAAAGGTCCATTGGTTTGGATTATCTGCTTCTATGTCATCAGTTGTACTCTAATGAAGCAAATATGTGTTTATTTAGTGCGGTAATGAAGGTGTCCCTAACAGTTGACTGTTTGCTTATGAATAAATTTCTCATAGTTTCAAATTTCCTCAAGTCAAAAACCAGAAAATATCTTTTATCAGCTTTTCATTTGATCACATGATGGATATCTATTATTAGTTCCTGCTGCATATAAACTAATAACCATGTAGTTGAACCTGACTCCTTGGGTACATGCTGTTGGTATTTGAGTACATGGGTAGATATTGGAAGACCTGGGTACTTGGATACATGTGTATTTGAATATCTGGATACTTGGGTACATGTATATTTGGGTACATGGGTAATTGGGTACATAGGAATTTGAGTACATGGGTATTTCGGTACATAGGTACTTTGCGTCAAATTGACCCAAAGTTACAAGGACTTCTCTACCTCTCTTCCTCTCTCACCCTTTTGAGGGCTTCAGGAGTGTTAAATACTTGGGTGTCTGGACAATTTGATTCATTGAACAGTTCTCCTCTTTGCTTCAGTCCATTTGAAATGAGCTTTGGTTCAGAGAAGACAGCAGCGTTTCTGGATGGTGTCACATCCAGCTTCTTCTCTGCCTGATAGAGCTTTAAGCAGCATTAGTGGATGGCAGAGTGAACTGTGTTTACAGACAGTGATCTGTGGAAGTGTTCCTGAGTCCATCAGTGATGTCCAAAACAAAACCAGACCTGTTTTTAATGCAGTGGCACCTGAGGGCCCCAAGATCACAAACATCCAATATTGACTTTCAGCCTTGTCCTTTGAGCTCAGAGATTTTTTAAAAATGTTTAAATATTTTGGTGATTTTATTTGCTCTAGATGATGAGATATTCAAAGGCTTCCCAATTTTTTTTTGTTGAGGACTATTATTCTGAAGTTGTTCTATTATTTTTAGTCACAGTTTTTTGCAGAATGGTGAACCTCTGCTCATATTTACTTCTGAGAGATTCAGCTTCTTTAAAATGCCCATTTTTATACTCAGTCCTCTTACTGACCTGTTGCTAAATAACCTAAATAGCTGCAAAATGTTCCTCCAGCTGTCTTTTTGTACCACCTAATTTTTTACCACACTTTTTGAAAATGTGTTGCTGCCACCAAATTCAAAAATACCTTATTTTTTTCCTACCGGTATAATTCCTTAGTCTAAACATTTGATGTGTTTTGTTGGGAGTAAAATATGGGTTTATGAGATTTGCAAATCTTTGCGTTCTGTTTTTATTTACATTTTACATGTCCCAATTTTGTCAACATTGGGGTTGTGGATCACAGAGATTGAAAAATGAAGAAAAAGAGAAAAAAAATCAGTTTAAAAAGCTAACGTTATCAGTGATTCTTTGCACAGCATTGTTCAAACTCATTTTACTTTTACGTTATCTGCATTCTTGGATGCCCAAACCTCCCCCCTCCAGAGCTCCCACTCTCCTTCTCCCTGCTCCACAACCACCCAGCGAAAGGAGAGGTTCACCAGGAGGCACTCGGTCAACGTGCCGCCTCTCTTTGTTGACCTTGATGAGCAAGTTGAGCCTGTGAACCGGGCTGCAAAGCGGGCCACCGTGGACTTCTCTCTCCTCACTGTGCCTCTGCCTGACCTGCAGCTGGACAGTGAGAATGAGAAAGCAGCTGCAGGCCCAAGGGTGGATGGAACTCATGAGGAAAATACTCCCATACAAGTACTCTGTTTGTATACTGCTATACTGCATTTCTTACCTTTGAGTATCCTGCATCAAGCATCTGCACTTGATGTTGCTGCAGTATCCTGATTTTTGACTCTTTTTTTCCTCTTGTTTGGGTTGTTTGAGTGCCATGCTCAGTCTCATTAGAGTTCAGATTTCTTGCCACCCTTCCTACTGATCACAGTTTTCTTAATTTTTCTCGTCTTTTTGTTTTGTTCGTGTGCATCAGAGCCAGTGTGTGTCAGCGCTGGGCAGCACTGTGCTGCGCTGTGACAAACTGGACCGAGACGAGATCCGAAACCTGCTCATGTGTTTCCTGCACATCCTCAAAAGCATGTCGGAAGGTAAGAAATCAAGTCTGAGATTTTATCATGTAGTTTGACACAAATCGTTCAATAATAGTCTAGAATTTACTGTTTGGTTTTTATGTTACCACCCTCAGAGGCCCTGTTTGCTTACTGGAACAAAGCAGCTCCATCAGAGTTAATGGACTTCTTTACATTAATAGAGTAAGTACAACCTTTTTACATAGGTATTTAAAAACAGTCCTATTGACTTTCCTTTGATTCATTCAGTTCCTTCTTTCTACTATTAACAAGCCATTACAATAAGGTACAACTTGAAAAATGTTTAATGTATTAGACAGAATTGATTAATTAGAATAAATGAAATTAAGTTCATGGGTACAAATTTAGTTTACATTTTTTTTAGAGTGGTTTATGGAAATGCTATTTCATAGACATTTACATTTATTAACATTGAATTTTATAGCTAATCTATTCCGGCAAACACATTAATGGTGACAACTCAGTCAATTTCACAGATACTGAGCTCAAATGTTGTGTGGTAGTAGTTGAGCATCATCCCCAACACATACTTCTAAGGGCTAAGTGCAAGATTGTTCAAAACTTTGGCATGCAAGTTGATGGGATATTTGCATTCCTTCCGGGAATGCTAGTGTTTTTTCTATTTTAATTTCAAGAAATGTATTTTCTTCTAAAAACGATGTGTGTCTATAGCAATTACAACATCAATTTAGAAAAAGTTAGGATGTTGTGTAAATTTTAAAATCTTTGCAAATTTGCAAATCTTTAGTAAATATATCAAATTTGTAACATTTTTTTGGAAAAAGTAAAGTAATTTAGAATTTCTTGGCAGCAACACATTTAAAAACATTTGGGACAACCACATTTGTCACTCTGAAGCATCCCATACTCCTTTAATTGCAGTCTGTAAACTTCTAGAACCTGGATTTTTTGCCAAATGTTTTCATTTGGTGAGAGGTCTGGACTGCAGGCAGGTCGGTTCAGGACCTGGACTCTTCTACTGTGAAGCCATGTTGTTGTAATAGAGGCAGTCTGAGGTTTAGCTTCGTCCTGCAGAAATAAACAAGGCTTTCCCCAAAAAAGATATTATCAAGGATAGGAGTGTATGTTGTTCTAAAACCTGTATATAGTTTTCTGCACTGATGGTGCCTTTCTAGATGTGTAAGCTGCTCATGTCATAGGCACTAATGCACCCACATACCATCTCCTCTTTAGTGCAGAGGACGTGGCTTCTGTGGTTTCCAAAAAGAATTTCACATTTGAGTTTGTCGGACCACAAAGCAGTTTTCCACTTTGCCTCAGTCCTTTCTAAATTAGCTTTGGGCCAAAAAAAGACAGCTGCGTTTTTGGGTGGTGTTCACATATGGCTTCTTCTTTGCATCTTAACCAGCATTTGATTCAGCCTCAGATTCAGCCTGTCTAAAATGCTCTTTTTAAACCCAGTCCTCTACTGTTTCAAAATGCTCCTCTGGCTGTTCCTTAATTGTACCTCTTACTTTTACAGCCTTTTGTTGCCCCTGTCCAGTTTGTTTTAGATGCTTTGCTTCCATCAAATTCAAAATACCTTATTTTTTTTCCATAAAAATGATACAATTTCTTTGTTCAAACTTTTGACATGTTTACTATGTTGTATTGTGCAAACAATATTGGTTTATGAAATTTGCAATCATCATCATTCTTGCATTCTGTTTTTTTTTTATATCTTTTTCACATTCTGAGTGGGATGTTTCAGAACATGATCGCCTGCTTTTCATAGTGAATAATAAACTGAGTGCGAGGTGTTTGGAACAGTAATGATGTCCTCTTGTTTCGTTCTGCAGAATCTGCGTCCATCAGTTCAGATACATGGGGAAGAGATTCATTGCCAGGTAGAGTCAGTCTTTTTTTTTCTGTTTGGATCACATATTTATTGTATTAATTCTTGAACTGAAACTAAATTTGTTTTTCATCTTTATGATAACAATACTCACACCTACACAGAATCTTTTAACCCTCGGCTCTTGGTTTGTTCTCTTATTTGTAACACTGCTGGCAAGTTGTTTTCTGAAAATTGCTGTGGCCCTAAGCCCCTCCTGCATGGGTAAGAGACTCATTTTTTAATCTTGTGTTTGATGAAATGCATGACACCTAATCCACTCATTCACCTCTCTGCTGCTCTTTATCTTTTTACAACATGAAACCATCTGTTTGACAAATAGAAATAAGAATTACATTATCTCTTTTAATCTGATTTCTTTTGATACTTCTTTATTTTGACTTATAAAACATCCAGACCTACTGTTCAAAGTGTCTCTTCCCCCCGCCCCAATAGGAGCCAGGAGGGCGCAGGACCTGTAGCTGCAGACAGGAAGTCTCTGACTCTGCCTGTGTCTCGTAACAGGGCAGGGATTCTGCATGCTCGTCTGCAGCAGCTGGGAGCTCTGGAGAATGCTCACACCATCAATAACAGTAAGCTTGATCTAGTGGAACTAAAAAAAAAACTGATATTATTTAAGAAATAAATTAATCTAGAAACCCATTTTCTGTAAAAGTTGGGAACTTTTCAGAAGGTTAATTTGCGATGGAGTTGGGTCATTTATATGCTGAAATTTCCCCCAGACTCTGAATTATTTTCTCAATATTGTGCAACATATATGTTTAAAAGACACCAATCACATTATCTGACTTGCGTTTCTATAGAGTATTGAGAGACTTGGTTCTAAGCGGAAATAATGACAACATCTCCTATTTACAGATCTTATATTTTAGTGTATGTAACGAGATCTTCGGCAAAGCCAGGTTGCCACAGATTTATTTGTCATGTGGAAAAATTCTGTACATTACTTATACCTCATATACATGTACATTGGTGTGATAAAATAGTATCTCATTGGGTCGTGACTCTTTTGAAAAACTTGGCAAATTTTCAGTTTTTTCAGTCTCACTGAGTGTTTGAGACAAAGCAACCAGCGAGCTGTGCTGCTGCATTTTGCTTGACCACTTTTTGAAAAAAGCAGCCTATTTTGAATGCTCGGCTTGCACTCTTGGCCACGCACATTATTTAATTGCCCACCTCTGCCCACATTGTACCTGCCTTAACCTTGGCATGTACCCCCATGTTTATAATTTATTTTACTGGAGTACAATTTAGAAATGAAGATAGGCAGATTTGAACCAGGTTTTAAATAATTCTTGCTTATCATCAGCTTGGTTTTTAGATCTAGACATTTGGGGCTTCAGCCTCAGATTTTTTCTGTCATAGGAGAGCTCAGGAGTCAAAATACAACTCTAAAATGTATGAGAACAAGAAAGGGGGAAGGGTTCTAGTTGCCTGCAATGAAATTAAAAAGAGTTCAAGATGCCCCCAATGAAACTGAGAACTCTGCAAATATTTTGAGAGAAAATTTGTCTCACAAATCAGTTGAACATATACAGAATTCAAGGAACAAGACTGCAAGCCTCTCATGCAAGGGAAAAAAACGTTTTGGAGACTCCCTTGTGAATGGCGATCGCTAACTAGTCAACAAGAGGCGAACCTCAGAGAGATGCCGGCTGTAAACTGACCTCTGTCCTTTTTTGTTATTATTTTTGTAGGTATGCATGTGGTTATTAATGAAAGTTTCATTAAAATCCATGCAGTGGTTTGCAAGATCTTTTGCTAACAGACAGAGTTAATACAAATAATTAGTTGGAAAGTTTTAAACACAAATTTGTTTCAATCTGTTAGCTTTCAAAGTATTGCTTGAGAGTGACTCTCAGTTTCTCCCACACCAAATTTGAGCTTGATATCTGTAAAACTGACTTAAGTTATAGCCATTTTTGTGTTTACTAAGGTTGATTAGCTGTGGTGGCCATCTTGAATGGGGTTGACTCCAAATGTGTATCAGTTGTAGATGTACATCCAATGATTCCTTTCTGAGAATTTCATTAAAGTCTCTTTTCTGGTTCATGAGATTTTTTGCTAACAGACACAGGCACATACAGACCCAGGTAAAAACATCATTGCTCATTTTTTGCCTTTTGATGGGGACAAATCAAAAGGAAAATGGGAAGAAATCACAACAATCTACCTGGTTGATTTTTTAAAATGAACTACAGATTAGATTGCTTATTGATGAAACTAAAATAAAATTGTACTGACCTCTAGTGGCAATGAGTTGCAATTAAAATGAAATTCTCAACCATTCCTGTAAATTTCTGTTGTCACAGTCATTCATAACAAAAATTGCACTTCTATTTATTTTAATTCCAAGTAAATACATTTAATTTTTCAGTCCAATAATAATTCAATTCACTACAGTTTTTTTTATATTTATAATTATTATTTCATACTAGGTGGCACAGTGGTGTAGTGGTTAGAGCTGTCGCCTCCCAGCAAGAAGGTTGCAGGATCAAATCCCGGCCTGGGGCCTTTCTGGGTGGAGT
>JAOXNZ010000110.1:14120224-14132023 GCA_028566095.1 Kryptolebias brasiliensis | reverse complement strand
TTTAAATAAAAGGATGTTGCCCAAACAAGAAAAACACAATAGGTTTAATTTTTCGAATTTAAACCAAATCAAAGTGAATATAACTATATCTTTGATCATGCGTTTTACTTTATCTGGTTTGTAGTTGTGTAAGCTGCTAATACACAGCCTAAAAATACTAAAAAAAAAAAAAAAAAGAGACAATTCTGGGCCAGCAAATTGAAAGTTCGGTAACACTTTATTTGAAGGGGTGTGCATAAGACTGACATGACACTGTCATAAACATGACATAACACCTGTCATAAACATGACATAACACCTGTCATAAACATGAATGAGTCTTTATGAATGTTTATGACTGTTGTCAGTAAGTGTCATTCGGTAAATTATGAAGCTGGCATTGTTTAAAATGTATTTGTTATCATGTCTTGACATTAACCAAGATAAAAATGTCTTTGTTATGACAACTTGACATTAAGCAAGAAATCATAACCTGTCATAAACGTTATGACAGGTATTAATTATCAAACTTTAAAAAGTTACATTACCCTGATATTTGTTGTTAGTCTTAACTTTGGCTGTCGTGACACATTAAATTTGTGTCATTAATATTGTCCCTTACCTCAAGTAAAGTGGAACACATTAGACTAGTTATAAAGATGTCATTAAGTGTTATTACATTTAGTAACAGTCATTATTATTTCCTCCTACCTCAAGTAAGACGGAACATGTTAGACTAGTTATAAAGATATCATTAAGTGTTATTACACAGTCTAATGCTTTAAGAACATAGTCATTAATATTTTCCCTTCTTGGTTAATGTCAAGTTGTCATAACAAATACATTTTAAACAATGTTAACTTTGCATTAAAGGTGTCATAATTTACCGAATGACACTTACTGACAACAGTCATAAACATTCATAAAGACTCATTTATGTTCATGACAGGTGTTATGTCATGTTTATGACAGTGTCATGTCAGTCTTATGCACACCCCTTCAAATGAAGTGTTACCGAAAGTTCTTTGTCTGTATTTAATATAATGTTATTCTGGATGTTCTCCCCACCTAGTGCCGCACTGTAGGTATTTCAGTCTCTTTGCGAAATTTGTGGAAGAAGTTTTTGTCCTATAAAAAGAACAACAAAAATCAATCAATCGAAAACAAATATTAAGCTGTGGTGTATTTTTTTTCTGGGTCTGTCTCTGTTTATCCTGTTCCCATTGCAGTCCAACTTTATTCGTGTGCTGAAATAATTAATAACTGAGAGGAAACTGTGAACTATAATGCGGAAAAACAAGTTTTGGGAGAATCTTTAGTCAAGCAAAGAATGTTCTTTCTCAGTGTTTTGATATGTTGTTGATATGGACATTCTCACCACCTTGTGGTGCAGCATGAGTCTTTTAGTTTTTGTTAGAATGTATTGATGAAAGGGAAAAAAATCCATTTAAAAATATATCTAGAGTATAGATGGGGCCTTAGTGTGGTCCATACACTGTATTACTGTATCTATTTTAGATTCAGAGACTCTAATGTGTATTAACATTTCATTCAACAGCCCATTAAAGAGGATGACTGTGGGAATGTTCCTTGCTGCCCTTGCCTTTGTTTGTGCTGCTCTGGTTCAGCTACAGATTGATGTGAGTCAAACATACATGTTGACAAGAGAATTTAAACATACATGAACCTCATGAGGTGTGGTTTCCTTCTTCTTCCAGAACACTCTGCCTAAATTCCCATCGAGCACTGAGGGGCAAGTAAAGTTCATCAACATGGTTAACAGGTCCCTACAAGTAACAGCTGGAACCCATGAGATTAAATTGGATAATTTCACGGTACGAATATACAAGAACACACAGACTAGGGTCAAATCCCATTTCCCCCCTATCCCTTACTTTGTAGCCATACATTTTACACGTCCATTTTTGAGTTATAGTTAAACCCCTCCAAATGAAGGGGTATAACTTGCAAAAAATAAAAAATAAAGAAATGTATTTTCTGTTACATCATTTTATGTGCAAAAAATAAACAAACAGAAAACGACTTACATGTTTAGTTTGATGTTTTCTTGTGTACTACCTTTGAGGTCATTGTCAGTCATCCTTAACATCATAAACAAGTGAAAATAGCCTTGTGTTTCCCCATAAAATAATATTTTACTGTCACAAAAACCACTGGAATTTCAATTTGATCAATTATTCATTACAAATAAAAAAATGATGAGTATGTCATTTTTTAATGTTAACATATTTCCTTAGAACAAACAACATTTGTCTCAACAAATGTAAAATCTAGTTTTGTATATAACAATGAATTACGTTTGGTATTCTTGTCACAAAAAAGTCTGTTGCAGGCTTGATGGCTAGTTTTACACGCCATTTATGAGCATATTATTGTCTATTTATATGAAATGTTTGGGTGACAGCTTTTTAAAGGGGTAGCCCATGTCACAGTGGAATGTTTTAACCGCTACGTTTTGCAATTTCAGATTTAGGTTCAAGGGAAATGGATCGATGTAAGAGTAACAGGAAGAAATAGGATTTGGCCTGTTTCCTACATTTTCTAGCTACGGTTACTAAGCCCTTAAGCTCACATCAACTTGTTTTGGAGGATGAAGTGATATTGACTAAGGATTTCTCCTCTATGCCCAACCAGGATTATATGACCTTTAAAGAGCCATTTACTCTAACTGTGGAGTCTGGTCCCCCTGATTTGGTTAGTTTACCAGGTGGCACTCGAAGTACTATCGTCATTGTTGAAGATAGACCCCAACTCGGGCATTTGGAGGTAAGTATCCAAAAAGAAAGTTTGAAGTCAAAATGAAATCACATTTCTGTTTTGTTCTCTGCAGAACTTGTTCTCAGATGTATTTTTCTGTCTTCAGTTTCGAGACGTTACCAAAAAGCCGGAGCAGGGTGCTAACGCTATCAGGTGATCCTTTAGTTATTTACTATAAACAATAAGTGTGTAACTGTTTTAGTGTTCTTGTCTCTGTAAAATATTGTTTTAGAGTTTCAGAGAGTTTGAAGTTTCAGAGGTTTAGCCTTTCCATAAACACAAAGCTAGCTTTTTTTTAAACTTCTTTAAAGTTAAATGAGAGCAGAAAATACATGATTTTTTAACTGAAAAAACAGAAAGGTCTTTTTTAACGCTCCCTAAACTGAGATTTCTGATTTGAAAACCCAGGAGAATCTTCATCAGGAGTGACTTCAAAATCCAACATGTCTGTCCCCTTTCAAAGAAAATGTATAGTCATGGGAAAAATAAAGTCCACCCTCTTTCAGTTCCAGGGATTTTTGTATTAGAACATAATTAAACTGATCTGGTCTTTACCAGGTTTTAAAATGATTGACATTTTATTTCAAGTGAACAAAAACACACAACAGATTGCACAATTATTCATTTTTATTCAAGTATTTATTAAACAAAAAGCCAAACTGAAAAAAACTGTGTGGAAAAACTAAGTCCAGCCCCTGATCCAGCAGCTTGTGGAACCTCCTTTAGCAGCAATAACTCTTTTCTGTAGGATTTTATCAGTCTGTCACATGAGTGTGGAGGATTTTTTGCCCCACTCTTCTTTCCATCATTGCTTTAGCTCATTGAGGTTTGCAGACATTTGTTTCTGCTCAGCTCTCTAAAGGTCCCACTACAGCATTTCAATCGGGTTGGGGTTCTGGACTTTGACTTGATTCTTTTCTTTTTGAGCCGTTCTGTTGTAGATTAGCTGCTGTGTTTGGGATCATTGTTCTGTTGCATCATGACCCAGTTTGGTTTAAGCTTTAGCTGTCAAACAGATGGTCTCATATTTGACTCCAGAATCCTTTGGTCTACAGAAGAGTTCAGGATCGACGTAATGACTGGGAGGAGCCCAAAACAAGCTCAAACTATTAGCTTCCCACCACCGTGCTTGACAGTTGAAGCGTTTGTGAGTGCTGATATGATGGTTTTTTTTTTCTTCAGCATGTCACAGTGCATTATGGGTAAACATCTCTCCTTTGCTCTCCTCTGTCCAAAGGAGAGTGTTCAATAAGTCTTGTGGTTCATTCAGATACAACTTTACAAACCTAAGTCATGCTGCCATGTTTTTCAGAGGGAAGAATCTTTCTTTCAACAAACATACTTAATTTATTTTTAGTTTTTTACATAAAACCTTAGAACTAAAACAGGGTGGACATTATTTTTCCCATGACTGTAACAAGATCAACAATATCCCCCAACTAGAGCTAAGCTGTTGTCAGTTTGGTGCAGCAGCTTATTTTCTGCTCATTGGTTAAGCTAGCTGTCAGTTAGTCACTTACCAACAATGTAAAAATTAACAAATGATAAGTGGATAAGTTTCACATTTTAAAAATTAGAAATCTTTACTACTTTGTTGTTTTCTCACCTTTTGTGTGCTTCAGATTTTTCAATGGTTTCGGCTCCACTGTGAATATAACCGTAGGTGACAAAGGCTATGTGGACATTGTTTCTAACAACATGTCTGAATACGCCAACATACCACACGGAGCGTAAGCTTTATTTCTTTTATTTTAAGCACAGTTTTAGAAAAGTGAGTTCTCTGCTCTGACTGGGGGTTTTGTTTCGGCAGGGCTAAGTTTGTCATCAAGGATTCTGCTGGAAATGTGTGTGTTGTTGATCGAAAGCTGGGCTTCGGCAGCTCCTTCACGCTTATCATCCCGACAACCTTCACCTTTGGAGAAAAGGTAAATCGTGAATTCATTTTTGAGTCACAATACAGATAAGGTGGGATAGTTTGGATGTCAACTAATACTTGTGGAAACTGGTATGTGTTTTGCAGTGTGCGCAGAACATAAAGGAAGTGGAGGACATCAAGCCCAACTCCATCCACATGGCCTGGCAGATTCCTCAGTATTTCCTCATGACTTCCGGAGAGGTGGTCTTCTCTGTCACAGGCTTGGAGTTCTCCTACTCACAGGTAAAGTGCTCTCCTTAAATAGTAGAAAACATTTTAAAAACAAGAGTTATGAAAACAGTTCAAAGCACATAAGTCCAAACAAACCTCACATCTGTCTTGATGTCAAGTTGACCACAGATGCTGAACATATAAAGTCTTAAACCCATCTCTTTCTGATGTCCAGGCACCCTCCAACATGAAGTCTGTGCTGCAGGCTGGTTGGTTATTAACTGTTGCAGTAGGAAACATCGTTGTGCTCATTGTCGCAGAGGCTGCAACGCTCCCAGATCAGGTGAGTGGACTGGTCTCTTTGTTGACTTCATGACAGGCTATAAACGAAGCCGGGTATGTTTAGTTGTTTTGCTTAAATGAACATTTATGTTTCTTGACTAATCAGAGCGTGCAATGATCAGATAAATTACACACAAAAAGTCTCCATCTCAGACTGTACAGGCCTCATGTTAAACACACAGACTTTAATGAACAAAACATGGTAAAGATGATTGGGCCCAAAGTCCTTCACAACAGTGTGAGAGACTGATAGGGTCCTGCAAAGAATGATTACTCCCAGTTATTACTGCTAAAGGAGAACATTTTGAACAGCCCCAGGTTGGAGAAATTGTTTGTGGATTGTATTAATGAGCTAATACTGGCTAACCTGAGTGAACCTATCAAAGTGGATTTTGTAGTTTTAAAACAACAATTTAGTTCATGCTAATTTTTACGCTACAGGTAGCTGCTGCTATTTGTGCTTACAAATAATCATGGAAATGCAAAATGAATGACAATACAAAAGTTTTTAAACTTTTTTTTTCATTGAAAGAACTGCTCATGCATAAAGCGACAGTTGGACACACTTTTTTCTCTTTATAACCAAAAATACAATAATAGGTCAAAATAATACAGTTAAACAGATAATACAAGAAATGAAAAAAGGATGTATTTATATAACTAAAGATACATGCAGGTATTTTTTATATGTGCATGTATACTTATGCACAAGTTATGAACACATACACAGAATAACAAAACCAACTTCTGATTTCAGTTCCACTAATTTATCAAATATAGGGAAAATGTAAGGCAACAAAGCCTGTCACATGGCCAATTCTACCAATTATAGTTTTTCCATTGTCAGTTGTGTTGCAGTATTATATGCCTAACTTAGAAAAGGACACCTACAGTTATATTTTATAAAGAACAGCTTAATCAGAACTAAAACAAAATCTATGATGCCAGAAATAAAAGGTGGTACTATCCACAAAATCTCAAGCAGTGTCTGATCCACTAGATCAGTGGTGTTGAATCCTGGTCCTGGAGGGCCACTACCCTGCAGGTTTTAGTTGTTTCTCTGCTTTTCAGCAGGTCTTCAAATTCTGCAGAAGCCTGTTAATCACTCAGTCGTTCAAATTAGGTTTGTCACAGCAGAGAAACCCCTAATGGCTCAGTTATAGTCGCGCTTCAGTGTATCGCGCAGGACTCCACGCACGGCTCGCAAACCTGATCAAGCAGTGTAGGCGTTTATACTTGAAACTTACGTTGGTGCAGTATTCTCCGAAAAGACAGGCGGCAGTACGCTACATAACCAGTGGAAATGTAGTAAAATAAAAAGAGGACAAACTGTTGACGTCACACAGCAAAAATGGCTGCATGCAGAACCGCACATATTCAGGAGGAAGAACTGTTGTGTTTATGGCTGTGATACAGAGAGGATGTTTAAACTGAAAGCTTTCAGTTTGACTTTCATGGATTTAACTGCTTTAAATGAAATGTTGAGTACATGCATGACATTATAAGGATAGTTAGCTGTAATGTATTCTTACCATAAAGGAAACTAATGCCTCATTCATGGAATTCTCACTGGCAAAAAAAAAGATCCACTGAGGGCTTCAGTGAATCACTTTATTATTACCAGATTAATATTTTTTTCCTCTGTGGTCTATAAACACTCCTCTTTACCGACTGCAGCAGCAATCTCCTTCCATGAGTTTTGAGCCATTTGATTATCTCATATAAATGTCGACACAGGCGAACCGGCTCTGCTAGAGCACCCAGATCATACATTTTTATAAAGGAGCACAGTGTGCATAGTCCGCACCAGGCCTTCGCGCATGGGCAGGCACGGCGCATCACTTTTGGTACCCGCACCCTTGTGCATTGGTCAACACATCAAGCATAAACCTAGCTTAACAAATGCAGGCTACTGGCCCTCCAGGACCAGGATCAGACACCACTGCACTATGTGAACAATTTTTCCACAATCCAATACATTTTACCAACTTGAATCAACATGAAAAGGTAACCAATGTAGAGGTTTATAAAATGGCGTTCACAAGAACAGCTCTGAAATTTTGGAGGTTAAAGTTGTTTAAAGACGGCAGCAATTCATGGTCACGTTCAGACTAGGCGTTAGCTCATCAGTCCTGTTGAACCTAAATTCTATTAACTATTTTTCCAACCTGAGGCTGTTCAAACAGCTATTTACAACAGTTAGGGAATAATTACTTATAAGTTTTCCACATAAAAGCACAAAAAAATGGATGACCTATCCCTTTAATCCCAGTTTTCATATCTGACAACCCAACTTGCTAACTCAGTTAAATTTTAGCGAGAAAGTATTGATGTGAAAGAATTTTTCTGAGCTCGGCATGTGTGTGGTTCTCTCTCCCAGTGGGCCGAATACATTCTGTTTGCCTCTTTGCTGGTGTTGGTGTGCATTATCTTCGCCATCATGGCCATGTTCTACACCTACACTGACCCAGCTAAGATAGAAGCCGAGTTTGCCTTCTTGGAGCCTGAAGACAAGGAGAAGAAGAATTTGGAAATGGAAAAGAAAGACGTGATTCAGAACCATTATGAGAACAGGAGGAGCTCTGATTCCAGCTCTGATGAGGAGGACAAAGGTAATACCAAGTTCTGAGTCGAAAGCTGCTGGGTTCTGTTAGTACTCATTTATTACCTGGGCTGTTAAAGATGGGATAACCTGATGGAGCTGAAGTCATCGTTACGCTGAGTGGACAGTGTTTGAGAACGATTTTAGTTATCCAAGTTCTAAATCTGAAGAGAATATGTTGTTTTTTTTTAAAGATTTCTTGTAAAACTCAAGCCCTGGCTCTTTATTAGCTGATAATTTATGCTTTGACTAATTTGTCTTTGCAACAATGACATTGTTTTGTTCTTGTAATATGCTGATGTACTAAGAAAACATTCCAATATTTGTATTTATTTCCAACCTCAGTATTGTATGTATTGTAAAATAATTATGGCTCCCTTATATAAATGATGAACATCTGCTGGTGGTAATAATCCAACACCCAAGGCTGCTCAGTCAGCAAGAAATGTTTAACAGTTCATTTTGGCTCATGAGAATGCTGTTGTTATGGCTGTTCATTAAAGTCTTCAATAAAGACACTAATAAGGTGCTGTCTGTGATGGAACATCAACTGGTGCCTATATATATGTTGCAGCGTATACCAACTGACCAGTGAGCTGCGTGGACACTTTTTATGTGGCCAATTTTCTACTGGCGTAAACTTTTGAAATGACAGGCAGATTTAGACCAGTCATCAACATGGTTTTAGACCAGGACATTCAGGGCTGTAGAATCAATTTTCCTGTCAAAGGAGAGAACCCATACAGGTGTCAAAATACATCTCTAGCTCCCTAGAATCACAGAAATGAAAATTAAGAAGTGTTTGAGACAGATTTGAGACACACGTGGCAACTCTACAACTATTTTGAGATAAAGTTTAACCATACAAAATTCAGGGGACAAGACTGCAAGGCCCTGCGACTCGTGTGAGGAAATTGTGATTGTTTCAAGACATTTTGAGGACTCCCTTGCGAATGCTGTTCACCAACTAGTGGTTAACAGTCACAGTTGCAGCTCAGTGAGATACTGGCTTTAGAGTTTTATAGATGTTTTTTAAAGACAATCGATTAGGATTAGGGATTTAAAATAGAAATAGTATTGGCGGAGACACATAGGTAAGATTATAATCTTGGTATGATTAGTTTTTAGGATTGTAGAAGGGACATGATCGTCCAAGTTAAAAGTAGAAATGCAACAGTTTGGACCATTACAGTAAGCAGAGAATCAATATATTAATTCCACATTGTGATGGAATGGCAACCTATCCAGGGTGTACCGCGCCCTTCACCCAATGACCACTGGAGGTAGGCACCAGCTCCCCAAGACTCTGCACTGAAAAGCAGGTAAAAAGATGAATGAATGGAATTCCACAATGGAAACTTCATGATCATGTTCTCAAACAAGAACCCCTGGTGGTACTCAGGATTCCCCTAGTAGCTACTACTTGGAAGAAATTTTGGTATCAATTGTTTACCAGTTACGAAACAAGCTAATAAACTGACATACGCTGAACTGTGATCTAAACCTAAAAAGTAGAGAGAAAGATGAGCAGTTCAAGCTTATTATGATATTGTCTTTGTATGGAAACTACTTAATCAAAAATGCAGAATATTTAGAGAACCCTTGGGGAAACTGTAGTAGACAATGATTAACAGATATGCTAGTGGCTAGTTAAATAGCATCAGTGAAGTCTCTATAGGACCTGTTGGAAACAAAAGGTGCAAAACGGCAACGATTTGATTGTGGGGAAAATTGAATTTGATTTAAGTTATCTAAAATTTGACTCAGTGATTAAGAGCAGCCAATACTGCAGTGTACGAATGTGGTGCTGGTCTTTCTAACAAAAACACGGACGCATCACATCTTAAACCACACCCTTCAATCAGTGTTAGGTGTGGTTTTTCTATCTTGAAGTGCTCTCCTGAATAGGTCAACAGTGCGACAGTAACCTCCTCAGTGTTCTTCAGCGGTCTGCCACAGCTGGCCCCGCCTCCTTCTACGTCACCAACAAAGGAGGTAACTCCTCCCACACAATCACCCCACTTCAAGATTTTGACACAAAAACTCTAAAAACAACTCATTAATGTTTTAAATCAGAGAAATCGACCACTGGAGTGTTTTATGATGGTGTTTAACTAAAAGAAAAACATAATAACCAATATTTTTATATTTTATTTCATTTTCACCTTTAAGGTTTTGAATCCGGTTTTGGCTTTTACATTAGACTTAGGCATTAAAGCTGAACTGAAAAGTGTTTTGAAGCCAACATCATTATTTTTTTTCAATACCAAACATTGAAGTAACCACTCGGGTGTTTTCAGCTTTTTCCGTGACACCCCCGGATGTCTGACGTTCACAAAACTGCTGAAGGTTACAGCATTCAGCCATTCATCAGTGAGTGGATGAATACCGGTACAATGTAGTTCAGTGAGTTGGAGTTAATTGTTTAAACCGGCCAGAAAATACTACTAGTTTCATTTTTTGGTTTCCCAAAAGATAAAAACCTTCCTCAGATTTGGATCCATCAGCTCCGATGTGGGAATTCCTATCAGAACTCAGGTTCAGACCACTTAAAAGAGGAGCACCGCTCTGACCCTCGTTACTGCGGTGGACTGGCTTCACGCCAAAAAAACAAGACGTTTTGCCAGGAGCAGTCCTATTTTTAATTTTAAAAGAAAGGCAAATGGAGAGGAGGACATCTCCACAGAGAACCAGACGAAGAAATGAGGCACTTGCTTTAGACGCGAACGTGTCACTCAGGTCTGAGCTGCTTCCAGGCCAACAGCCTGAGATCAGTTTGTGATTCAGAGCAGAGCAGTTATTGATGAAAAAATATAGACAATCCATGTGGGATTAAACAAATGTCATAGTCTGAACCTGCTGTTGATTAGTTTATTCTGGTGTGAGAGTTCATAAACGCTATTCTCAAGCACACTCACATTGTTTACAAGTTAGCATCTAGTTAGCAACATTAGTTTTGTGTACTAATGTCATGACAACAATATGGGGGTAATCAATTCTCACTGTTCCATGTTCCCAACTTGGTCATTATGCATGTTGTTTTGTCGGCCATGACGGTCCTGGTGATCATCAGAATCCGAATCTGAAGAGTTTTCATCTGATTACAGAGATCCAGTCATTGGTTCAGGTTCATACTGGTATGGTTGTAGATCCATTACTCCTGCAAAGTTTTCCTGCATTTTTTTGTGTTCAAAAAAGGCTTCTTCTTCCATTTCCACTAGTAAACAACCAGACAGTAGCTGCGTTCTTGGCCGGCCGGGGCACAGTGAACGTCATGAACCCAGGACTTAACTCTGCCCCACAAATCACCCACTTCAGAAATTATTGACTAAAACACTTAAAAACAAGTTATTTAAGTTTTAGGTCAGAAAAACTGGTCCCTGCAATGTTGTGTGGATGTGTTTGTCAATTTTTTGAGATTTGATTCAAGTTCACCTTTTAAAGTAGGGTGGGGTCAGTTTGCTTGGTTATGTAAGGTACTCTAAAACGTTCCAGTACAAGTTTAAAAACCAGATACAAAGTTCTTAGTTAGCATTAGACCTTTATTTCTCATGTCACCTTGAAAGCTTACAAGGAGCTTACATTTAACTTGGGAATTCTCAAATGACACAAGCAAAGATTATATACAGTACTATAAATCGTCAGCTATGATAAAGGAGACCAAATGTACACATTTTATTTCTGTAGCATGTTTTGTCTGAAAGGTATAGATATATTTTTTTTGCCAGAGGCAGATGCTCATATCCATAAAGCATTCCATATTTCCATACTTAACTCTTTGCTGTTATAAAAATATCAGATATTTCTTAACTTCTTTTCAATCCCTGTGTTGACAAGTGCATCTTGATGCAACTCTTCAACATTATTGCTGCAATAGCACAGTAGTAAATTCTGGTACTCTTAAGTAAACATATATAGTAAAACATGGCTATTAGCAACTGTATTTCTTTTTCCTCTTCTAGGATTCGTTAAATACTTGACACTTTCAAAGTGCACACAACTGAACTGAAAA
>JAOXNZ010000110.1:14107560-14118093 GCA_028566095.1 Kryptolebias brasiliensis | reverse complement strand
GCTGAAGAGCAGGGAAACAACTAAAACATGCAGGATAGTGGCCCTCCAGGACCAGGATTGAGGACCCCTGGTGTAGAGACTAGGGTTGCAAAATTCTGGGAAACCTTTCATAGGTTAACAGGAATTTATGGGAATAAATGAGAATAAACCTGGAATTTTAAATATTAAAGCATGGCCCATAGCAGAGATTTTAAATATAGCAAGGGAAAATATATTTTAGCATAATCTTGACAAAAACAACCAGATTTCAGTGCTGTACCATGCAATAAAAGGTACCACACCCTAAAACATGATAAACTGTCACCTGGACACATGGGGACAGATGGAAACAGTAACATGTTTAGTGGTAAATGGTTTTGTTGAGAAGTGCAATTAACTGAAATTTGCTTTGCTTCTATGTAGATATAAGGATTGATATGATGATGATCATATAGTGAATTAAATTCTACATTTACTGTACATAAATTTAGACATTTCAATTATTTTTTGTGATATGAGATTTACTGATTTTAGTTTTGTTTTGTTTTTTGGACAAAAGACAGAAAAAAAACATCACATATGAAAATATTTTGTTAAGAAATGTTCACTGTTTATCTACCCAGATCACAGGGTTTGTCATTGTTCCTCCAAACAGATGTCTTAATATCACCATTTTATTTCATAAGCACTGTTTGAAACAACACTCAGTGTCTGTGAACACTCTCCTGACAGGCATTTCTGATCTATCATCAGTATTTGTAAATGCTGCTGTAAACAAAAGTTTGAATCCACCTTTTAAATAAACACCAGCTGGTGTTATTAGAAGAGCAGAGAGTATTTGTAAATGGTGCTTCAATCAGTGTTTATAGATTCAGTTGCAAACAGTGAACAAACAGAACAAGATGAAAAACATCAAGCTTGTGTTATTACAATACTTAGCTCACTTTTTATTAAAGGTGAAGCTGAGTGTTTTTATTGTTTTGTCCAGACGAAAAGTAAAAATAACTGTTTTTAAACATGGTGCTTACAGCATTTTCATTAGTTTTTGGTCTCCGTGAGCTAGATCCTGATGAAAGTGGATGTTTCCTCTGGTCCAGGAAAGCGTTGGAGCTGAGACAGCACCAGTTTATTGGGGCTAGAGTCGGTGCTATCAGCGGTGGAAACAGAAGAAACTGGTGGTAAGCTCTGGCTCTGGGTTAGCACTAGAACCTGTTTGGTGCAAAAGTCCCCAAAATTGAAAGGAGATATTACCTCTGGAGCCTGTGCACCATATGAGCCACGAGTGAGTCAGAGATACCAGGGTAGGCCTCTTCAGCCAGGAGGATGGCCTCCCTTAGCTCGTCCAGGACCATGGGGTTCCCGTTCACCTGCTCCTGTCGAGCCTTCAGCTACAAGAGGGGATGAAAGCAAAAGGTGGAAGAAGACTTAATGATGGAAATATTACAATGCCAATTCTGAAAAAGTTGAGACGCTGTGTAAAATGTAAATAAAAACAAAATGTACCGATCTGAATATCTTGTAAACTCAGATTTTATTTATAATGGAACATAGTTTAAATATTTGATATGTTTACTAAAACGTTTTGCAGGTTTTAGGAGGAAAAAAAAGGTAATTTTGAATTTTTTGGCAACAACACATATCAAAAACTAGAGAGAGGGGCAACAAAAGGTTGTACAAGTCTGCCTCTCTGATGGTATGGGGGTGCATTAGTGCCTATGACATGGGCACCTTACACATCTGGAGAGGCACCATCAATGCAGAAAAGTATATGCAGGTTTTAGAACAACATCTGCTCCCAGACGTCTTTTGCAGGGAAGGCCTTGCACATTTCACCGAGTCAAAGCTAAACCATTGCAACAGATTAGATTAACTGACAACAGGTCAGTCAGAGCACTGGGTAAACAATGGTCTGGCTTCGTAAGAAAGGAGTCCAGGTGCTGAACTGGCCAGCCTGCAGTCCAGACCTCTCACCAACTGAAAACATTTTGTTTAAGAAGAAATAAAAATCCAGCAAAGATGACCCATGACTGTTGAACAGCTAGAATCCTACGTTAGACAAGAATGGGACAACATTTGTTTCCAAAAACTGTAGCAGCTGCTTTCCTCCTTTACAGACTGTTGGTAAAAGAAGAGGGGATGCTTCACAGTGGGAAACATGGATTTTGAGATGTGTTGCTGCCATCAAATTAAAAATTACCTAATTTTTTCCACAAAAAGATACAATTACATAGTTTAAACATTTGACAAGTTTGCTATAAATCATTGAAAATAATGTATGGATTTATGAGATTTGCAAATGATTGTACTCTGTTTTTATTTACATTTTACACACAACAATCACAACATTTTGTACAAGTTGTGCAGCCATTTTTATAGGTCTAAAATGTAGGATTAAATGCACAATCTGCTGACAAATTTCTCACACAGAATTGCTATAAATGGGTAAAGACTAATCAGAATTCAACATCAGGTCACAGATGGATGACGAAAATGAGGAAGCTAAAAATGTGATCACCAGCAACCCTGCACCAGTGGCCAGCAGGTGGAGCTGTGGTCATCCTGGATAATTCCCAGAGCATCTGATGGGTGTTGTGTTCAAACATGTTCTCTCCCCCAGCAACAAGGATGTTATGGTATGTGTTGTTATCCAATTTTCCCCACAATGTTCAGAGGAGGCACCAGTGAAGGTTCATCTGAAGTAAACTTTTTTCTCCTAAAACATAAAAACCCTCAAGGCCCAACAGTCTCCTCTGACTTTGAACCATAAAAACTATCACATTTCAAGCCACTGTCCTATGTTGGGTCATAAATAACACATTTGGAGATGGAAAATGCAGTTTATAGAAAATCTGACTGAAATATTCTGATCTACAGAATATAAGCAAAGTTGGCGTATAAAGTGAAGGCACAATAAAAAGACAGTAGACCCTGTTTCAATTAGGGTTCTATATACCAAGGCCTTTTCTAATTGATTGGAAGCTTAGTTTCTTAATCTTAACTTAGTTTATGTTGAATAAATAATGAATCTGGCATCACGTGCTGTTGTTTATCTGAAGCTGTCTTAACCTCACTCAGTGGTGCCTTATTTTTGTAATTGGAAGCAAGAATTTTGGAGATCCAAATCAAAAGATATGAACTGAAATGCCTGCGAAAAGTCCGAATTTCAAGTCAAAAAGTTAGAGATTCTTCGCAAGCACTGACCTTAAATCAATCACACAGAATCCACTAAGAATCATGCTGCTACAGTGTTTGAAAGAACAGAATATTGAGGAATAGTTTTCAGCTTTTATTGCTAATAATAGTAAAGGTAGTACCCTCACTGGGCTGTGACTGTTCGAGACTCGTTGGCAACTAAAAATTGTGGGAAAATTGCTAGAAAAATCAGCAAATTTTCAGTAGCAGCCTCACTGAATTGTGAGTGTTTCAGACCAGCTAGCTGTTCTACTCAGCCAATTCTTGACAATCATGGACTATTTTTGAAAGAAAATTTGTTGCACAAAATTTTTGGTTGTGTTCAAAATTCAAGCGACAAGACTGTGAGCCTCTGTGTCTCAGGTGAGGAAACTGCGAACCGCTCCAAACGTTTTGAGATGTATCAGAAATTCCCTTGGGATTACTGGTCACCAACAAGCTTCGGCCAAGTGAGATACTGGCTGACTTTTATCAAATCCTACTGGTTTTCTAATTTGGTCTGATGGCATTCCCAGATCTAAGTTATAACTTCTAAGGGTAAATGGAATGCATTTGAATCAGTAAAAAACACCCTATCCAACCCAAAACATCTTCAAAGTTTGTTGCTAGGAAATTTCCATTACAGTCACAGTATTTAGTTTTTGGTGCCATCCACACAGCAACAGTTTTAGTGACTACATAAAAGTTGTTTTAAAATGATTTTAGCCATGTGTCCACCCAGAAACAATGTTTTAGGAGAGCCAAAATGGATTTTTTTGATAACATGATATAAAGTAAAAAATCTTGAGCTCTCACCCTTGCATTTTCATCTAAACAGCCAAAACTCAACCTGCTGAAAACAATGTCATAGCCCCGCCTCTAACCTAACCTATGACCTGAGCGCACCCTCTTCTTCTTGTGTTTAAACTTCGTACCCAGTGTTTAAGCTTTGTGCGCATTCTGCACACCTTGTTTCTTGTTTTTGTATTTTTGTGGCAGCGATACCTACAGGACTGGCACAGCTACAACAGTGTTTTGGGTCATTTTCTGTGTTTCTAACAAACAGTGTGGTGTTTATGATGATATTTTTTGGAACATCAAACCCAAAAATTGTCTTGGAAAAACTGCATTACTGTCTGGACAAGGTTTAAGTACCACTGAGAATGATCAAGATGACCCAGATGGAGATCCTTACCTCGGATAATGCAGGAGAGATGACTGTGGCCAGGCTCTGTGAATAAGGCCTCCTTGGAATGTCTTTTGTCTGTCGGAAAGCAGGAAGACATGAGAACGAGAGCAGAAATGGAAGGAAATTAAACTAGTTTGTACTTTGCCCTTGGGGACATCTGAAAACATTTTAGCAGCAGTGGCTGACCTGCTCTGTCCCCCCCGACTGTCCCTCCCCATTCTGAAGCTTCTTGGGGTCTTTTTCTCGGATGGTGAAGATCCAGTCATCACTTCCAAAGTCATTCCCGCCTGACGCTTGACCTTCCTGCTCTCTGATCAAACACATAATAAAGAGAATTTATCACGGAACAGCTGCCTCTGCTGAATCTGTTCATTTTCAGAGACAGAAAAAAAAGCTGTTACCTTAAAATATGCCATAAAAACTAGGTAAAATGAAAAGGAGGAGATCTGAATCCAAATTTTGAGGTTCACTGCAACAAACTTACGAGTCAGACTCGTCAGAACTGGACTCTGTAGTTCTAGACTGCTCTGCCTTCCACCTCTTGTACTTGTCCACCAGCTCGGTCAGGTATGACGTCTTTTTCGCATAGCGGACAATCAGTTTATGCTTCAGCAGCTCTTTGGCAGTCGGCCTCTGTGGAGAGAAGGGGGAAAAAATGAAGCTGATGCATTAAAGTAAACAAAAACAAACTTTAGAAACACAAGACTACATACAAAACTTGGCTCCTTGTTGAGACAGGCTTCGACAAACTCCTTGAGTGGTTTGCAGTAGTTGCCCTCCAGCGTGGGCGGGTTGTTCTTTGGGATGAGGAATAAAACCTTCATAGGATGGAGGTCTGAGTGGGGCGGCTCGCCTTTCGCCAGCTCGATAGCTGTGATGCCCAGTGACCAGATATCAGCCTGGAACACACAGCAGACACGGAAATCTCAAACAATGTTATAGAAAAGTACCATGGCTGCATGGTTTCAGGTTTTACATTAAAACTGAAATGTTGAATAAGTCTAGTCAAACTATGGCCTGATTTTTTTAATCATTTTTCAGATTTATTGAAAAAAAAAGTCTCAAAAGTGACATATGACAGTGAAAGTCCGTGTTACTAAACAAAAGTACACTTTTTTTTTTTTTTAAAAGAGACAATAACACAAAAGCAGACAAAAAAGGTCACCCTTGTTAATAGGGAGGGTCAAAGGCACCAGGTCTTGTACAGCAGTGTAAGATTTTTTAGGAACTGATAAATTCATTATCAAAAAAAAACAACAAATTATACTTGACTGCCTTTTTTGTATCCCATCTGATGTGTAGAGTAACCCACAAACTATATGTGTCAAACAGAAAGTTTGATAAACTCTAGAAAGGCATCTCTTCAGAAAATATTACTAAATATAAAATGTAACAAAAACCAAGGAGTGTTTTCTTCAATTACTTTGACCCAAACTTCAAGCAAAATAAAAATCACAGAACTGAATAACATCTCCCAACATGAAAGTATCAAAGTTATTGAATAAATAAACTAATGACTTGCCAAAGTAGTTTTCAAGGTTTTGCTTATATGATAGAACTGCCTGCCATATAACATACAGTAGATGATCAACTGAAGGATGATACATTTCTTAGGTTTTGTCAGGTCTTTGCTAGATTTTTTTCTAGTTTCCTAAAAACTTGACTGCATGACCTGTTTGATCACAAACCAGTGTTTTTGAATGTTCTGATTGAATGTGTATATAACATCCCATGTTCTCAGTAGTCTTTGAACTGAACACGACCAACATGGGAGAAAAAGCTACACACTGGGTATTAGTGGAGCTGTAAACTGTAAACTGTATGATTTAAATAGCTTGGTATGTTTGTTCTTTGTGTTCAAAGGGTTTTTTGAGGAATTACCACATGAGCTGCTGCATTAGGAGCTCAGGACTTGTTTCTGTATACAAGTAGGCCCATTTGTCTTTCACATCTGCAGGCCCATCATGCATTTCACAGAGCAGAGCGCACAGTATCACACTCATCTTGGACCGAAGGATTTGCAACAGAACTGGTGTTAAAGCTTTTACTTTCAAAGAAACTGCAAATAGGCCTACATGAGAAAAAACAACAAATAAACTTTAACAAGCACACCAAGAATGTGGTCCCACAAACTGACTCTTAGAAATCCTGGGTATTGTTAAATTTATCAATATTTTAGTTCTGAAGATACTTCTGTGGTGCAGTTGTCTGAGTTTTTTTATTTGTGTAATAAGGAAGTAACAGTGCGCTTAAAGCTAAACTGAAAAGTGTTTTGAGGCCAACATCAGTTGAAAGAAAAAAAAAAATTTTTTTTTTTTAATACCAAACATTGAAGTAACCACTCGGGTGTTTTGGGCTTTTTCTGTGACCCCGCCGATGTGTGACGTCCGCAGAGCTGCTGAGGTTCAGCAGTTCATCAGTGAGTGGATGAATACTGATACAATATAGTTCTGTGAGTGGGAATTAATTGTTCGAACTGGCCAGAAAATACCACTAGAGTTTCATTTTTTGGCTTCCCAAAAGATAAAAACCTTCCTCAGATTTGGATCCATCAGCTCCGATGTGGGAATTCCTATCAAAACTCTGGTTCAGACCACTTCAAAGAGGAGCACCGCTCTGACCCTCGTTACTGTGGTGAACTGGCTTCATGCCAAAAAAACAAGACCTTTTGCCAGGAGCAGTCCTAACTATTTTTAATTTTAAAAGAAAGGCAAATGGAGAGGAGGACATCTCCACAGAGAACAAGACAGAGACCACAGAGGACGATTCGAGAATGAGAAGCTTTTACTTTGGACGTAAACATGCGCTGTCACTCAGGTATGAGCTGCTTCCAGGCCGACAGCCTGAGATCAGTTTGTGATTCAGAGCAGAGCAGTTACTGATGAAAAAATATAGACAATCCATGTGGGATTAAACAAATGTCATAGTCTGAACCTGCTGTTGATTAGTTTACTCTGGTGTGAGAGTTCATAAACGCTACTCTCAAGCGCACTTCCTTTTTTACAAGTTAGCATCCGGTTAGCATTGGGTTAGCTTTGAGTTAGCAACTTTAGCTCTCTCCTGCTGGTGTTATTGATTTGCAGTGTTGTGTACTGATGTCATAACAACGAACCAGACAGTGGCGGCTTTCTTCATTCTCCAGCTCTGTTTTAGGGGTTGGCCAGGGCACAGCGCACGTCATGAACCCAGGATGGAAACTCCGCCCCACAAATCACCCCACTTCGGAAATTATTAACTAAAACACTAAAAACAAGTTATTTAAGTTTTAGGTCAGAAAAAACGGGTCTCTGGAACGTTGTGTGGATATGTTTCACTAAATGACATTCATGAAATGTCAATATTTTGAGATTTGATTTCAGTTCATCCTTAAGTAACGTCACGGTTCAGTACAACAGGAAAATTTTAAAAACTCTGGAGTTTGTACCTGCATTTCCACCAACAGTGTGATTATTTTTATGATTCCTAATTTATCTTTTAGCATTCAAGCTGCAGTAGGAAAAACTTTCTATATTTTCTGTCTCCAGGTGAACTTTCAATGGGAAGGTTCTGGAATTTTTCCAAAAATCTACTAGAAATTTTTCCCTCCTTTGCAACCCTGTGTGTGCTGCGTTATTACTGTTGGACAACATAATTACCCAGGACAGTGGACTTCTATACATAGTTCCCACAAATCTCAGCCGAAAGAACGCAACGCAATACTTTTGCCAAGTTGGTAGGTAAGAGCAAGACAATAACGGCTTTGAAGCAAACTGAATCCAGGTATTTACTGACTCTTGACCAATGTGCGAGTGAAAGATATATGCAGAAGATTGCTACTGTCGGAACTGAACCGTATGAGGTAAAAAAGAAGAAAAAAAAAAGGGATTGTCGGACAAGTCCAACAATTTGCTACCCATCTTATACTACAAGATTGTTAATTATTTAGTGTTCACGAAGAGTGCCTACACCATGGAGGAGCTAGGTGGCCTAAAAGAAATGGATTCATACAATCAGTGGATTTGTAAAGGATGTCTGAACTCTCCGTGTTAATAACAAAGTTCTGTTGACAGGCAGGGTAAGTAATAACAATATCATACATGTAGGCATACCTTGTTCACAGTGTGTTTATGGAGTAGAATCAAACCTAAAATGACACCAGCTTTGTTTGTGACTATCATTCAACCATAACAATTTATTATTGTTGTGCTATTTGTTATATCACTGACAAAACCCTTTAACTTTTAATTTAATTTTTTAACCGTAACGTTAGCTTTGGGGTTTAGCACATAGCATAACTAAGTTATTTACAGTAGAGATGTTTTAACTCATAGAACTGGTAATTCTAGCATATATACAATTATACTTTTAGCATTACTTAACAGAACTTTGATTTTTTTTTTAAGTGTTACTTTGACCGGAATAAAAGTGGTCTGAGAAGATTCTAAGCATATTCGAAGGCTGATCTTGCGGATGATGTTGAAATCACAAGGTTAAAATGTAGGGGTAGGACTTGATGCTACCACTCAGGTAGCATCAACTACATGTTTCAAGAAGAAAATTAGATCCAATTTTAAAGACAGAATACGCCTCAGGGTGTAAAGGCAAACAAATTCCTTTGAGCTCACCTTTGAGTCATATGCTGACTGTTTGATGACCTCTGGGGCCATCCAGAAGGGCGTCCCCACAAAGGTGTTTCGTTTGATCTGAGTGTCTGTCAGCTGGCCGGCCACACCGAAGTCTGCCAGCTTCACCTCTCCCTGCTCGGACAGCAGCACATTGGCAGCTGTGGATGGAAAGGGAGGGATCAGGTTAATGTGATCTAGAAAAGCAAACATGAAAAACCCTCCCCATTTTCAGAAACCTCTGTCAAAGCCACTTATCTCAATTATTGATTAAACAGTCAACACAACTCGCTGCTGAAATACAAACTATATAATAAATGAAGCATTAAGTGGAAGTCAATACCATTAACGTGTGATGTGATATTCGTGTTTGCGCTCCTCGAATGTTGAATGCAGCCAGTCAGATACCTTTGATATCCCTGTGGATCTTCTTCTCGGAGTGCAGGTACTCCAGGCCCTTCAGGATTTCTCTAAGGATTGTGGCAATTTGGGTCTCATCCAGCGCTCCAGGCTCCATCTTTGAAAGAAAACCAAACAAGAGTTGTAAGCTGTGGCTACGAGCTGATCATCTAGAGCTGAAGCAAAACATTAAATATTTTAAGACAATAAACTCTAAAATACCTGGTAATATATACAAGATTTGACAAATTAAGCTAAAATCAACCAAGAACATATGGCATCAGCAAGTTAACTCTGCGTAGCAAAGCTTGTTTGTTGCCAAAACAAAGCTTCTTTTATTGTCCAAACACTATTAAAAAACTAAAATTGATTTGTGGCTTCAGGTTGTTTTTAGACTTTCCCTCACAGTTAGCTTCAAAATAAAACAAACAAAAGATACATATTTTACTTTGTGAATCTATTTTGTCAAACTATTTGTGACACTGTTTGAATTTTCAGTCCTGTCTTTGGATATCAAACGAAGAAAGCTGCAGTAAAAAGAGAGAAGAAAGTCCCTGCACAAATTTGCACAAAATGTGAGAAAACCCAACTTAAGGTGCTATCTGTGCTGTAAGTAAAGTCAACAAAAGGAAAGAAGTTTAATAAAACCCAGGAAACAGTGCAACTCTGTCCAAACTTTAAGTGTGAACTTAGAGAAATCACTTACCAAGTCTAAGGCTGAGCCTCCACCTAAATACTCCATAATGATCCATAGCTTTGTGTCCTGCAACAGAGATAACAAAAACAGATAAACCACTAAATGTTTAGAATTATTTGTGAAGCCTCCAAATTAAGATGCTTAGGCCCTCTTTACACTTAATGATATTGTCACAAATGAAAAAATCAAGAACAACAAAAAAAATTATATATATATTATATGCTGTTAATCATAAGCATAGCACAAAAAGTAAAATAAACTGTATCTGGTTAATTATTTTTTTGTTGCAACAATGCATCTTGGCATGAATCTTATACTGTTGGAAAGCCTGTTTATTTCCTCTTAATTGTTGCCACATTTGTAAGGAAAATGCATTGATACCAGGAACATACACTCACCGGCCACTTTATTAGAGACAGGCTTGCTAGTACCAGGTTGGACCCCTTTTGCCTTCAGAACTGCCTTAATCCTTTGTGGCATAGATTCAACAAGGTACT
>JAOXNZ010000110.1:14085268-14107460 GCA_028566095.1 Kryptolebias brasiliensis | reverse complement strand
TGAATGACTGAGAGATTAACAGGCTGCTGCACAACTTGAAGACCTGCTGAAGAGCAGAGAAACAACAAAAACATGCAGGATAGTGGCCCTACAGGACCAGGATTGAGTACCCCTGGTTTAAAGGCATAGTAATCTTAGTGTATGTGAACTTGTGACTATAAGTAATACAAATTTTCTCTCTCAATATTTAGACATTAGGAAATAAAAATAATTTTGGGAATCCTAACTGATCTAAAACAGAAAAGGTTTAGTTTGATTTAATGTCAGACTGAGGAAAAATGGTCTTTTTACACAGTGTATGTAAACATCTGGTTTCAACTGTATTTTCTGTGATGCCTCAGCTGAGACTACAGGAGATTCTACTGTGTACCTAATATATTTATACTTAATTTCATATTCTGACAATAAAGAAAATTGCACAATAAGGCTGCAGCAAATTCTCAGTGCATATGTTTATGCTCAACTATTTGTTGGAAAAAAGTTCAAACACACTACAGCAGATAGCTAGTTAGGCAGTTTTTGTGTTTTTAAAACATGTTTAAGTCAGAGCCAGCAATGTTATGATTCTGTGTGGAACATAAACAGTTTAGCCAGCAGGGGGCAGTACATACCTGCAGCAGAGGAACGTCCTGCTGGCTCACCATCATCCAAGGACACCAGGCTGAGACAAAAACATAGATGGACAAGGAGGGAAAATGAGATTGTATCCTGTGTGGGCTGTGAAACAGCTTGGTCTTTTATAGCGATGCAGTCTCTCTTTGATTTGGAACTGCCACTACAAGGCTTCGTCTTAAATGAATCACCGAATACAGCCACTACCGATCATCAGGCTGCATGTGAGTAAATAAGGGTGTAACACTGGCCTCCTGTTTGATGACAACACAGCTTTGGTGAGAACATAAAGTATGAGTGCGTTGATAAAGCCATGGCACCAGGACAGTTGGACTACGTTCACGCTGCAGGTCTTAATGCTAAAATCTGATTTTTTTGCTCAAATCGGACTTTTTTGCGTGGTCGTTCACATTACATTTTAAATACGACGTCCATCAGACTCCAGTGTGAACAGCCTCCAGTTCCCGAAATGACCCGCAAGCGCAGAAGAAAATATGGCATCACACTCATCATGCTGAGTTTACAGAAGTAAATATGGACGCTGCCAGTGTTAGCGTGTGTGTAATGATTCTGAAGCTGCTGTCCAATTGGAGCCAACTGTACATCCAAATGGTAAACGATAAGAGAAGACAGAGAAGAAAAAGAGTGCAAATGTTAACGATGACCTTTTCTTGGAGCTGTAGATGCTGCCTCTGTGCAGACACGTGTGGATGAAGAGTCGGAGCTAGGAGTGGTGGGACTTTGATGTGAGGGTCGGTTAAAATGCGACATGAACGTTCACAATGCGGTTGCTTTGAAAAACATCGGCTATGTATTCAATTCAGTACCAGATACAGAAAAGACCTGGGTCGGATATGTAAAAACTCAAAAATCCAATATGTGTCGCATAGGGGCAAAACAAAATGTGAAATTTGGTCGCATTTGCCTGCAGTGTGAACGTAGCCTTAGAAGACGGGAGTGGCATGAAAATGAGTCCGTCCAAACAGGTATTTTGGGTTACATAAAACTAATCTTCAGTGTACTTTTTCCATTATTCAAAGTATTTTCTAACCTGTCTGTGTTGCTCTGCGGAGCCTTCTCCTTCTCGTTTTGTTTCTGTGACTCAGATAATAGCTCCAGGGGGTCCCGCAGGTCCTGTAGGAACATCAATGCTGTTTTATTTCATCTAAAGACAGATTTAGCTAAACAGCTTCCAGGAATTAGACAGGAGCAGGTATGAAGCAAACAGCAGCGGATGCTCTACAATCTGAAGTACCTTGAGTGTAGTGAACTGGTATGGGATGTGTCCTAAGAAGGCCTCGTGGATCTTTGACATGGACTGGGCTGTTTTCTCCCAGTACTGCAGCAGGGTGGTCTGACACAACAGGACAGAGAAAATTTTACTAAGTGATGAAAACAAGCAGGGAGATACTGTGTACATGTACATTATTTTTATTCTCAGCTGTCCTTATATTAGCTCCATGTTAAATTGGAGTTACTACTGACTCATAAGAGCCTAAAAATAACAAAAGCATCTCTTCAAATTTAAAGCCAAATCTGGAAAGGTCGGAAAAAGCAATCTTAGTAAAGTTGTGGGAGACTGAACAGCTTGAGTGGATATATAAATTCATTTGCATTTTTTACAAGCAGCACCTCACCTCAACTCATCTAAAGAGCAGAACTAAGGAACATTTGAAGGGATATTTCAGATTTTTTTTAAATTAGGGTTCTGTGGAAAAATAAAAAAAAACTGAAAATTAGTGTTTTCTGCAAAAACAGTGTGAATGCTGAGAGCTGAAATCTGTTGAAGCTGAAACTGGTAAAGTTAAACAGAAAAAAAAGCTAAAATTCGCAGAACAGTCGCTAAAACCTAAAAATAGAAGTCGCTAAAAGCTACAATTAGCAAAACAATAGCTAAAAGCTTAAACTTGCAAACTAAGAGCTAAAAGCTAAAATGAAGGAAGTAAGCTGAAGTAGTTTTCCAAGAGCACGTTTTTCAAGAATTTGAAAGTATTTACTTGCAACTCTGACCTCTTTCTAAATGAAAACAACACTTGTTTAATATATTATATTTCTAAATAATTTAATCATCAGTTAAGAAGATAAAAATATACAAGTGTTGTGTAAAGTTAATACCTGTGCTCATAAAACTGTTACTTTGGAGCATCAGAGCTGCTTGTGGGGGGAAAGTTGATCTGGAGCAGTTTTAGTTTATTTATTTTTAAACTAAGTCATTATTTTTCTCCCTCTATAGTATCAAAAAAAGGTATTAAGTAATTTCTTTATCATAAGTATCAAGTCTGACACTAATATAGTGACAAGCAGTTGCTAAATTAATTAGCTGCTTAATTTGTTCATTAATTAGCAGGAGCATAAATCTTCAAACCTTCACTAGAAAAAACATCCATACATATTGCAGCAGATCTATTTAAACCAGTTTGCATCGGTCTTAAAAGTCCTGTTTTCCAGCTGACAGAGACATGTACCTGGTAAGTACAGAGGGAGTGGGACAGCATGTTACAGCGGCTGGCTCCCAGCATGTCCACCTTCTGACACACATCGTTTTTGAGTTTCTCAAACTGGCCCTTTGTCCCTCTGACCTGAGCCTGGACCTGTCAACGCAGAGGGAGAAACATCACAAACGTGTTTTGGATCACTGAGTTTAAAAGCCTTTCACTTGTTTCTTGCCTTGCGGAACTTCTCCAGCTGTTTGTAGGTGTCTGGGTCCAGTTCTTGGGAGATGTCTTTCATCCAGAGCAGCGCTCCTCTGTACTCTGTGCGGGACTTCTCCATGCGAGTGACCGTTAGCAGTGTGTCGGCAATGGCACGCCGCCGGAACGTCTCCACTTCCTGGTACAAACGCTGCAATGGAGGGCAGAGCGCCATCCTGCGAAATGAAAAAGGCAGAAATGGTGAGAATCAGAATAAATAAATAAGTAGATGTGAGAAACAGATTGAGCATATCCAATATACTGCATTTTTCTTAGTGCGATATTGAAAATTATATAAATCACAACTATTAGTTCTAAATTTTAACAATATTTTAATCTGTCTGGGTCTAACACTACGTTCACACTGGAGGTCTTAATGCTCAATTCTGATTTTTTGCTCAGATCCAATATGTTTTTGAGTGTTTGTAAACATTATAATTTAAATGTGACTTCCATCAGACTCCAGAGTGATCAGTCTGCAGTCCTGAAACGACCCGCATGAACAGAAGAAGACGTGACGTCACTTGCAGCACGCTGTGTTTGTGGAAGTAAATATGGATGATACACATGTTAGCGTGCGTGTATTGATTCAGAAGTTGTTGTGAAGTCAGAGCCAAAATTATTATCTGCCATGTTTGTTTAGCCCAGTGTTTCCATTTTATCTTGCCACTTCCTGCCTACTCCAGCGCAGAATTGCACTTCTGGAACAGGAGCAAATATTGATCCCATCACACTAAGATCAATACAATCAGACACCAACATGGGTATCATATGTTACTGTAGATTCTCAGTCATCCAGGACATGGCAAATGTAAAGAATTAATAAAAATACAAAGCAACTGGACTTCTATTCTGTAGCTGAAGAAATGCAGTCTTCTGCTACATAACATTGGTATTGATAACATCAATATTTGGATCAATCTGGACACCCCGACTTCATTGACACAAAAGTCAGATGAAATGTGACTGTTCAAACTGAGGTTGCTTCAAAAAACATTTGATATGCATCCAAATTTGTACCACATATGAAAGTGACCTGGGTCTGATTTTGAAAAATCTGTGAAGTGGGCATTCCTCAAGATGAGACTCTTCCATCAGTGGTAATCCCATATCTCTACAGTCTATCCTCCAAGATGACAACACTCCCCCCCACAGAGCGGGGTTTATCAGACACTACCTCCAGATATTTGGGAGAGGAGAGGATGGAATGACCTGCCTGCAGTCCTGACCTGAACCTCATTGAACACCTGTAGGATCAGCTGTTTGTTCCAGAGTGACCAACACAACCACACTGGCTGACTTATGACAAATACTGATTGAAGAACAGGATGCCATCTCACAGCAGGTTGTGACCAAGCTGGTGAGCAGCATGAGGAGGAGGAGCCAGGCTGTTGTGGCTGTGTATGGTTCTTCCACATGCTACTGAGGCCAATGTTTGTTAAATTAATAAATTGTTAAAATAACAATATGCCTTGTTTCTTCAGACTTCAAGCATCCAATAAATGACACCAAGCAAAAGTGACTAGCAGAATGAGCTGTTTGGCAAAGAAGATTGGGCAAGTTTTTTTTACAGGCACAACCCACAAACTCAACTCTGCTGCTCAACCCACAAATGGATTTTCCTAACAAATGTGGCGCCATTTAATATATAGGTTTTCCTTCAGTATAAGATTTATTGCCAGGAAGTTACAACAAAGAAACAATCAACCAAACAAAAATGTTCTTCCTTCTTGTGCTAAGTTTATTTAATTAAAAGCTGTGATCAATAAAAATGACAAGAAATTAACAAAGTAACACAAATACTGCACATACTGATTTTCTGTCTTGAAAGGAACATATGGCATAACATGGGATTGACCTAAATGTTAAACCGCTATGCATTATCCATAGCTGTAATTTTCTCAATGATTATCTTCTTTAATTCCTAATTGGTGATGAGAAACAATGATGACAAGTCTACAGCAATAAATTCCTTTTACTGCCAAAAATGTCTGATCCAGTTTGTAATTAATGAGGTAACAAGTTAAAGATAGAAATCTCACACCGTACTTGATTATTCTAACTACTCAGATGTGCAGACATGAACCTCTGTAATCATTATCTGAAAGAGAAAACACTTCAAATTGTGTTCAGCCTGACTTTTCCGTCAAAGCATTCTGTGGCATTTTTATCAGTGTGGAATAAAAAAAAAAGAAAAAACAACTAGAGTGCCACAGGAAGTGAACTAAAATGACTTAACTCTCCAGAGGCTGTTATGTGGAAAACACAAGGGCAAGCGCCGACTAAAACAACTTCCTTTTATGACTTCTTGTGAGCAGAGAAAGGCTCATTTTGTCCACTTTGAGGCAGCTAAAATTAAAGCAGACGACTGATTCAAAAACAGACCTTTATGTAATTTAAAAGGACACTGTCTTCTCAACGACATTTATACAAGAAAATACACACCCTGATGAAAAGTATGGTCTAATAATAATAATAATAAAAAATGTCCAATGGCTTCAGAAAGTAATCAGACTCTTTTACTTTGTCATTATTTGCTAAAAAAAATAAAATATACATCAGATAGTTTGTTTTCAGGTGTTGACTCCTGTTGATTCACATAGTTCTTACCTTGCTTCTGTATGTTCAAACATTTATTTTTCTGATACGTTTAGCTGTAATCAGTTATTTCATGCTTAAAGGAAAGCACAGGTAACGCCATGATTGTGGGCAGGGGAACATTTTTGGCCCACATCCCACATCTCTGGTGTGCAGAGTTCCAAAAACACAACATGGCCGCTTCCAGAAATTGGTTCCTGGTGGCTTCAATTCCCAGCAACAAGACAAGGTGCGGACAGCTGGTTTAGTATTATGTTTAAGGCTGCGACACAGTGATGTCATAAGTGACATCGTTGTAATAATGTGTTACTGTCATCAGCTTTGGGCCAAACTCATTATTTGACCATGACAAAACAAAATGTTCATACTTTTGTTTGGATATGGTACAGTTTGTTTCAATTACCCCCAATTTCCAGTTAATTCCCATAGATTTCCATAGGTCCCATGGAACGTTTCAAATTTGGAATACTTCCAAATTTTCCCAGCTTAACTACCCATTGAGAGTTTCTGGAAATGTATCGCCCTATTGTAACCCTTGTTGCAGCCCAATGCTACAGTCGATTGAATACATTTTTTTGCCCTCATCAAGTTAAACTTAGGACCCCATAATGACAAATTGAAAACTGAATTTTATACATTTATTAATTTTTTTATTTATTAAAAATAAAAAAGCTATCTCATTTCCCAAGGTATTCAGACCTTTTGCAACAACACTTGACATTTAGCTCAGGTTCTTCCAATTTATCTTGATCACTGCTAAAATGTTGCTTCACTAATTGGAGTCCACCAACAACAATAACAATAACAATAATTTTTGAGGACTTGATTAAGAAAAAACACACACCTCTTTATAGAAGGCCTCCTAGCTGACAATCAGTATCAGTAAGTCTGCAGGTTGTTATTCAGTTATCAGGTGGGGAATATTGTCTTTGTGGCCAGAATCTTAGGATAAGGCTGGGGTCTGCAACCCTTCACAATTAAAAGAACCATCTGTGGGGAAATGGAAACTATTAAACATCCTCTTCAGTGCAGTTTATGTGATGCCCAGAGATCTTTCTCAGCTAGGAGAGTCCTTGATCAATCTTAGAACAATTCTGAACCATGTGACAACAGAGAAAATGGAAAAAAAAAAAGAGTACTGGGTTAGCCTGGAAGCAACATGAATCATCTAGACTACCAGGACCAAGAAGAGAAACGGACATCAGAGCAAAAACCAAGCCACGAGGTCAAAGGAACTGCCTGCAGAGCTCAGAAATGGGGACGGCTACAAAAGGTTTCTGCTGTACTGTTTCTTCTCAAAAACTCAGTGGTCTCTATAATTCCCAGATGAAAGAAATTTGGTACAATCAGAACTTCCAAGAGCTGGTCACCTGGACACACAGCAGTACGGTCTTAGTGAGAGAAGTGACCAAGAACCTGATCATGACTCTGACTGAGCTTCAGAGATCTTGTGTGGAAATGGGATTAAGTTCCAGAACAAGAACTGCAGACCTTCACAGATCTGGGCATTGGGACTCAACAGAAGCCTCTCCAGAGAGCAAAACACTTGAAAGCTGCTTGAAAGACTTGCAGACTGTGAGGATTAGGATTCTCTGGTCCGATAAAACCAAGATGAAATGTTTGACCTTGATTCTAAACTTGTTGTCTGGAGGAAACCAGACACCACTTGCCCAACACCATCCCATCAGTAAATCATGCAGTGGGGGTGTTCTAGGCAAACTGGTCAGGGTTAAGGGAGATATCCTCAATATAAGCCTGTTCCTCAGAGCTCAGGACGTCAGACTGGGCTAAAGGTTGACAACAACACAGGAGCAACTCTGTGAATGTCCTACATTGGACCAGCCGGAGCCCAGGTTTGAAACATCCCTGGAGACCTGAAAGTGGTTCCACCAACAATCTCCATCCGACCAGACAGACTGAGAGGATTTGTACAGAAGAAAGGCAGAAAATCCAGTTGTACAAAGCTTGTTGTATGAAACCTCAAAAAAAAAACTTGTGGCTAGAACTGCTGCCAGAGGTGCCTCAACTCAAGACTAAGGAAAGAGTCTATTTACTTAAGGAAATCTGACATTTCAGTTTTTGAATCGCTTGCTGCAGATACAGAAAAGTTTAATAACGTTTTGGCTTGTGTCCATGGGGCTGTTAGTTAGCAAAGTATCTCATTAACCACTGGATGGATTTTAATGAAACTCTCAGAAAGTAACCACTGGATGGCGAACTACAACTGATGAACTTTTGGAGTTAATCCAATTCAAGATGGCCGCCAGAGCTAAGCGACCTTAGCAAAGCACAAAAGTGGCTACAACTCAGTCAGTTTCACAGATTTGATGTTGTAGCAGCTGAGACTGATCCCCCAACTTATACTTTGAGCTCTCAGAGTTCTGGCAAAATCTCACAATATAAAGCATGAGACTGTGCATAAAGTTTCACCAAAGCAGCTATAACATAATAAGGAGATCATAGTTTAACACACTGACATGAAAGACAGCGGGCGATATGCATTCCTAATGTCTTCAATTATTTTAAAGAAATTGGCATAACTGGGCAAAACTAAGGGTAAATTATTAATTAAGTGAAGGAGGTCTGAATACTTTCTGAAGTCATTCTAAGTAAATAATGTTATATATTTCAATCAGACAAACGCTTTTATTGGGAACGCGTGTTTGTGTCAGCAGCACAAAAATGGACTAATTTAATTTTGGGTTGGAAATTTGACAATATTTCAACTTTATATCTCAACAGAAGCTATATTAACTACTATTAGCTGGCCTAAATGTATTCCGAGTTTTGTTAATGTCACTTATTTTAAGACTAATGCTGTTTTATCTGCTGCTCCCGGGAGATTATTACCTTGGTGTCCTGAGTAAAATTTACGAGCCGTACCAAAGTCCTTAAACGCTCCACTGTACAGTCGGAGCAAAAAGAAACCCACAGCAAGGACACCAACAGTACATTTTGTTCTGACGGTGACCTCCACAGCATTAACAAGTTAACCAGACACTCGGCTTACCTGCATCCCCGGCAGGTTCCCCTGGACGGGAGAATGGGCCATGACGAAGCCGACGCGGGGCTCAGTTCTCCTCGACTTCACTCGTTCTCACACTCCCGGCTGTGATGCCTTCAATGTTAGCAATCCAAACGGCTCTCCTGGTTCCCCAGGACTGCTGACAGCTGCCTCCGGTACTTCTAAGCAGTGACAAAAATGTCCCTCTCACAAACAGCGACGAAGCTTTTCTGTGTCGGAACAAACTCAGAACAGTTGCTAATGCTAACTCCGGGGCTGCAAGAAATCCGCAATGTTAGCATGCTAACCAGCTGGACGAACATTAGCCAAGAGCTAAATCTAATTTCCTGTGCTGGAAAAGTTATGCTGCTGCAACAGATACTAGTTTATACTAATTATTTAGAAGCAGCAACTATTTATTTAAAAATGACTCCAAGTGTCACTTTCTGGAAGCGTCTTGTCTGTCTAACGGTGGTGTCAGCTAGTAAACATGGTTAGCAGGTTAGCTCCGTGATGAATGTTCCGTCTGCGCACTGCTTTGGACCACAGTTTGTTTACATCCGGAAAAGCTGGACTCGCAGACCGGAGTCCGGAACACAGCCCGCGTCTCTCTCTGCCCCCCAAACTGGACCCTCAGCAGCTCCGAAGGTCTGCCATCTCCAGCAAGAGAAGCTCGCCACTGTTTTTGTTTCCTCCCTCACTTTCGACCCGTAATCTCAGCCATCTTGTCGGTGCTGTGACGCCGAGCTGGGCGGATCCGGATCCGGATCAGCAGCAGCAACATCCTGACTCCAGGTGCTGATGCCACTGGGACGGACGAGGATCCACCGAAGTCACGATTTTAGATTAAATAAAATCATTAACAGAAACAAATACAACCCAAATTTCCCCCAAATTGGGATATTGTGTAAAATGTTAAATAAAAGGAGAAAAAACCTGAATGCAGTGATCTACAAATCTCATGACCACATATTTTTCCCCCCACAATGGAACATAGTAAACACATCAAGTGTTTAAACCAAAAAATTGTATAATTTCCTTTTTTAAAAATAGGGTAATTTTAAAGTAGCAACCTGTTTGCTGGCTGGAGTTGGTGCAAAGTGTGGCAGGCAGTTTTACCGTATAATCAAATCACACTCATCGTTATTTACTGTTTTACACTTCAATAATAGCATTTCTTCTGGTCACAATAACATGAAATGAACAATATTTACATTCATTAAAAATTACAATTTAGGAGCCACAATTCCACTTGTGCTAGTAAAATATAAGTTGAAAATATCTAGATACCCTTAAAAACTTTAAATGATTGTTCTAATATTTAATGGACAGCATGGATATTGTATTATATATATTTTAAAGCTCAAAGTTCTTTATTTTTCTCCTGTGGGAGAAATTTTGCTTGGTATAAAAAGGGCACTGCTGCACAACAATTAAAACATTCAAGACAACAAAACCATCACAGAAAAATAAGACAATAAAGATGATAACAATAAAAACATGACAGTAATAATTACAAACGTCAATGTGCAAATATGCTAACTTTTAAAAAGGCTGCAGAATTAGCCATACATAATTTACTGAATATTAGGATTTGATTTGTTTATTGGTAACTTTAATAGAAAGAGGGACAAATGAATGTTTGTACCTGTTGTATTTTCACAGGGGAAACCTGCACCTCCTCCCTGAGTTCAGCAGTGTGTATTCTGGATGTAAGACATGAGAGCCGTCACTTCGGATATTATTTACCTGTGAAACGACTGGCAACTAGTCTCTTCCAGCTCAAGTCACTATCATTATGAACACCAAGGTATTTAAATAAAGTCTCCTGTTCAATGAGATTATTGTGTATGGTCACAGGGTTCTGGTCATCAGCTGATCTGAGATCCAGCAGTATCTCAGCTGTCTTACTGGTATTTATGTAAAGTTTGTTTGTGGTTGTCACACCAGTCTACGTACTTGTTCACAGCAGCCGAACCGTTACAACTCTTGGTGAGCAGGCTGAGAATGACAGTATCATCTGAAAACTTTACAACATGCTGATTTGGTTCTAAGCTAAGACAATTGTTTGTGTATAAAGTAAACAAGAATGGTGAGCTGACACACCCCTGGGGGGCGCCAGTACTACTGACTATTGCGTCTGAGAAAGTATAATTAAATTTATTTTTTATTGTTATTCTGATGATAGAAAATATTAATACTACCATTACTACTACTAATAATAATAATTGTTCTCATATGAAAATTATTATACTTATATTATACTAATATAATTGGAACTATCCTAAATTTTATTATCTATTTGTAGTAATGTGATTGTAAATATCTTTAATTTCAATTCTTACAAGTAAGACTGTTATTGCAACCAGGAGAACTGCTGTTATTCAATTCTATAATAGTAAATAAAATTAGGAGTGTGATTTGATTATACAGTGAAACAACCTGTCCTAGCTCCAGTTAGAGACATAGAAAACATTACATTATATTATTGGCATTTGCACTTTATTTTTTAAGATATTTCACTCCTCATCCAAAGAGTTTTCTCAATGGCTATTTTAGGGAAAATAATATTAGGTACTGTTTTACTTACCCTGATCTTCAGTAGGTGCAATGGCATAAAGTGACACAATACAAATACACATTACTGTCCTGTCCTGTCCAGCTCAGGATCCAGGATTCTTTGTTTTATTCCCCACTTCAGTCAATTGAGATTTATAGACTTTTGTTTCTGCACAGCTCTCTTAAGGTATGGAGTATTTTTGTGCCATCAAGTAGAGCAAACATTAATGTGTCATGCCCAACTCCCACAGATGCACTCTCAACTCTGCCAGCTTGCTCGCATTATTGAGGGAAAATTTTGTCCCACTCTTTTCTTTACCACACTGCTTCAGTTCATTGAAGTTATAAAGTATTCATTTACCTACAGCTTTCTTAAAGTTCAACCACTTCATTTCAATTAGGTTGAGGATCTGGACATTGACTGGACCGCTGCAACACCTTGATTGTTTTGCTGCTGTGTTTGGGATCATTGTTCTGTAGCATCATGACCCAGTCTTGTCCGAGCTTCAGCTGTCAGACAGATGGCCTCACATTTGACTCTACCATTCTTTGGTCTACAGAGGAGTTCAGGGTCAACTCAATGACTGCAAGGAGCCCAAACCATCAGCCCTCCACCACTGTGCAGGTGTGAAATGTTTGTTTTGCATTATGATCAAACCTCTGTACTTTGGTCTCATCTATCCAAAGGACTTGGCTCCAGAAGCCTTGTTGTTTTATTCAGATGAAACCTTACAAACCCAAGTTGTGCAGCAGAGGGCGCCAGCGTAATACCTTTAGCGCAAAAGGCATCCTTGGGTGATTTGAACGCCAATGCCGGTGGAACACTGCGTGCCGCAACAAGAAGCAGAAATGTGACGACTACATCTCCAATAAATGCGTATATATGAGGATAAAATCAACGTTCAGACCTGAAACAAACACATAAACAGCTGATCCCATCTGTATTTTTTTTCCAGCTCTTAGGCTACCATATGTATGGCGCACACGGTGGCTGGAAATGATCCACACGCAAACATGAATCCAACATGGCTGTATGATGGATGCCGTTAGATTTCAAAAATAAACCGCAGATGTTGCTCAAACATTTAAACCGGGGTTTTAGTGTCCGTGCATAAAACCTGGGCAATAATGCAGACTCGTACATGGGGTGTCGGTCTACGCCCCCTCTAGAGTAAAACCTATTCTTATGCCTCACATGTTTAACTGAAATATGTAGCCATAGCCCCCCCACGGACCACTCGTGCACCCCTCTTCAGTCGCGCTCCTATTCCTCCTTGGTGCGTAAATGATGCGGGGCAGGACGGGAGCGCGTTGCTTCCTCCAGGCTTGATTGACTCAGTGCAGAGTGAATGTGAACCACACCTGAAAATGTTACAAATGTTGCAATTTTGGTCCCAAATCGAACCGAGTCTATTGGACTATCAGGTGTGAATACAGCCTTAGAGTGTACCTAATTCAAAATGGTCACCACAGCTAACTGACCTTGGTCTATACAGAAATGGCTATACCTTAGGCAATTTTACAGATATTTAGCTAAAATTTGGTGTACACATACCGTAAGATCACATAAGATATCACAATATTTCATGAGATTGCACATAATGTTATCGTCACGGTTTCACCAAAAAAGGCTGAAACTCCTTTTCCCAACATAAGATGTTCTCAGTTTAAAACTCTCACATGAAAGGTGACAGAATAAATGCATTCCTTAAGGATTGCTAGGCCTTTAGTTTCAGAAAAGTCTTCCCTCTCATGCGTGTATGTACACTGCCTTACACAGGAAGATATAAATGCAACGTTTGGCATCGTCACTAATACCACAGCTGTGCATCTGCAAGTTGAATACAAAAGCTTTCATGCAGCATGAGAAATTAAACACACCTCCTACTCGTGCACATTGAACATACACATAGAACACAACCCAAATGTCATGCACCATTTCAAACCTGGAGAGCAGAGACGAGCGAGCACTGGCAAATATTGAAAGTATTTATTTCTCTCCACAGATGAACGGGACGTAATCCTCCAAATATATTTAGCCGTGTTATGGATTTGTTGTCGCTTAATTTGCATGACAACACACTACCTTTCACAGCGCACAAGGCGGCAATTGCAGTGCAGATATCATCTTTATTATTATTGAGCCGTAATGTGGCGCTACACAGAGGGGGGAAATTGAGCAAGTTAAGCCTGGAGTAGTTGCAGACACTCCGCTTATGGTGATGGATTGCTTTCAGTAATTTCTCCTTATTATGATTGTCCAAGATCAATATTTTAACAGTTTGGTTTCGGCCCTCAGTACAGCGCTTAATATGTATTATTCATGACCTTTATCAGCATGGAGGGAGGCAGGGATGGGTGGGCTGAGCAGAGAGAAAGGCTGACATTTTTCAGACTGAGGCAGGGCAACTCTTGCTTTAGCTGGGACATGAATGGGACTGCATAATGGACGCAAATGGGTGCGTGTGTGTGTAAATGTGGGTGTGTGAAAGTGGCTGCTTCTCAGTACATCCATAGGATGGGAGACTTGAGGTTAAAGGGCTGGTTGAGCAAACATCTACCACATCTAACTAGTAGATAGTTTAGCACTTAGTATATATGTTTGGATACATGTGTCCTTTCTGTACACATATACTGTACTGGTGTATTGTATTTGTAGTGAGAAAAAGCAAAAATAAACAGTGAGGATGTACCCAATAACACGTGAGTGGTAAAATCTGCTATTGTTTAAAGAATGTCCAATCGTTTACCACTTGTAATTAACATTTCTGTACCCCATAGAGTAAAATATTGCCACTTTTTCTCCCTCAGTTTTTGCAGTTTCAAAATAGGGAAATGTTTGAAAATTCTCCTTACTTTCATCTCTTTAGGTTAGCTTTTTAGATCTTACATGCTTTTATTAAAAGTTTCATCACGCATTAGACTTGAACTAATGTTAAATCTTCAGGCCTCAACTGTGTATTATTTTTGTTAGATTTGTTGAAAGATTTCTTTAGGTGTTGAGTGTGGAGGATAAACACCACGATGGCAAAGATGTCTTAACTTTTGTGGTACTATTTACAGACAATGAAAGAACCCAACATCTTCTCATTCATACACAGATTTTTATAAACAGTGCAACTGCTTCCAGATTTTGCTTTAGTTTAATGAATCTTTTCTTCTGTAGCGTGTTATTCTCAGTCACTAGCGACAAAATCTCACAGCATGATGAGTCCACACCCATGCTTAACAATTAGGTGGGTTTTTTTTTTTTTAGAAATTTTTGACAAATTGTTCACTTATTTTAGCCCAACATGCCATAGAAAATTGATTCCTAACAGCTTTAGGTTTGTTTGATTGTTTACCTACAAATGGCTGGAGATGAATTTGACAGATAATTAAGATGCAAGGTTTACTTTTGAGACCATGTTTTCAAAGCTTTTTTCCTGTTAAAAAAGGACTTGTTCCTTTTAAGTATCACCTTATAACTGAATTTAGACTTATTTGTTGTGCAGTGCCCTGGAATGACTTTTGTTATGAATTGACGCTATATAACTGAACTGAATTACATATCAGTTCTCTATAAGTTTTATTCAAGTAAGATGGGCCTTTTCTTTTTTACAAGAGAAAAGTAAGGAAACACACACCCTCTTTTGGTTTCAAGACTTTTGGTATTTAAATTTAAAATGCCGGACAGCTTTTTAGAGGAGCTTTTTGCTGCTTAATTTGTGACAAGATTTTAGAATCTATACAAGGCTAAAAAGTCTGGACTGCTTGGCTTTTCAAAATAATTAGTGTCAACAAGTCAATAGTTTTAATGACCTAATTAAGGTTACTTTTGAGTCTCTCGGGACATTCAAACAAAATCCAATTTGTCTATCGTATTGTGCCATGACAGGTATCTAAAAGTTTAATAGCAACATTAAATTACATATTATTATAGATATTTCTTGTAAATTGCTGCAACTGATGTTACAAGTGTATTTTTTACCAGAAAATCCAGGAAATTCAAGCAGAAATACCCATCATGGTGATAAATTGGTAATCCTGTAATCCTCACTGGGCATGCAACTCAGAAACATGTAGCTCCAGGTGCTGTAAGAAACATATCACAAACTCAACTCATTCTGGGTCAATCCCACAAACAAGGAGGAGCAGGGTTCAGTAGAGGACGCCTCATATCATGGAACCCCCCCACCCCACCCCGACCCATCAGTTTCCTATGAACACCCCTGGCGCTGTTGACCCTTTTTTAAGGGTCTCCTTCCTCTACTTAAAAAAAAAAGACTTTGTTTGGTTGCCCTTTTTTTTTTCCCAGCTACCTCGACTTTAAAGTATTCTCAAGCTGTTTCTCTGTTCGGAGTCTGAAGAAATTCACGGTTTTGTCTGTGAATGCCATCTTTCTGCTAACAGATGGACTTCAGTGCAGAAGATGCAATGAACCCAGTCCTGCGTGCATTCCTCAGTCGGGACCGTTGATTTTACACTACAACCAAACCAGTGCTGACAAGCAAAGCATCATCCCCCTCCTTTTCTCTCTCTCTCTCTCTCTCTCTCACTTAAACTCCATACTTTGCTCTCTCTGTGTCCTCATCATTATTATTTTTTTAAATGGATTTGTATGGCATGACTTATAAATGCAGGGAGTATTATTGCACAAAAACACAGAGCCTTGTGCACCCCTAGTGTTCACAGGGGGGTAACTTCAGGAGCCAAGGCTCTGGAATAGTTTTTACTACTGAGCAGGATTTACTGATGGATGAAGACTTCTTAAGAACAACATGTGACTGTTGCAGGATGTCACACATGTACAAAAACAAGGAAAAGTAGGTTTTGTAAACTTGCCTGCTGCATTTTGAAAGTCATGACACCCTAACATTTTTATAACAATGCTGCTTGTATGTGTCTTTTCTTGTTAATGTTATTATTTTTTTTTTTTACTGCTTCTAATTGTAGAAGCTTCACAGCAACACTGGTTTAACTCATGAGAAGCTTTTTTTTTTCCGTTGAGAAAATGCATGTTTTGTATTTTGATGTTGATGCGTGTGAGTGTGTGTGTTATTCTCATGAGGCCTGTGTCACTGTGCCAAGCAGTCATCGAGACTGAGAACTCCCCACCTGGAACGATGATCCTAAATCATTTTACAGATTAGTGTCAGGCAACAGATAAAATATGCATCGCTTTTCTTAAACTTGATTTTTCTTTTTTTTTTTTTTTAAAGTATTGCACTGATGGCTGTTATTAAAGTTGGCTTTTATGTGTCGACTTTTATATATTTTTTTCTGAATAGAAAAAATAAATAAATAAACAGACACAACAAAATACTATTGTATAAATATATGCTCCAGGTGATAATATCCTAATGTGTGTTTCACTTTGTGGAAAAAAAAAAAAAGAAACGAAACATGTTTTTTTCAACAAAGATGTGTGTATCTCTGTGATTGGGTGTATGTCTATATACATATGGATATATATATCAATGCTGATAATGATGATGATATTTTTGGGGCACTTTCTTTTCTGAAGTGCTGTCTTCCTGTTTAGTTCTTATAAAGGGGAATAATACATTTGATGGTAAGATCATTGTAACATGGTTAAAATTGCACGGTTGTGTGGTTATTTGGCTTACAAGGTCATAACATTTATGACGTAAGAAGCCGGCTGTTAGATGTACATGAGTGAGATGATTTTTTTTTTTTCTGAAGAAGAATTTGAGAGTTAGAAAGTGGAGAATACTTTGGGTCAGCTTGTGTTTCTGGTCTTGCTTCATTTCAAGCAAGAGGAAACAGATGAATCTTTAATGAGTGATGCAGATGTTCCATCTTGTCTGATTTTATTTTCTCTTTTTTTTTTTTTGTAAACTTTTATTTTTGAACATTTGTAACACTGTGATGATGACATGATGTCACGTGGAGATGAGTGCTGTATTATTTTTGTACGTTTGTGTACAAGCCAGTAAAGAAATCATTAAACTCAGAAAAAACATGCTGTGTTTGGACATGTTTCTTCCTCACATTTTGTTTTATTTTTAACGCCTCATCCTCCCTCCTGCAGGATTTTTCATAGAAAGAGTTAGTTTTGGGGAAACACCCCCTCCTCTGCTTCCCTGCCGTCCAAGTCGGGCACAGCCCAGATCCCAATTCTCTCTCCTTTTGTCATTCATCTGGCCTCATCCTTTCACTGCCGGGATAAAGGAGCCTGGTGCATTGTGGGTAGGCTCAGTTTAAATTAGGGTCCCCTCCCCTCTGTGTGTGTGTTGTGGGAGAGATGGTTTTATGTTACCCCCACACACTCAGAAACTTTCCAAAACACCCTTCCTCTGCGCTCTTCTTTTTAACACTGAGCTCTCAGCTCAAGATGTTCGTGTTGTTTTTCCAAATGATTTTTGTGCCGTTTCACCTGCCGTAAAACACAACAAGTCATGTTTAAAATAAAACTATGAAGAAATCATCTGATTTCTTTGCTGTTGTTGGTTTTAATTGCAGCTATATTCTCTATAGTGATGCATAAAAATGTCTGGATAAACTCTTAGCAGCTATCATTTATTAAAAAGGGGAATACATCAGTTAATTAAAGGTCTAGCCTTCCTTGAAGGAATGCATTTAATCTGCTGCCTTTCATGCCAAAGCTTTATATCATCTTATGTTGAGAAATGAAAACATTGTAGTCATTTTGTTTAAGCCTTGAAATTTGCATTATGTACAGTCTCATGCAATATCTGAAGTGATCTCACATGATCTGTTAGTGCTTGGAGCGTGTGTTGTGATTGACTCTCAGCTACTAACACACTGAATTTTAGCTTGTCTGTAAAATTCACTGAGGTGTAGCCATTTTTGTGTTTGCTAAGGTTGATTAGCTGTAGCCATCTTGAATGGGTTAACTTCAAAAGTCACTCAGCTGTGGCTGTACATTCAGTAATTATTTTTTGAGAGTTTCATTGAAGTCTGTTCAGTGGTTTATGAGATATTTTGCTAACAGACAAACAGGGTTGACTTCAACAGTTAATGCCAAGGTTTAAAGCAAAGATGTTGCGGAATGTGTTTTGCTCAAAGTATGTGTTGGGAACGATTCTCAGCTACTATCACACCAAATTTCAGTTCAGTATCTATAAAATTGGCAGAATTATAGCCATTTATGTGTTTTTTAAGATCAGTCGGCTGTGGTGGCCATCTTGATTGAGTTCAAAAGTTAATCAGTTGTAGATGTCAACACAACAATAACTTTCTGAAAGTTTCATTAAATTCCATTCAGTGGTTCACAAGATTTTTTGCTAACAGACAGAGTTGATTCCAATAGTTAATGCAGATTTAGCGTTATCAGGTCAGTTAGGACTCAGAGCTTAAGTTGGGGATCAGTCTCAGCTACTACCACACCACTGTCTCAATCAGGCGGGCAATATGCAACTGATGGGCATTTTAGTTCCAATTTCTGTCAATTTTGTTCTCAGGTATCACTAACTACATCTTTTGACTGTAAACATGTTTAAGTCAAGTTCATTCAGTTTAAATGTGATAATAGGCATCTGATTCTTCATTGCTACATACAGTAAATAGGTTGTGGGAAAAATCAACAGAACAGCTTGTGCAGATGTTGGGACTGTTGATATTGCAACATTTTCTGGGTGTCGACTGTTTAAGTAAAACATAAGTGTTGCATATGTGATGGAAATAATGCGTGTGGGTTTTGGGAGTTTTCTTTTCGGTGTGAATTCAAGTGATGAAAGGATCTCACTTCTGGTTTCACGTGAAAAAAGAAGAAGGAGAAAAAAGAGTGTGTGGTGTTGGTTTGGAAGCAGCTGTTCTGAGCTGCAGCTGAACCACACGTGACCTCAGCTCCAAGTTTCTGCTGCACCGATCTGATGCATTTCTTTTGTCAGCTCCAAAACAGCAGGAAAGTTAGCTCATTTTAAACACAAGCCTTTCTGTGTTTTGATACCAAGTCGGGTTATCTGGCTTGCCTCTCCCTCCCTCCCTCACTTCTGCAGGATGTTTTTGTTGAGCTGGGTTCCCATTGTTCACACACTAGGTTGGCTGGCCTCCCAGGGTTGCTGCTGGCTGCCAGGCCCCCTAATAGGTTCTTCATGTGCCTTGGCTTTCCTTACACATCTTGGTCTTTTTGCATGGAACAGCTTGTGTCAGTGAGCCAGACAACACAGGGCATTTCTGGACAGGAAGATGGTGAGAAGCTCATAACTTGTGTAGGGAATTGCATCGATCTCAGAAATAATTAGGGAAACAGCAACAAAGTCAACCTAAATATTAAACAGGTCACTCAAATATGATGTGTTACTGCCTTGTTAGCACTTCGAGACACACAGTGGAATATTTCTGGTCTTACAGCAGCTGCAATCAAGTGCATCTGTCTGATTATCCTACATCTCTATTCAAAAGGCCATTGTTCAGAGGCTCATAAAATATTCATAACCATGCCTGCACCCCCCATTTGAAGGCTTACACTTGGTGTGAAACACATAAAATTAACTGAACAACTTGTGGTAAAATGCAACTTAACTGCTTTCGCAACTATGAATTCCTCATTTTATAACGGCTCCTGCTCAACATGTGTCCAGTGAGAGCTGTGATTGTTGCCATCTTGTCTATGACTTCCCCACAACCGCAGTCGATTTGACTTGGTTGCTGTCTGATTGTGTAACAGAGTACAACAAATGGCACGTTTGAAAGACAAGTAGGATGGAAATGCATAAGAGGAACTGCCAGAGGTGTTGCCGGAGCATGCAAAGTGATGAAAACCCACAGAAAGAGGAACGCACTGAAATGGTTAACAGTTATTCTTGTTTGTACAATATTCAGATTGTGATCGGCTGCTGAACACGGCTTAAAGATAATCAGGGGGAAATTAACTAGTTATGATATATCTGTTAAAGGGCTTTAAGAAAATTTCCTTACACGTTTACCACTGCAATTTTGTTTAGGGTTTGATTGGATCAGCCAGAGGAAACAGCCCGCTGTGGCAGGTTGTATTCTGACTGACTGTCCAACAAAACAAAACAAAACAAAACATGTTTCAGTTTGTGATGCATATCCTCACCCAGGTTAAGTCACACACAACATCACATTTTTCAGAAATGATCCATTAACTTCAACGGATAAAGATCAGTGCTGCAGTAAAGAGAGACAAAGAGTATATTTCCAATCAGATCAATCTTCACTTATTGCTCCAGGCATTGATGTTGAAACAGACATTCAGTAAATATCAAGGTAATCTACACAACCTTGACTTTTAAACCTTTCATAGAAGTGATTTTGAAAGCACGTTTAAAGGAAAATTGACTTAAAACAACCACTAATCTGTTTAAACAGTGGAAGATGCTCATCTCTCCAGCTGATCCACTCAGGAATATAGTTCTTAATGATGAAATTATATTTATACCAATAGTAGTAAATATTATTATGATGTCATCTTCTCTAAGTGTTGCTACTTGGCTTATAAAATATATTTAAAAAAGAAAGTGTGCAGACTTTGCTAGGAGCTGTGAGAAAAGTTCAAACCTGTGTTGTTATTCTGCTGAACTGCTGTCAATAAATAAATGATTGTAAACCAGCTTCTAGTTGGACAGAAGGTGGATGAATGATTGATAGTGGATGCCAAAACTTCACTTATAATAAAAAGTCAACACTTGATTTGTTCCAGACTCAGATGTTTGTTAAAAAGTAATAGAATCTGATGGAAAGAAATCAACCTAGAAGATGTGTACTCAGGCAACATCAGCGATTTCACGTGTGTAGGTGAGGTAACCCTTAAAGGGACAGTTCAGATCAACGGAAGTAGGGTTCTGTGGTGTGATCATGAGCAAGTAATATCTTACCTGTTGTAGATAGAGCTTAGAAATGAGTACCTTTGTTTACTCATCGCAATGTCATGAAGACTGGTCCAAAAAGTAAGAAACAAAATTTGCACATTTTTTTCCCTATATTAGTGATTAATGTGTCTTTAAATTAAAAATGTAACCACATGTGTTTATTTAACTATACAATCAGTTCATGTGTCTAAAGATAGGTCAATACCAGCAGCGTCCATGAATGAGCCATTTGGGATGAAGAAGTCCAACAATTTTGATGTGTTGGTATGTATTTACACTCACATTTGCATGAACTGCTATGTACTTTTTGAGATTAGAGATGTCTATGGTCAGGAGACAGCAGAGTGAACTTAGTCAGATGGTCTGCAACTATTTTAGTTACTTTTATTAGTGCATTCACAGATTAAAGCATACAAATATCTTCAGCATCAGTTCAAACAGTGAAACCTGCACAGGCTGCATGTTGCTGGTGGAGCTTTAAATTCTGCTGATACCGCACTTTCTGTGAAAACAAAAACATGTCTGTCGCTGAACACGACCAGGGAGCACCCCCACTGAACTCTGCCTGGGAGTAAGAAGAAGGGGAGTGAAAGAAAAAGGAGAGAGGCAGGGAGACAGGTGGTCGGGCTGGTCTTTTCCTTGCCCTCCGCTCCCTTTTGAACTCTTCTTTCATTCTTCCAGTTCATTCTGTGCTTCTTTCCATAGCTCCAGTGACAAGGCGCTCCATTCACTGCCTTATTCTTCCACCTCCCCTCCATCCCCCCCTCTCCTCACACACCCCAACCTCATCCCCTCCCATCCTGGCTCTTTTGTCTATCTTGCAGGGGCCTGCTTTAGCTGCTATTCACCAGCCAGACGGACCGCCATTGACTGGACCTCCCCTCCCACCCCTTCGCCCCCTCTTATTCACTCCCCTCCCACCCCACCCT
>JAOXNZ010000110.1:14030982-14041066 GCA_028566095.1 Kryptolebias brasiliensis | reverse complement strand
ACTCTCTATTTTTGAATTGAGAAAGCTCCTCGGATGAGAAGCGAAACGTCTTCAAACTACAAATTGAAGTCCAGTTGGTTTTGTTTTTGACCTTTCTTTGATTTACCATGTCCTGGATGACTGAGAATCTACACCAGCATATCTGTACCATGTGGTCACACCTTGGAGACTATTGTCTCCTCTTTTGAGAAAACAATCCTGCAATAGACTGAGCTCGGGTGAAAACTGATATTATTTTCCTGCTCTCCGACAGGCCAAACAGTCTCACCTCAGACTCAGCCATCCAACAATGAGGGCAAACAGGATGTCAGCCGAGAAAACAGTGCTGTTGACTTCAGCAAGGTGAGCAACCACAACCACTACTGATCTGGCTATTTATCTACGGTCACTGATAGCTGGATACCTAACAAGGGCTGTATATTTAACTAGTCTTGGCTTACATGTGAAATGGTCATCACAAACTTCTCATAATGGAAACCTGGATGTTGTTTTCCTTGGTTGTGTGAATCACAGATTCAAGTTTGTCTATAAAATATGACTTTAATCAGTTTTTATTTTACAACACTTGTTTTTCACTCTGTCATCCTTTTTTCAAATTAATTTTTAATCAAACAAATAACATTTATACCAATCTTTTGTCCAATCCGAAGTGTTGTTTTTGTTTCTTCCTGTCTAACAGATTGACCTCCACTTCATGAAGAAGATCCCTCCTGGTGCGGAGGCTTCCAATGTCTTGGTAGGGGAACTGGACTTTCTTGACCGCCCTGTGGTGGCCTTCGTCCGTCTGTCCCCTGCTGTGCTGCTCAACGGCCTGACTGAAGTTCCCATCCCCACCAGGTAAAACATAAACTACTGAGAAACCCTTGTGTGTGTGAAAACCCTGGAAAAGTCCCTTATATGCTGACACCAGAAAAGGATCCAATATTTACCCAGAACCTTCTTTCTTTTTATTGCACAGGTTTTTGTTCATCCTCCTTGGGCCTCTGGGGAAAGGTCCACAGTATCACGAAATTGGTCGATCTATTGCTACACTGATGACCGATGAGGTGAGACCATAGACCAGTGGTGTTCAATCCTGGTCCTGGAGGGCCACTATTCTGCAGGTTTTAGGTGTTTCTCTGCTTTGACACACCTGATTTGAATGACTGAGTGATTAACAGGCTTCTGCAGAAACAACTAAAACCTGCAGGATAGGTTTCTACATTTTGTCAGGTTACAGCCACAAACTTCAAACAATTTTACTGAGATTTGATGTGGTAGGCCAACTCAAAGTGACACAGAATTGTGAAGTGGAGGGCACATGATACATGGTTTTCAAAATATTTTACAAATAAAAATCTAAAAAAGTGGATTTAGCCTTCCTGAATCAAGACTTAGTATTGATTACCTTTTACTTTTACGTTTTAGCAGCTTTGCACATCAACAGAATGAATGTTTTGCCTATTCTTTGCAAAAATAGCTCAAGCTCACTCAGATTGGACAGAGGGTTTCAGATTCCACAGATTCTCAGTTGGACTTGGCAGAGAAGTTTTCATGGGTGCAACCCACATATGTATTTTCCTAACAAATGTGGCATAATTTAAGGGGAAACGAACAGGCTTTCCAACAGTATAAGATTTATTGCCAAGAAGTATTGTTACAACAAAGAAATAATCAACCAAGCACAGATTTTCTTACTTTTTGTGCTAAGTTTATTTTTGTACTCAGTCACGCATTTAACCTTAGGTACTCAAACTTGAAATGTTAAACTTGAGCTATACAAATAATATAGTCTAAGAACATGGGCCATCAAGTAAATCAGTCTAGTCAGTTACATGGGCTCTTTTTATGTAACTAAGACTGACTTTTGACTTATCTGAAAAAAGCCAAAATGACAACACAAACTCATTGGGAAATAAGTAGAGCATGTCCTGAAAACTGTGACAGGACTTTTCACACAGCAGCTATGATCTAATGTCACTTACCATCATCTGAGCCAGATGTTATGTTTTTTCTTGTTGGCACCAGTCCTTTGGGATACATGAAACTAGAAATTTATGATCTTTTTAACCTACTTTATCAAATATAGAAATGAATTCAACCTCACTCTGGAATTTGCTTTTCAGCCAGTGTGGACACAAATCATGATCTGTATTTGGTGTAACAAATATTTTAAGTCTTGTTGTGGGCAACAAATGGGACTGAATGGACTGAAGAATGCATGCACCTCTCCTTTTGTTTCCTTTTCTGTAGTGCTTGTACAACAAAAATCTATAAAAATATGTACTATGCCTCTTTGTAGATTTTCCATGATGTCGCCTACAAGGCCAAAGACAGGAATGACCTGGTGGCAGGCATAGATGAGTTTCTGGATCAGGTGACAGTGTTACCCCCTGGCGAGTGGGACCCCTCCATCAGAATAGAACCTCCTAAAAATGTTCCCTCACAGGTAAATAAGGATGACAAATCCCATTGTTTTTGATTGCATTTTGGCATTGGTTGCTTGTGCATTAAGTTGTAATTTTTCTTTGTTTTTAGGACTATGTTACATTATTTTGCTAGTTATCTGTGTATGACAATTTGCTAGATTTAGGTACAAATGGGTCAATTTTGAAGTGCACAGAAAAGGACCTGTAAAGCTGCAGTTCTGAGGCTTGTCACTGTTCTTATTTCCATCCCTGAGGATGGCGACTAAGCCACAGCTGATTGACAGTGATCTTTACCACACAGGAAAAGCGGAAGGTTCCCCCTGTTCCCAACGGAGTGACAGATCTTGGCGAGTCTGAGGAACATGGAGGTCACGGTGGCCCTGAGCTGCAGCGCACTGGGAGGTAAGTGTAGGAGACAAACAGAATGATTTACAGTGTACATTCTGTGACTTCCTGAAGCTGTCCTTTGTGCCCATCTTCTTGTCGCCAATTAGCTGCCTCACTCGTCCCAAACTGTAAACTTTGCTGTCCTAAAAAGCATAATAACTTGTTGGACAAGTATCATTCCCCACTCCTCAACCCAACACAGAGCCTTTTGTTTGAATATTACTTCATTTTAAATTAAAATAATTCAAAAACATTATCCTACTGTAAGTAATATTTTGTTTTATAATTGCAAAAGTGTTAACTTCCATCTATCACGTGATTTTATCACGATTGCTCACCATCTCGCATTTACATTCACTCTGCAGTGCACAGTTAAGTTAGTAAAAATACTGTACTTAAGTACAATTTTAAGGTTCTTGCCCTTCAATGTAACATTTGTTGTACTGTATTAATATATTATGCTTTACAATTAGAACACAATTAGTGCACTATATTTATGGACAACCAAGGTTACTATTTTCTAACAGGATACTGAACTACAACATAATTAAATTTCTAAACAAGGCAAATTTACTAGGATAAAATAATAAAAAAAAACATGACTGCAACAGCATAAAACATATTTACATCATTTAACATGTCTGAAACAATGTAAATTGGGATTACAGTATAATTTAGCATGGTTAAAACAAGATTATGACAACTTAAAACGTGACAATAACTTGATTTATTGTGGCTAAAACAACCAAAAACCTGACTCCAACAACGTATTTTAGAACTAAAGCAATGTATTACATCACCAGACACCAGTGACTGTGATTTCTATTTTTCTCCAATTCGTATTAAGTAAAAACCAGTCACACAAAGTATATGTGAGGTTAATAATAAATTCTTAAAAGCGACTATTTTTGGAACTACACAGTGACAGAAATAAACCAATTCTTTAAAACAATATGCTGCTTTACTTTTAGTCTGTCGTTGAAAAATCAATAAATAACCAGACATTTTTTGAAGCGTTGGACTTTAAATTTGTGGAGGTATGTCTTAGGTTTTTTGCACTTGATTAAAAGAATATATAAAAATGTCTCCGCCCTGAAAATATTTGTTTGCGCATATTTGTTTAGGACAATTTTGGTTTTAAAGAAGGGATTCAGATTAAAAAAAAAGTTTAAAAATTCTCTCATGACTCCGAGGGGATTCTTGAACTCCTTGCTGAAACAATGTAGTTGGTGTGTAAAGAGTGTTTGGTGTGTATCTCAGTGATTTAACAGCAGAGGACTGTAACTGAGCTGCTGATGAGCTATGGTATGCGGTAACAGAACCTCTCCTCTCAGTTAGAGTTGGCCTTAAGCCCAGTTTCTTCCATCAAAACAAGTCGTGCCCCCTCCACCTCCCAACACAACAACCCACCCTGTGTTGCCACAGCAACCTCCTCCAGCCGACTCCCCTCCATCCCAGTCTGAGGCAGCACAAGAAGCTGCTCGCTGTGCATGAGTTGCAGAAAGTTGACACACACTCTTAAATGAAAGGTAGATTCACATAAAAATGTTTACTTTCTGAGAGTTTGACTAAAAAGAAACTAATGGTCTAGTGGCTCAAGAAATATTTTACTAACAGACAGACAGGGTTGAATCTAAGAGTTAATGTCAAAGCTTAAACAAATGTGTTAGCTCTTGGAGAATCTGTTGGGCATGACTTGTATCTACCACCACACCAAATTTTAGTCCAATATCTAAAATATTAAATTAAAGCCATTTTTTGTTTGCTAATGTCGATTAGCTGTGGCGCCATCTTAAATTGGGATAACTTTAAAAGTTAATCAGTTGTAGATGCACAGCCAAGGAACACTTTAGGAGAAAATCACTACTATCTGTTAGTTGGGTAATAAATTTGCGCAGTTAGCAATTACAATATCCTTTGAGGATGACTCTCAGCTACTACCACCACACCAAATCTTAGCTCAATATCTGTAAAACTGGCTGAGTCATAGCCATTTTGCTGTAGTGGCCATCTTGAATGGGATGTAATCCAAAAGTTAATCAATTGTAGATGTTCATCCAGTTATTACTTTCTGAGAGTTTCATTCAAATATATCCATTTGTTGGTAAGATATTTTGCTAACAGTACACACAAACAAACACTTGTGGGCAAAAATGTTATTGCTACACCTTAGCCTTTGGTGGTGGGTGATAAAATCAGCACCAACAACAATGACACAGAGACACAATTACTATTTGTATTTTGCCTTGTGGTTCCTGAGTAATACTGTACACAATACAGAAAGTAGATGAGCTCTTATTATTATACGCTCCCTGTACTACTCAAATATTTGTTTTCTAGCCCCCATAGTTCTGCTGAGAGAACAGAAATGGACAAAACAGCTAAAACACCAAACATTCTGTTAAAGAGATATTAATTTGTATTTTTGTGCTAGACTAAATAACATATGTATATTTTGCTCTGTCCTAACTTATCATTGCCCATTGCTGAAAACCAGATGCTGGGCAAAAATGTTTTTGCCTGTTTCCGTGTGTGTGCATTTGTCCTCCTGTTAGCCAAATATATTATAAACCACTGGACAGATTTAAATGAAACTCTCAGAAAGTAAATGTATGTACATCTTCTACTGCAGTTAAACAAATTCATGATGTTACTCTTTAAAGCTATTCAGCTAAAATTTGGCATGGTAGTAGGTGAGAGTCATGACCAGCAGATACTATGAGGGCTACACATGCGCGACATCTTTACTTCAAATACTGCCATTAACTGTTAGAGTCACCGCTGTTTGTCTATTAGTAAAATATGGCTGCCACAGCTACCTGTCCATAGCGAACACAAAAATGCTTATAACTCATAACAATTTTACAGATAATGAGCTAAAATTTGGTGTGGTAGTAGATGAGAATCATTCCCAACACATTTTTCAAGCGCTAACAAATCTTGCTATAACATACTTTGATGTTAGTTTAAAATTCTGGCACAAAAGGCGGCAAGTGGTATGCATTACTTCAAGAAATGCTACGTTTTTAATTTATACTGTGTACATTCAAACACTTTACCACCAACATGCGTGACATACTATAAGGTCATCCAGCAGCTCTGCAGCACTTGGTTTTACAGTGCATACATTTCAGAATCTACAAATCTGCGCTTCCATACTAGCATCTGTTCACCTTCTGCTGGTTGGCAGCCCTTTTCAAAATCTGTTTTATAACAGGTTTTTTGGCGGGTTCGTCTTGGACATCAAGCGAAAGGCTCCTCACTACCTTTCCGACTACACAGATGCTATCAGCCTCCAGTGTCTGGCCTCCTTCCTCTTCCTCTACTGCGCCTGCATGTCACCTGTTATCACTTTTGGAGGACTACTGGGTGAGGCTACTGAGGGGCGTGTGGTAAGAAACATCTTTATTGAATCAGTTCCAAGATCAAAGTTAGAGTCTAAATGCCTAAATAAGAGGACTTACAACAACATTCTTCGGATATCGATCCATTAATTTTTATACACCTGTTATGTAGGAGCATTTATGGTTATAAAACAAATATTACAAGCAATTTTATTTATATGATTGTTTTCAACTGAAAACAAATATATATATAAAAAAAGTTTTCCAAAGATTGTATAAAGGTAGACCTCGGACTGAAACCAAGAAGTTGAAGCCACACTGAAAGTGTGCTTTGCCCGTATCATGTGAATCAACTAATATTACAGAGTTATGAAACATGTCTGCTCCAGTAGTTGTATTAACTTTGCACCAGGCCTCATTTTTGTGTATTGTTTGTTGATTATGAGCAAGGTTTTATGAAAGTGTAATTTTAATACACAGCATTTTTGTAAACTGTCATTTTTTTGTATTAAATGGTAAAAAAATATTCCCACAAACTAACAAAGTATCATCCCTTTTTTTGTTGTATTATATTGCATTTAATTTAATGTGTTTAATCAAACTCATATTTAATCACATTGTATCGGGATTAAAGGCTGAATTGTACAGTCTGTATGTTTCTTTACTGCCTACGTATCTTTAATCAATCAAATCATTGGCAGTGTATCGCATCGGCCACAAACTAGAGATGAACAACCCATTTTAAACTAATTAGTCTTTTTGGAAAAGTCCAAGTTTTCAAATAAAAAAGAGCTTAAGTAAATGTAACTGTTTTTAAAACATGTAAAAAAATGAATGTGAAATTGATGACAAACAGACATAATATTTGGTGATGGTTTTAATGCGTTGAACAATCTTAATATCGCCCACCACTGCTATAATGTACAGCCATTACCTGTGTGTGTGTTTGTTTGTCTGTTGTGTTAGCAAAATATCTCATAAAACTGGATGACTTCTGATCTCAGTAAGTAATCATTGTCTGTACATGAAAAACTAAAGAATTTTTAAGTCAACCTAAATCAAGATGGTTCAAGATCTTAGTATTAAAGTCTGTCATGAAAGACAAAATGCATTCCTTCAAGGCCTTTAATTGTATTAGAAAATGAAAATGTCAAAGAAATATTTTATAGTTCTATAATATTAGTTGAGAAAAATAGAACATTGATTTCTTATTTTTGAGTCAGCTGAAACAAACTTTAGAAGCATAAATTTGTTGAAGCTACAATTTCTTTGTTTTTTGGCTTCTCCCTTAGCAGGGGTCACCAAAGCGGATCATCTGCCTCCAAGTCCAAGTTTCCTGGTTAGCAGTACTGGAGGCAGTTGTTGTTAACCCAGTTATCCGACCAATTCGGTAAAACCTTTGTACGATTCAGTTGGGCAGTCATACGATTCAGAAAAGTTGTTGTAGGCAGTCATATGATCTGGTAAGGCAGTCGTACAATCAGTTACGGAAGTTGTATGATCCGGTAAAGCTGTTGTACAATCTGATAGGGCAGTCATTTTTTCCTGTAGGGCAGATGTAGATCTGCATGTTTCTTTTGGCACAAGTTTTACATCCTTCCTGATGCAGCCCTCACCATTGACTGGGAACCAGCGCCATACGTACACAGAAAATGCCCTTTGAATGGCTGGTTTGAGCTACATAACAATGAAAAACAGAAAATTCTTATACTGGCAATCCAGAACCAGAACTTCAAGTTACCTCGCGAACACACCAGTCCTGCTTTATAATCCAGCACCCACTTAGCTGCATTATTTATGTCTAAGTTTAAGCTGATGAAATAATCCTGGACACGCAAAAGGCTTCATGTGTGACTCAGTGAATCAGAAAACCTTTTCTGTTTGCAGAGCGCTATTGAGTCCCTGTTCGGGGCTTCAATGACTGGAATAGCCTACTCTTTGTTTGCTGGTCAGCCCCTCACCATTCTGGGAAGCACTGGGCCTGTCCTTGTCTTTGAAAAGATCCTTTTTAAGTTTTGCAAGTAGGTGCTTTTATTGACTTTTTTATTGTTGCATTTATTCTGGTAAACTATTTCCCATTATATGGTAGTTGTGGCTTTTGGGCAATAGGAAAGCCATATCATTTGTTCCCACTAACCCTGTGTTTTGTGTGTGTGTGTGTGTCAGGGAATATGGGTTATCCTACCTCTCCCTGAGGACCTGTATCGGCTTGTGGACAGCCTTCTTCTGTCTGCTGCTGGTGGCCACAGATGCCAGCTCGCTTGTCTGCTACATTACACGCTTCACCGAAGAGGCGTTCGCAGCTCTGATCTGCATCATCTTCATCTACGAGGCCCTGGAGAAGCTGCTTCACCTGGGGGTGCACTATCCCGTCAACAAAAACAACAACCTGCAGACACTTACGCAGTACTCGTAAGTTGTTAAATCCCTTTTTTGTCAGAAGATATAGCAATCAGAAGGTTTGGGTGTTTTTTATTATTCTGTGATGTTTTAATTAAGTGCTCGCTGAGAGCTGTCAAATATTAATCCTCAATTATATGAATAGTAGAGAAAACCAAGATCAAATGAAAAGTTAAAGCTGCCGCCAGTTGCTCTTTAGGATCACCATGGTAACTACACACCCGCGTCTCTTACTTTCTGACAGCACTTGTTATGAGACAGTAGAAGTCTAGTTGTCCCACATGTCAATTTCTATATGTCTACAGTGTTTTATGTAGGAGAGATAAGTTAAAAAAGTCACTTCACTTCCAGCTTTGAGAAGAAAATGTTGAGCTCAGATATAATGTAAGTCAATATGAGTTTGGATGTGCACACTCGGAACTTTCAGGGGATTTGAGAGAAAACCATAAATCCTATAGCAGCCAGAGGCACACTGGGTGAAAGAGGACAACAAATTAAATTATATGAGAAATGCAAAGTTTGTGGCAATAGGAAGAGTTTGCAAAAAACTTTGGAAAGTTTCAACAGTTCCAAAGCTAGAATGTGTGACATCATCACACTCTAAGATGAACATTTGGTTGTAGAATTTCCACAATTCATATAACTTAAACTGTGGTTATGTAAAAACCCTAGTAGATGTCATTTGGTCAGTTCAGTAAAGTAAAGTCCAACTTTCTGTGACCCATTTAAACTTTGAACAATGATTTTACTGTTGAGTATGGCTAAGCATTAGATTTCCAAGGAGGGCTGGAGTTTCTTGTGTTTTTGCCAAAATTTCATTTATCTCCGATTTGTTTTGGTGAATTACCAATACCAAAAGTCATAGCACACTATTCCTAATCGAGACAAGCTGCACATCAAGAATTAGGACACGAATTTTGAACAAGATAGTAATTAAACCTTGGAAGGTCTTCTGGGGAAAACTGACCCATTGAAACCTGTTGTACATGCATTTTTTGATCCCATATTTATCATATCATGTGTTTCTTTCAGTTACAGTTTTTTTTTACCCTAATTTCTCAACTTGCACGACAAAAAACAAACAAAAAACTTTAGCTCTGTGGCCAACAGCGGCTGGACTCCTGCAGGTTGTCCAAAAACAGGACCACCTGGCTGGATACCACCTGAGTTGGAGGGTAGATGGTCTTCACAGAACTTCGGACTGGAGGTTTTCCAGACTGGTCAAAAGTTCCATTGGGGCATCATAAGGCAGGAGCAATGCCACTTTCTCAAAAATGAAAAATAAAAAAAGAATATTGAAAAAATGAAAAATTAATGTAAATGTGGCTGACAGAGGCTGGACTGGCTTGAATGAAAACAGTGCGTTGTCATTGGTTACCAGATTCAGCAAGTAGGGGAGTTTATGGAGGGTTGGTCCAAAAAAACAAACTGAAATCTTTCTGGACTGTTCAAAAATTCAACCTGGGAAACCTAATGGCGAAAAAAAGCCACTTTCTCAAAAATTGCCATAAAATAAATAAATTATCGATTTTTTAAAAATCCAAT
>JAOXNZ010000110.1:13977067-13996045 GCA_028566095.1 Kryptolebias brasiliensis | reverse complement strand
TGACTGCTGGAGATAGGCACCGGCTGCCTGCGACCCGGAACGGAGAAGCGGCTAAAGAAAATGGATGGATGGATGGACTATGTTCCATTGTGAATAACAGATTTACGAAACATTGCATTCTGTTTTTTTTTTTTTTTTACTTTTTACCCTATGATGCATTCCCATAATGTTTATTGAGTTTGTTTTGGGTGGACGTGTAGGGAAGTTAAAGCGACGCATGATGTAAGCATGGCATATTCTACATTGCAATAGTATAACTGTCTTGTTTTTGCTCACCAAATTCTCAATTTCTGTAAAATTGGCTGAGTTATACCCATTTTTATGTTTCCAAAGGTCAGTTGGTGGTGGTGGTCATCTTAAATAAGGCTGACTCCAAAGTTAAACAGTTGTAGAGGTATACCCTACAGTTTGGACAATACTAAAAACGACATACCTATGGTGTTAAACTACTGATTCTTTAAAATAAACTTCCAGTATACAATAAGAGTGAAATATTTGCTGCAGCATATTTTTATGAAAACAAATGTGTAATCATGTACGGATGTTATCAAAGTTCAAATAATTTTAGATAATAACAACAATGTGGGTAATTATTACACTATTTAGCTCTTAAGTTGGGTATAACGATTTTTTCTATCTGTTGGTCGAAATTTTAATGCATTTTGTACAGAGTTGTATCATCCACTCCACATCTGGAAGTGATCCCACTTTAAAGCCAGGAAACAAAATGCTTGACAACATTCGTAAGGAACAACAACAAAAATAAATTAGCTCAAGATCCCAAAACAGCCTCCCTTTGAAAGCAAGCATGGAAAATCTGCAGTCATAACTAGGGATTCCTCTCTGGTAAAAATTCTGGTTCATGAGCAAATTCTGCACAGCATGATCTACTTACCCTCATACACCCAATCTGGGATCCCATTTAAAATTTTATTTGTCTCTCCATTGGATGTGACTTGCTGTGGTGGCGACTCTGGACTTGTTTTTATATACACATTATCCTTCCAAACATAGGCCTGGATATACAAATGAACAAAAAGCATAAAAATATTAAAAGAACATGCAGTTTTGCTCAGATCTTACCAAGTAAGTAGGGTTTGGTAATCCACCTAAAGGCACTAATTTGTCTGCTGCAGGCTTACCATTTTATTCCCTACAGGGGCCCAGGCAAAGTACTGGACTTCATCAGGAATGCCAGCAGGGACAGATTTGCTGAAAGATATTTAAGAATGCTCCTTTGAGGTTCAAAATAAAAAGTGCACTACAACTGCAGTATGTTTAGAAAGCTTTGAAAAAGATCTGCTTACTTTAAAGACAAGTTATACAGTGAGTATGAAGCTACAAACGAATGTCTCCACAGCTTAATAGGACAAAAACAAAAGCAGGTCAGGAGACTGTAAATTTGCACCAGATTGGCCACAAAATGTGTGAGAAAACCTGTGTACCTTAGTGTAGTTGCTCATGAATGCAGCATACTTGCGATCAGCAGACAGCTGGTAATCATAAGCATTTTTTTCCAGCTGTGTTGTAAACAGAACAAGAGAGAGTGAATTTTGCCCTGCATTTGTTTGGACAGATTTGCAGAATTTATGCTGATATCATTAAAAGACGACTTACAAACTCATCGTGTCTCAGGAATTCGGAGACCTCATTTTTGGCCACGTCGTGGAGGAAGACGGAGCCCGCTGAACTGTGCAGATACTCATAATCTGTGGGAGAAGAGGAAAGAAATCCATGTACTGAAGAACAGAACATTTAGTTTGAAACGCAGGAGCGGCAAGTAAAAACTGTACGATAAGGCTTCACAACATGAAGGAAAACAGAGTTAGAGAATAAGCAATGCATGAAATATGATGATTTAATGTTGAATACATCATTATTTACCTGTTATTTGCCAGTAATAAATGATTTTGTTTTAACCAAACGACCACAGCTTTCTGAACAACCTTTCTGTACTTTGAAAAAAAAAAAAAAAGCATGATTATGTGATAAACCACCCTTGGGTCAAGCACTGGGACTTCCTCTATGTAATTACTAAAGGAATATGCTGGTAACAGGATAACAACAGGGTGGGGTGGGGTGTATGTCTGTGTGTGTGTGTGTGTGTGTGGGGGGGGTCTATTTGCATTCATGCCACAAACAGACCTGGCAAAGTAATCATGGCTGGTGGTTAGTGCCAAAGCAGAAAAGGAGTGGCAGAAGATACTATCTAAAGCACTTCACAACAAAGCAAAGCAAGAATGGCGGTGCAGATGGCACCCAGGAGCCATTCTTGCCTGCTTGTTTCAAATGAGCAATATGGTCAAGTTTTAAGGTTGAGAGTGACGAGACGTTTGTGTATTTGTGTATTGCAAGTCTAGTAGGTCATAAATTGTGGGCTTTGAAACCTCTACGGCAAGTCATTTGTGTATTTATAAAAATATATCTATAATCAAATGTCATTTTTCAAAACTGGCACTCACCTAGTTGATAGGCAAAGAGTGCATGTTTAGCATTCTGTTTATTTTGTCTATTCTGAATTGCTTTTCGTTTTTGCATTAAGTCTAAGTCAAAATATTTTAAAACAAACATTCTTTGGTTATAGTTTGGTTTTGTTTATTTTAAGTCAAAGTGAGATACCTTTCAATTTTCTTTAAGTTTGTCAACTTTTTGTTTGACACATAGCCTATAGTTCCAATTGGATTAAAAAGACAGCAGTACGGTCAAATTTTGTTTTTATTTTTAAATTTTACAGCAAAGTTACCAGTTGACAAATCCTACCTTACATGACCTGCTAACTTAAAGCCTTCCCACGAGCAAGGGTGGTTTGTTTTTTTGTTTCAGCTTTTCAAAAAGGGTTATTTTTTACTTTTCATTTGTTGCTTCTTTAAATATCCTCAGAAACACAACAACATTTTCTTCTACAAGGAAACCCTGAAAATGAGCCAAAACTCTGTAGTAGCTATGCCACGCCAGTATGTGGCGCTGCAAAGAAAATACACCAAAAACAGGAAACAAGGCGTGGAGCATGTGCATAAAGTTACACAAGAAGCCATAAAGGTAGCATTTCAAAATGGGTTTTTTTAACTATGGAAAAAAACAAACAAAAAAAGAAACAACTTTGGGGTCACTAAATTGCTATTTGGACACAAAGCTGAAATAATAATAAAAAAACAACTTTTGCGTATTTACAAAAACAGTTCCTGTGTAAACAGCTCATTAAGCGTACAGTTCTACCGATTAAATAAGTAGTTTTGATTATAGTTTGGCTGTTAATTGTTAATTGTGGTAATTTTGCATATAAATTAACTCGATCAGAATATCTCAAATGTAAATTTTATGTTTCTTCAAGCAAATAATAAAAAATGTACAAAGTATTGATAGAAAAGATGCCCCCCACTGACAGTCAACCCTTTGACTGTTATTATACCTTTGTAATGATCTACTATAAGACAATCATGGCATACAATATAGTAAATATTAGACAGTGACTGTATGGAAACTTCAATGAAGATGTTGGTCTGGTAAATGAGTAACAAGGAGAAAGTAGAACATGGTAATAAAGTTTTCCAGAGCCACACTGACAAATTTACACACTTGGCTGTTATCAGTGCAATCATATTCCACATCCCTTTTTTTAACTGCAATGTTTCCCACCTGAAATCCATCTTATGCTGTGGGACTTTGGCTTCAGAGAGCTGTTGAAGACGTCCTCCAGGGTGAAAGTTTTCCCGTTGGCCTCCTTCTTCTCTGAAACACAGATTTGGAACAATAGGCAAGTAGCTGTGGGTCACAGATGCAGATATGATACAGTATCATACACAATAAAAACCATCATCATTAACAGAATTAGTGCTGCAAAGGCTTTAACTGTAGGAAAGGAAATTACATGGGTGTGTAATGATAGAAACATATTTTATGAGTATAAGTCCAAGGAGACATCACTCATTTTGTGACCTAATCATGCCTTTACATAAATTAAAGGTCTAGCATTCCTTGAAGGAAAGTAGATTTTTAAACTAAGATCATCTTATTTTGAAAAATGACAAAGTTGGTAAAATCTTTAAAATAATATTATGCGTGATCTCCTACAAAATTGTAGGAGATCTATTAGCGCTCGGAGTATGTGTTGGGGATGACTCTCAGCTACTACCAAATCAGATTTCAGCTCAATATCTCTATAACTGACAGAGTTATAACAATTTTTGTGTTTGATAGAGCTAGTAGGCTGTCACAACCATACTTATTTGGGTTGACTCCAAAAGTTAATCGGTTGTAGATATATATCTACCCATTACTTTCACTGAGTTTCCTTAAAATCCCTTCAGTGATTCATGAGATATTTTGCTAACAGACAAACAGGGTTGACTCCAATAGTTAATGCCAAAGTTTTAAGGAAAGACGCAATGCGTAGCTCTTGGTGTATGTGTTGGGGATGACTCTCAGCTACTACCACACCAATTTTTTGCTCAGTATCTATAAAACTGATTCAGTTATAGCCATTTTTGTTTCGATAAGCTTGATTAGCTGTGGCAGCCATCTTCAGTCGAGTTGACTCAAAACGTTTACCAGTTGTAGATGTACATCCAATCATTAAATTCAGTGAGTTTCATTCAAATTCACCATGTGGTTCATGATATATTTTGCTAACAAACAGGGTTGACTTCAATAGTTAATGCCAACTTTTTAAGCAACGATGTTGGGCAATGAGTAGCGGTTGGAATATGTGTTGGGGATGACTCTCAGCTACTACCACACCATGAGATATTTTGCTAACAGGCCGGCAAACGAACACACGCACGTGTAAGACAGGCAGAAACACGGTCGCCCGCCTTTCGCCTCATGCTTTGAAGTGGTGCCAATGAACAGATCTTGCGTCATGACGTTTCCGTCCCCGGCGCGCGTGGCACCGCAGATGTTTGACGGCAGACTCACCCTTCAGGAGTACAACCGAGGGCACCACGATCAGAACGACGACCACTGCCAAGCTGAAGACCCCCAGGAGGACCTTGGCGATGGAAACCTGTCCGGGAGCGAACGGGTGAATGTTAGAAAGGAGGAAATCCCCGCAGAACACCAAAATGTGAGTATTAGAACCCACCACCGACCATTGTTTGTGAGGAAAAGTGATCAATATCAGTCCAAATCACTGCTTCATCGATTTGCGCGCGCGGACAACATCACAGATACGCCAAACACATGTTGAGCAGTTAAATATTATCCCGGATGAAGTTTCAAAGGTGGGACATTAAATGAGCTGCGGAGTAAAGTTCTTCAGAGGAAGTGTCTTCCCCCAAACTGTCCACCGTTCAGCCTTCAAAACACAGCCGACCAATCAGTCTCTCTTAGGAAAAGAAGAACATTTTACCATAGCTGTAAACACTCAGCTCCCGCGTTGTGAAAAGCTGTAGTTTTTCAGCAACTCAAAATCTAAAGCATGTCCAATCTTGTCGGAGAGACAGTTTCACTTTTTAAAGGAAAACAATCCCAGATATGTGCCGTCATGTTGCGCCAACAGGTATTGTGCCCCAAAAAGTACCCCCGTCAATGGAAGGTACAATTTACTCTACGGAAACCAAGAAAGGACATGCTTAGAATTTCATTTTTAATGGCGTTACTTTGAGATTATTTGTTTATTTTGAAAAAAAAAAAAAAAGCTTTCTTTAAGCTCAACTTTAAAGTATTGTCTGCTCATTTTTGAGGTGATGATCTGTCTAATAGTTATCAATAGTTAGTATCTTGTCAACCATCAGTCATACGGCATGGAGTGTGGAAAAAAAGGCAAAAGTCTTCATCCAAGCTAGGCTAATGGCTAGCCTCATTACCTCTGCCAAGAAGGTTATGTTTTTGGTAGTGTTGGTTTGTTTGTCTGTCTTTAGTAATATCACGTAAAACCTAATAAACAGATTTTGATGTTTTTTTTTTTCTTTTTTAGGAAATGCTGGGGTGGTCACAACAAACAATTAATTCAATTTTGGTGCTTATCTGGATCACAATCCAGATCGGACTATTTTTTTAATGACCCTACGGGCCTTGCGGAGGTTTACGCTCAACAAGGGCTTCTAGTTTCAGATAATATCTTCTTATTTTGGAAAAACAAATCTATTTTTCTCAAGATAATTTAAAACCTGCTTTGTTAAATCAAGATAATGAAATAGTTGATTTTGTGAACTTGAGAAAATCCCATCAAAATAATAACTGCAGGTACGTCTGTTAGTGGCTTTAGTATGAACAATAATAAATGAACACAAAAGAGGTGAACATACTCACGTTTTTTTTATATTTTCATTTTATATTGAGAAATGACAGACCTATAGCTGATTTGGTCAAACATTCAAAAACACTCATTTGGAATCTTGTCATGCTCAGAGTATGTGTCACAAATGACTCTTCACGACACATCAAATTTTAGCTCAGTATGTGTAAGATTGACTGAATTATAGTCATTTTTGTCTTTGACAAAGTCGATTAGCTGTGGCAGCCATATTGAAATGGATTGACTCCAAAAGTTAATCAGATGTAGATGAACATCTAATGATTACTAACTGAGAGTTTCAATAAAATCTGTCCAGTAGTTCATAAAATATTTTGCCAACAGACAAACAGGGTTGAGTCCATAAGGTAACGCTAACGTTTTAGGCTAATAGCTCGCACAATGTGTAGTGCTCATAGTTCGTGTTGGGGTTCAGTCTCAGATACAGATACAGTCTCTGAAAACTGGAGAATTAGCATTTTTTGTAAAAAATGCACTGTGAATGCAGAGTGCTAAATAAAAAACCTAAAACTGAGTTATTAAAGCTAAAAGAATCAGAACTCTAGCTCAAAGCTGAAAGTATTAAAAAGCTAGCTAAAAGCTAAACGTAACAAAAGAGTAGCTTAAACCTAAAATAGCAAAAGGCTAGCGAAATGCTAAAAATAGCTAATTGGTAGCTAAAAGCTAATAGTACCAAAAGGCTAGCAAAACTATAAACACAGCAAAAAGCTAGCTAAATGCTAAGATAGCACAATGGTAGCTAAAAGTACCAAAAAGCTGGTTGAAAGCTAAATGTATTAAGAGCTAGCTATAAGTAACAAAAGACTAGCTTAAACCTAAAGTAGCAAAAGGCTAGCCTAATGCTAAAAGTAGCAGCCAAATGCAAGCTAAATGTATTAAAAGTTAGCTAAAATGATCAAAGCACATATCAGCCACAACATTATAATTTTTGGCAGGCAAAGTGTATCAAACTGTTTATCTTGTTGCAAAGCAGTGTTCTGATTGGAAACCCTGTATCCCAGCATTCACATATGTGTTAAACATTTTTACAGAGCAGTAATAAACCCCTGAAACAGAACTCCTTCTGCAATATATCATCTGGCCCCACAAGAATCAGGAAAGGCTCAAAAATGAGTCTTAGGTGTTTACCTTGCCTCTGTCTATTTATCTGTTTGCTCAACAACAAGAAAGTGACTGATTAAACAGGTTCAGTGTCCATTATATAGACAGTAGGTAATAAGTCACCAAATGCCTGATTAAGAAAAATGCCTGGTTAGTGTTTTAATAAATGCAGACATTCAGGGTCAATAAGGTAAGGAGAATCAAGAAGCTTTGTTACCAGATATCCTTCTCCATTGTCACAGATGACTTTACATAACCTACAGGATGTAGAGCTGGCAACAACAACAAAAGTGGGAGCCAACTAGATAAATGAGCATTCATTTTGTAAAAATACAGTGTGACTTCTGAGTGCTAAATGACTTTGCTGAAATTTGCTGAAAAAGGTAAAGGTGAGTTGAACAATAGTTTAACTTTGAATTTTAGTTGAAATATTAAAAAAGGACGAAGAGATTACACAAGGATGGACAGAAAAATCAAAAACAGAAAAAGCATAAGGAGACATGAAAAGACGAAGGTAGCATAAGGAAACATAAACAAGGAAAAAAGACACAAAGAGCTAGAAATACAAGAAGGGTGCATACAAAGACAAAAGGGACTAGTAGACAAAAAAAAGCACATAAAAAGACAAGAGTAATGCATAAGAATACTCAATAGACAAAAAAGCATGCAAAAGAAGACTAAATATGCATCAGGAGACATAAAACAACAAAAACGATGGATAAGGAGACATAAAAAGATACAAAAGAAGACAAAAAAGATGCCTAAAAGGACAATAGGGATCCATAAGAACACATAAAAAGACAAAGGAAGCATAAGGAGACATAGAAATACACAAAGCAAGACATAAAAAGACAAGAACAGCACAAAGGAAGGCTAGAAAGGACAAAAAAGAGTGCATAAGAAGACATAAAAAGACAAAGGATGCATAAGGAGACATACAAAAGACAAGAAGGACACATAAAAAGACAAAAACAAAACGTTAAGAAATATAACATGCATAAGGAGACAAAAAAATGTATAGGGAGACATAAAAATAGACAAAAAGAGACATAAAAAGGCAAAAAGGACACATAAGGAGAAAAAAGCAATGCACAGAGAGACAAAAAGACACATACGGAAACAAAAGGAAGCATAGGTAAACTCAAACAAAGCAAGTTTGGAGAAGCAGATTTCAAAGTTTTTGAAGGATTTAAAGAGATCACAATGGATTCTAATCAGAAAATTAACTGTAAATTAAGTTTAATATTTCAAAAAGTATAAAAGACACAAAATCAAAGGTCAAAGCTGTAACATCCTGAATGACCTGAATGTCTTGATACCTGAATGGCTGAAACAGCTGAAAGTATGCTGAAGTACTTTCTACAGAACAATTTATAAACAGAAAAACAATAGTGTGAATGATGAGTCAGCACTCACACTTCAAAACTATTACTCTAATTTAGTGAAAGCAATATATTTTCTACAAAAATATATGACAACGTTACTTAAAAGCAAGTGCGTTTTGGTCTTTGTTTTTTCACAGACTGTGAAAGTTACCCTTTTGGACGTGGTGTAAGAGCTGACTGTTCACAGTAAATGCTAAGAGCGTGTTAAAAGCTTAACAAACACAAAGCTGTGCCTTTATGAGGAGTCGACATCATATTCTGCTCTTGTTCCCCTCACTCCGGACATCCTCAGCAAACAAACACGCAGTGGATGTCTTCTCTAATGAGGCACGGCTTGTTTGAGGAGCGCTGCTTTACAGATGCCTCCATTTGCAAGACACTTAGCCTGACGGGGATCGTTTATAGTTGTCACTTTCAATGGATTTGGTCTTATTGGTCAATTAAAGCGCTGATGTCAGAGATGAAGCAAAACCAAGAGGAGGATCTCAGATGAAGGAAACAGAAATTCACATATGTCAATAATAAGGGTATGTTCTCATTAGTCTTATTACATTAATAATTTTTCTTTCAACTCCATTCAAAATGGTCGCAACAGCAAAGTGACGTTAGACTAGACCTTTCAAGAGGCTTTCTTGGTTTTAGCTCACATAATACTTTAAGCCTCACAACTCTGATAATCTACTTTTGTTGTTGCACCAGATATTTTTCTTTAGGCTTTGTTTGTTGCCACCCCACAGAAGAAACACATTTCATTCGCTCTTATTCAGGATTTTCTTTTTTCAGTCATGATCCATATCTCCTGAACATAGGTGATGGTTGGAACATAGATAGGCCGGTAAACCAAAAGCTTCACCTTCCAGCATAGTTTTTTTTTCACCCCAAAACAAAGCAGCCCTGACCCATCTATTCATCTCCTGCTCCATGCTTCCATCACCTATGAACAAGACACTAAGGTACCTAAACTCCTACGCTTGAGGTAAGAACTCACCTCAACCCAGAACAAGCATTCCACCTTTTTCTGTATGACTACCATAACCTCAGCTATGGAAGGAGCTGATTCCTGTTCTGGTCGCATAACACTTTGTTGTAAACTCAGTGCATGCTGGAGGTCCTTGGGTTGAAGACACCAACAAAACCACATCATTGGCAAAAACCAAAGATGAGACCCTAAAGTTGCAAAACCAGGGTCCTCCTCTCCACAAATGTGCCTGCTACAAACAGGACTGCAGACAAAGGCAGCCTTGGTAGGGTCCATCCTGCACTAGAAACAAGTTTCACTTTGTGCCAAGAAAGCAGACGCAGCTTTTTCTTTGAATGTACAGAGACTGGCTAGTTCACAAGATCCGTCAGGAGAGTTTTCTCCAGATCCACAAAACACAAGTAAACTAGACAATCAATCTACCACAGTCCTCTTAGCAACCCTGCAAGGGTAAAAGTCTGGTCCACTGTTCCACGACCTGTATGCTGGGCCGCCTTAATGCACGGGCTTACCTGGGCTGAAGCCCAAGGGCCTATGGCGTTAGGGGGCCTACAGTTTTGAGGTCACATAATAATAAGCTGAAAAAATGTAAATGTTTTGTAACTTATCGGGTTCTGTCAATCACTATAGATGCAGGTCTGGCTGCCGATTGACCCAAATTAAACGTGACCCACAAGGTCTCAGTGATGTAAAAGTCCATGGTTTGACCGATCAGAACGTTAAGCTAGTTTTGGGCTGAGTCCCTCCCCTTTGAGTGAGTTTGAGTGACAGTTGTCAAGATGTCGGGAAAGAAATTTGAGAGTGGTGCTCGTAAACGAATGAGTATTTGTCAGAAGGAGTTTCGAGAGAGAGAATTGTTAGAAACTATACCAAAGCTGACCGAGTCTTTTAAAACAACTACCAACAAAGGTGATTCTGCAGAAGGATGGTCTCAGACTCATCCACCAACCAAGGGAGAGAAGGACGGGGAGCGGCCAGCGCAGGTGGATGCTGGGTTAGCCGGAGGAGAGCAGACAGGAGCGGAGGGGGAGGAAGGTGCCGAATTGGAGCAGCGAGAGGATCAGGCAAGAGGAGACGTTACGTTTGACCCCTATAACAGTGATCCGGGCCTCTGGGGAAAAATTATTAACCAACAGATACGTGCTTATTAGGCAAAAATGGGACCGGATCGCATCGGAGCGAATATATAAGCAGTGAAGGCGATTTTTCTCAAAAACGTACTTTAAACGGAAACTCAGCAACAGGGCATTGGGTGATTAGGGAATGGCTGTGTTATTCACCATCAAAAGGTACTGTCTTATATTTTGCATGTAAAATATTTGGTGACGGGGTGGCACTGTGGCGTAGTGGTTAGAGCTGTCGCCTCCCAGCAAGAAGGTTGCAGGATTGCATCCTGGCCTGGGACCTTTCTAGGTGGAGTTTGCATGTTCTCCCTGTGCACACGTGGGTTTACTCCCACAGACTAAAAACATGAATGTTAGGTTAATTGGCTGTGTTATTCACAGGATAACTCTTTAAAAAATTGTCCCTAGGTGTGAGTGAGAGTGTGAATGGTTGTTCGTCTCATTTGTCTCTATGTGGCCCTGCAATGGAGTTGCGACCTGTCCAGGGTGTCCCCCGCCTTTCGTACAGTGACTGCTGGAGATAGGCACCGGCTCCCCACGACCCGGAATTGGTTAAAGAAAATGGATGGATGGATATTTGGTGACAACAAGGAAAAGTCTGCGTTTGTGAATGCTGGATTTTCTGACTGGAAGCATGCTCATGAACTTTAAGTAGAGCATGAAAGCTGTGAAGTTCACAGGAAAGCCATGATTGCTTATATAAATCAAGCTGCTGACGTTGGAACAGTGGACTGAAACCTGAAGAAACTGTTTGATGAGGAGTGTCAGTATTGGACAGAGGTTCTTCAGAGGGTTGTGGCTATAGTTAAGGATTTGGCAGAACAAGGACTTGCTTTCAGGGGGGATTAGTCACAAGTTTGGAGACACCAACAATGGACATTATCTGGGCTGCATGGAGCTGATCAGTCAAAAAAAATATGGAAATGCTGGCAGAGGAACTCCATCATACCTCTCCCTGAATGTGTGTGAGGAATTCCTACAGCTGAGGGGACAGAAGGTGCTAGTGTCCCTTGACTTCAGATCAAGAATGATACAAAGTTGTTTACAAATTTGTCCCCCCGGCACAGGTGTTTACAGGTTTTCTGTACAGTTGATATTTAGATGGTTGGTTTATTAAATCAATTAAATTATGCTACTGATAGTTTGCTATTTTATATTCATCAGGTATGATTCAGTATTAAATTGGGAAGGTATTTCCTTTTTATGGTGGGGGGCCTACCAGCAGATTAAGTAGGCCCTGCCTGTATTAAAGCAGAACTGCTTCTTGTCAGTCCAAGGTTGCACAATCGGTTGGAGCCTCCCATCCAACACCTTAAAGAAGACTTTCACAAGGAGGTTAATTAGTCCATCTATCCATTTTCTTTACCTCTTCTCCTTTCTGGGTCGTGGGGAGCTGGTGCCTATCTCCAGCAGTCACTGTGCAACAGGTGGGGAACACCCTGGACAGGTCGCAAGTCCATCACAGGGCCATATAGAGGCAAGCTAGACAACCATTCACACTCTCACTTACACCTATTGTGATTTAGAGTTACCTATGAACTTAACAGTCATGTTTTTAGCCTGTGGAAGGAAACCGGTGTACCCGGAGAAAACCCACACATGCCCAGGGAGAGCATGCAAACTCCACCTAGAAAGACCCAGGTCGAGAGGTGATCCTGTGACCGTCTTGCTGGGAGGCTCCCAGATAGTTGGAACACACTCTCCAGACCTCCTTTTTCAAAATTTGGATCACCACCAACAATTGGGTCTGCCACTCTACAGGCATTGTCTCACTCCTACATGCAACACTGAAGAGGCATGTCAACCACAATACGTCCAGAGTCTGCTGCATTTTATGGTGAATTTCATCCATCCGTGTTGCCGGGAAACTTTTTAACTACCTCATCAGCCTTTTCTAGGGTAACAGACTCGCCTTCCCTTAAAACTTCAGACTTTGCCTCTTCAATGATTGATCAAGGAGATCCTTCCAGAGCTCTATGACATCCCCAGTCCGGCTCATCAGTTCCTCACCCAACCTACCTTTTCAGACCCACCTTTTCAGAGATGCTGGATGGTTTACCAAAAATTCATTGAGGCCAACCAAAAGGTATTTTTTCCATGGCCTCTGCAAAGTCCTCCCATGTCTGAGTTTTTGCTTCTGGCCTGTTGTTACATGTCAGCTGTTTCAAAGGTTCTCTAGAACAGCCAAGCCCATAAAGACCTCCCTCTTTATCTTAAGCATCAGCATCAGCTGAAAACAAATAACGTTTTTCCTGCAACATCATTTGTGCAGCGTGGTTTTATTTGGTGACATTAGTAACATATGCTAACAGACAAAAAGGCTGACTGTAATAGTTTTTGCCAAAATTTTTAGGAAACATTTCACACAATGTGTAGTGCTCAGGGTATGTGTTGGGGATGTCTCTCAGCTATAATCTCACCAGATTTTAGCCCAATAACTTTAAAACCAATGGAATTATAGCCATTTTTGTTTTTTTTCTAAGTTCAGTTGGCTATGGCAGCCATCTTAAATTAAGCTTGCTCCAAAAGTTAATCAGTTGTAGAGGTACATCTAATAACTGATTTCTGAACATTTGATTGAAATCCATCCAATTCAGACACAGTTGACTCCAGTAGTTATTTTGCAAAGTTTAAACAAATATTTTTAGCGATTTGTTAATGCTTTAAGTATATGTTGGGAATGACTCTCACCTAATACCACACCAAATTTAAGCTGAATATCTCTGAAACTGACTGACTTATAACCATTTTTGTGTTTGCTAAGGTCGATTAGCTGTGGCGGCCATCTTGAATTAGGTTTACTCGAAAAGTTAGTCAATTGTAGATGTCCATCCAATGAATATTTTCTGAGGGTTTCATTAAAATGTGTCCAGTGGTTCATGACATTTTCAGCTAAAAGGCAGACATTCAATCACACACATACAGACACTGGCAAATACAAGCTGGTGATAAATATATGCAAAACCATGCATGTTAGGTTCATTGGAGGTTCTAATCTGTCCTTAGGTGTATGAGTACATGGATTGTCTTGTTGTGTGTCTCTGTGTGTCTTTGTGATGAACCTGTCCAGGGTCTACCCAACTCCTCTCCCATTGACCAGCTCCCCATGACCCTGAGCAGGATTCAGTGAGAATAGAAAATTTGTGATTTTTGTTTTCCTTTTTTTTAGTATTGATGTTCTAGATTTGTAGTTGTAGATATTTTTGTGAGCATAGTGTAGATCATGTTTTTTATTGTTGAATAAAAACAGTAAGCCATTACAGTATTTTCCAAACTAAAACACAAACTAAATTCCCAACGTTAGCAGAGCTAAGGTGCAGGAATTTGTCAGAGCTGCGCTGAATGTTACTGTTTACATTCTGCAAAAAATGCTGGGCAGTTATGTGGGAAAATCTTTGGCTTATACCAGCTCTTGTAGTCGACTTTGTGGTGTTTATTCTCAGGGATAAACAGAAGCTGGGCTTCGACTCTTAACGGGTGTATTGTAAGGGTCACTACTGTATTGACATTCCTGACTCTTGATGCTTCTTAGTGTTTGGATTTGGAAGTTATTGCAAGAAAACATTGTAGTTCAAAAGGAATCATTGAAGCTTATATTAAAGGAATAGTCCAGTCAACTTTGAAGTGATGCTATGTCTAAAACTTATCAATAGTTAATATCTTATTAACCATGACATCAGTCATAGAGCACAGAGAGTGGAAAAAAGAGCAGAAGTGTTTGTTCAGGCTAGGCTAATGGCTGAGGGTCACAGGGTATAATCATTGCCCGCCGCAAAAATGCAAAAGCAGACCATTATGTTTTTGTGTGTCTGTGTGCTCGTGAGTGTTTGTGTTTGTTAGCAAATCTTCAAAATATCTCTTGAACCACTGGACAAATTTGAATAAACCTCAGAAAGTAATCATTGGATGAAAATCCTCGACTGATTAACTTTTATAGTCAACATAATTCTAGATGGCAGCCACAGCCAGTTGATTTTAAAACGCAAATTTTACACATATTGACCTAAAGGTTGGTGTGGTAGTAGCTGAGACTGAGCCCCAACACATGTTCTGAGCACTAAACGATCGTGTGAGGTCTTTGTTTTAAATGTTGTCATTAAGTATATGGAGTGAATTCTGTGTGTTTGTTACCAAAACATCTCATGAACCACTGCATGGATTTTAATGAAACTTTCAGGAAAAGTCATTTGATGTACGTCTGATTGATTAACTTTAGGAGTCAACCAAATTTAAGTTTCCTGCCACATAAACATTAGCTAACATTAGCTAAAGCTCAGTCAGTTGTGCAGATATTGAGCTAAAATTTGCTTCAGTAGCTGAGTGTCATTCACAACACAAGTTGTGAGAGTGACTTTTTGTGATATCGCATTAGATTGTGCATAATGTTACTTTTAAGGTTTGACCAGAACGGCTCCAACTTTGTCACCTCTCACATGGAAGTGTTTAATAACGTAATTAAACACTTGCTGCTGTTGTCGAACTGAACTTTTTAGTCTATTTGCGTTGAAACTGTCAAATTTCTAAATGTACTTTCTATCTTTGAAAACAGCATCTTGACACTTGTAGTTTGTTTAGATAATGTTACTATTGCTGCTGTCTTCTTTCTGTACTGCAGCCTTACTGACCCGTCCATCTGACCTGTCAGTCGTCTGCTTACAGGTGTGCATGTTTATCCACCCAACCCTTCTACACTGTTATGGTTTACCAAAAATTATGTTTGATGTAGGCAGACTTATACTAGCTGAATATGGCAGTCAAGGTATAGAAGTAACTCTGATATACATTACATATTTTTAGCATTATATTCAGACAAATCAATTTGTCTGAACACACATTTAAACTTACTATCATGTTACCTTAGAAAAATGTAGTTGCATCTCATTAAAAGAGGTTTTACCTTCATAGCTGCCATTGTGTGTTCTTTTGAAATCAGACTGCGTTGTAGCTCATCCGATCTAAATGCTGCAGTTTTCCTGTCTGACCCTGATTCTGTCCTTGTGGTGAGAAAATGGGACCAGGTGTCGGATTCAGTTAGAACCACAAAGAAACAGAGCTCAACAGAAAAGAAAGTTACATCCTGAACACACAGGAAGCAGTAGTGTAACCTTGATCAGCCATTTCTCAACAATATGGTGCTTCTTATTTGAAGTCAGTGTACGAAGGGTAAAATATACTGCGGGTGTGGCTCCTCCTCTTTGGGATCTTGCAACTGTAAAATTCATGTCAAGCTTTTCATAATGGAAAAGACCATAATTAAAACATTAAATGTGTTTTGGTGTTTTAACTGGAATTGTCATCTTTTACTTACTTTCCTCTGGAATCTGCATTAGTATTTATTCTTACAACACTCAGCCATAACATTCTGATCCCTGAGAGGTGAAGTGAAAAACACTAGACAGGACTTTCCAAAAGTAGTTCAAGAAAAAATAATATACAACCAGGGCTCATTGGTGCATATAAGAAGGCTGGTTTGTGTTCTCTAGTCCAATAGAAGACCTGATATAGATCAAACTGCTAAAATGTTAATAGAAGTTTCTTCATAAAGTATCATAATGGAGGGCAGCAAATAGATTCACAATTGCTGAAACAGGAAAAGACAAGGAATAAAAAATTAAGGAGTTTATTTACAATATGTATGAGCTGCATCAAAGAGTCAAGCATGGATCTTGGTGTCATCACCGAAAGAAACAAGTATTTGTTTTTGATCTGGAGATTTGAATCTTTCCACAGGAAGTTACATATAATTAAAAACTCTTACATTGTCATTTGTTTATTTTCCAGGAACCTGGAGAGGGAGTGAGGATTCAAGAGTCCAAGGAGGAGACAAACAAGGCGTTGTTGTCTCAGCGGAGAGTGGGCAGGTAGGTAAGTGTGCAGTGAGTTTATTTTGTTTCTTTGCAGGAGTGACTCAACATTTGTGGGACCATTTGGACTGAGGTAAGCTGATTTGTCGTGGGGGATACAAGAATCCAGCCAAAAACACAATTGAGGAGACAACTGGAAAGAAGCAGAAAATCACAGGTAAGTACAAAAACAATTTCTCTGAAATATTCAGGAAACACAAACTAGTTCATGACCACTACTTCACAGAGGAGACAGTACCATCAGGCACCAGATGATGTTCAGAGCTCATCTTATAATGCACTAGCTGATGAGGTAAGTTGACACAGGTTAAATGGCTGGAAACAGGATTTAAGTTGGAACCAGGAAGTGCAGTGCAATGGTTCAGCCTGCCACCTAAAGAAGAAGGAAAAACGAAAAACAGGGAAAGCCTGGAATAGGCTGAGATCCTAACAGAAAAGTGCCAGAACACACACTGTATCTGTAGCTTCAGATGAGTCATTTCCTGCAATGACTTGTGTATACTATCGAAAGCATTTACAATGGGGACATGAGCATCAGAACTAGACTACAGAGCAATAGAAGAAAGTGGCCTCGGCTGATAATTTTTTATTTTTTTTACATCAGTTGGTCAGGTCTGCGTGTGTCCCGTACCTGGAGAATCCAGGCTGTTGTATCCGAAGAAGATAAGTCGTCAAGGGGCAGTGTGATACTTTGGACAATTTTTGGACTTCAGTGCTGACTAAATACACAAATGATATTCACCAGAAATAGTGAACTCTTTAGGAAGATTATTGTTCCCTGCAATTTTTGCAAGATGGTTTGAAGAACACAAGTTTGAGTGGGTTATGAGGTCCCCAACCTCAGTCCAACTACTATTAGAAAGTGTGGTAAACGAGGCCCCACTTCTCAACTTCTTAGTCCTAAAAGACGAGCTACTGATGACTTCATGTTGATACTACGGGGTAACCAGTAAAACAAAGGTAATAGTGTTGGCTTCAGGAATAACAAAAGTGATCCTGCACCTCAGTAAGTAAACAGTGGTTCTCCCTAAAGTCTCTTGGGAGGTCCTCACCAGATCAAAAACAGTGACCGGGTTGAGCTTCTTACTGGGTTAAATACCATGGTGATTGGCATACTGAAAACTCTGACTTTCAGATCAACAAAGCTGGCAAAGCAGGAAATCTAGCTTTGTAGTACAACCCTCAGCTGTGTAACTGTTTCCATCATACCATCTCCCTGTTACCAACGGACCAATAACAGGTTATGCCAAGAAACGCATGCCTGCCGAGAATTGCATGCCCTGACGCGGGAACGTGCATCACTCTAAGCTCTTGCATATCGCTGAGGAAATGGATTGAAATATGACCAACGAGGCAACTTTCAAAAATATTTGCAGTGTTATCATGTTTCTCATCCATGAAAGCCCTAAAAAGGTGGTTTTTTTTGGCAGATTAATTGAAATAAATACGGTTTTGACACCTTTATTGAGACACGTTTGAGTCCAATGTTTTACAGTCAGTGTCTGATGACTATGTTCTCTGCTCTGTTTTGCAATTTCCCACTTTTTCTATTAGCACAATAGTTTAAGCATTGTATCACCCTTACCTGTCTAATCTTTTCATGTAGGAGGGGATGCATTTCTTAACAAAGCAAATACTGAGCAATATCTGCATCCCCTGTCTGTCTTCCCCATATATTGTCCTACTGATGTGAAACTATATCAGAGAACAATGGTGGTTCCCCAAATATTGTAGAAGAAATGGGAATGCTACACATACCCATGGGTCTAGATTGATTTAATTATTAAATTCATCTTTTTTTTTTTTTTTTTTTTACCTATTTATCAATGTCTCAAGTCATTCCAGGCCAATAGAAACACAGAGAAATGGCATCCTGTGTTTTCTTCTGGCCAGTGTGACCTCCTGAGGCGCTTGCATGGAAGTCCAAGAAAATGGCATTGGCTTCTTCGGCACCATAGACCACGTTTATTTTGGTATTTTTTCCTGGTCCTTTCAAGTAGAGCAGGTCTTCTCCTACAAAAAAAATTTAGAAGCTGAAAACACTTACTTTTGAACAATGTTAGATGGTTATGATAAGTGAGTTTAAGAAGTTGTTGAAAAATTATATTTCAAGCCCAGACTATAATTATATGCCATATATAAGTAATACGCTGGTGTAGCTTCTCAGTCATCCAGGACGTGGTAAATCAAAAAAAGGTTAAAAACATAAACAACTGGACTTCAATTTGTAGTTTGAAGACGTTTCGCTTCTCATCCGAGGAGCTTTCTCAAT
>JAOXNZ010000110.1:13913210-13926475 GCA_028566095.1 Kryptolebias brasiliensis | reverse complement strand
ATGCGTCACACTAATAATCAGCTCTCCTGCTTTTATGATTGTCCTGGCTCATAGGCTTTAACTCTATCTTTTTATTCTTGTTTTGGAATTTTATGTGTTTTAGATCTTGTGTTTTTTATTTGTAGGTGGACAGCACTTTGGTCAACGGTGTTGTTTTAAAAGTGCTTTAAAAATAAAATTGTATTGCACAATTGTATGTATTGAAACTGAGTTGCTATAGAAAAAAGCAGCAAAAGACAAGCTAAAAGCTAAATGGAGCAAAATGCTAGCTAAAAATAGCAGAAGCCGAAGGAAGCAAAATGCAAGCTAAAAGCTGAAAGACAAGAACTATGGCTCAAAGCTTAAAAGAGCAAAGTGCAAAAGCAGTAACAAACTAGCTAAAACAAACAGAATGCTAGCTAAATGCTATAGAAAGCAAAATGCAAGCTAAAAATTAAAATGAAACAACATTAGCTAAAAGCTCGAAGTAGTAAATTGTATCTAAAATCAGAAGAATGCTAGGTAGAAGCTGAAAGACAAAAACTAAGACTCAGCGCTAAAAGGAGCAAAACACTAACTAAAATCTAAAAATCGCAAAACACTAGCTTAGATGTAAAAGTAGCCAACCACTATTAAAGGGACAAAAGTAGTAAAATGCTAGCTAAAATGTAAAAGTAACAAAATGCAAGCTAAAACCTAAAAATTGCATAAAAAGACCAAAATAGATCAAGTAGATTGAAGAAGATTTCAAAGAGAATAATGTTGAAGGTATTAGCAATCCAATGTGTTTCTATGAGTAAAATCTGTGTAAGTAAAGTTAAATATTTAAAAAAAGTTTAAAGGTTACAAAAACAAAAAAGTCATAGCTGGAATGATTTGAATGAGGTGAAAGTTTTGACATTTGAATGTACTTGTGACCTGTCCAGGGTGTCCCCCGCCTCTCGCACAGTGACTGCTGGAGATAGGCACCGGCTGCCCGCGACCCGGAATGGAGAAGCGAGTAAAGAAAATGGATGGATGGATGGATGATTAAAATACTTTGCAATAGTTACATGTCAGAAAACGTATGGAAGAAAAGACTGAGCAAAGAGAAACAGGAGCACCAAAAAAAAGAATGCTGAATCAGCATTTACACTAATATTTCAGTCCAAAATCAGGTTGAACTTTTATTCTAAACCTCCAAAAAGTTTTACTAACCACAAACCCTAAATAAATAAATAAATCACTTCTGATCAGAACACGGCACTGATAGGAAAATGAGGGAAGGGATCAGATTTCTGCAGTAGGTAAATTCATTCCCACACATTTTCTTGCCGGTCTGCCACGCTAAAACCCTTCACTGACAATCAAAGCAGAAATTATCACAAGAGCCTTCAACTGCTACGCTTACAGTTCAAATAAAATCAGCGAAACCTGAAGAAATATGCTGTCAGATGTGGTTTCTAAGCAACAAAGGTGCATGATATTACGTCTATAAATAGTCCAAACCGTTGAGCAAAAGCCAAAATAACACCCTAAAAATGTACACGTTATTTTCAGTCCCTGCAGCTGATTGGAGGAGCTAAAAATAAAACATTTTATCATCCTCTTCATCTCGACAGTGTGCTCAGGACACGCATTGTACTGGGAACACACATTCTGTCACTCCACCAGTCATCTGGCAGTACGATGAGGACGTACATCATGCCATGGTGCTCCTCAGTTGTCTGCTCTCTTTGCTCCAAATGCCACTCACTGAAGGCCTCGAGCAAAGCTCTTAAAATCACAAAGCTAATGGTGAATAATGAGTCAGCAAACCAACGGGCTGATATTAAGGGCTCGTCCCAGTGCGAACACATCTTGTGAGATCTCGCAATAACACATGAGATGTGCATAATGTTATTTTCAGGATTTGACCAAAACAGCTGAACTCCTTCGCTTCTCATCATGGGTTAATCTGAGTTTAAAACTCCGCCATGAAAGGCAGCTGGCTATAGACATTTTGTCAAGGAATGGTAGGCCTTTAATATTGTTCTGAATTTGTCTTAATGTCCTGACTGAGGCCCTCTTCACACTGAAAGTTGACCCGCTACGCTCGCTACAACCCACATGACCTGTTAGAACATAGATTGTGGCAAATTTGGAAAACCTATTTTGATTTAAAGGCAACCATAATGCTGCTACAGTTTTAGTACTTGTCTAATAGGTTTTTCAGGCTATTATCTGGATCCCTGAAATGCCTTCCTGCACTCTCACCACCCTCTACCTCACCCTCTATACACTCACTCTGGACAAACTCTATTAGCCTGATGCTGATTCAGCATTCACACGACTGTTTTTATATTATTATTATTTTTCCATACGTTTATTACAGTCTAATTACTGCTGCATACCTTGTGCTATTTTAGCCATTCAGATACCAAAACGTTCAGTTCATTCAGGAGATAGGTGCTATGACTTTTGGTTTTTGTAACTTTTATACTTTTTAAAACACAAACAAACAAACAAATATTTTGCCCATATAAATAAATCTAGATTTTTTCAATTCCTGCAAAAACGTTCTCTTTAAAATCTGCTTCAGCGTACTGCCTGTCTTTTTGTCTTCTTTTGTTACTTTTACCTTATAGCTATCCATTTGTTAATTTTAGCTTTCAGCTACATTTTAGCTACTGTTCTGCAACTTTGAAATTTTAACTAGCTACTTTTAGCTTTTAGATATTGCTCTACTGGTTTTTCGCCAGGCTTTTGATAATTTTAGTTTTTAGCTGCCGTTCTGCTACTTTTAGCTTTTTGCTATTGTTGTGCTACTTTTACTTCTACCTAGCCTTTTGATCTTATCAGCCTTTAGCTAATCTTTTGATACTTTTAACTTTTAGCTAGCTTTTTGCTAATTTTAGCTTTTAGCATTTTAGTATTTTAAGCTTTTAGTTGGCTTTTTGTTATCTTTAGCTCCTAGTTGGAGTTTTGACACTATTAACATGGCTTTTCTAACATTTAGCTAGCCTTTTGCTATTTTTAGTTTCAGCTCTTTTTGTTGCTTTCAGCTACTGTTTTACTACTTTTAGCTAGCCTTTTGCTACATTTAGCTTTTAGCTAGTGTTTTGATACTTTTAACTAGCATTTTTAGCTTTTAGTTAGCTACCTTAGTTAGTGTTTTCTACTTTTAGCTTTTAAGTAGCATTTTGCAACTTCTGTCTTATAGCTAGGGTAGTACTTATTTTAGTTTTTAGCTAGTCTTTTGCTTCTTTTAGCTTTAGCAACTCTGTTTCAGCTTCTGAAGCACATTCCAGCAGTCATTCAGCACTTTTTACAGGAAATGTCATTTCTCTCTGTTATTCACTGAGTTCAGAATGTTATTGTAATTCATCTCCCAGTGTATTTTTAAGTGTTAAATGACAAACATCCTTTTTTAATGTAGCGGGCTCTTCACCCAGTGTGAAAGGTGTCTAACAAAACAAACTGCTGTCAAAATCCAAATGCTCACACATAATGTATACAGTAGATGTAGTTGGTATGCTAACTAATGCTAATAGTTTTTTTTTCAGTGAATACACTGAAAAAAAAAAAATCAATCACAACATTTTGGCTTTAGTGAGCACTGTACAAAACAAATACATTGTAAACACCAGAAAAAAGCTGCTTCTCCTCCAAAAGGAAACACAAGCAATTTGTTTCAACATTTTAACACAATCTGATATTACATTTACAGTACACATAGTATCCTGGGTCATGCCCTGCAGAGATTTTTTGATTTTTACTCTTTCTACACTGCTCTCTTTCTGAGTGTAGGATTATTAGTTAAAAATCTCCCTCAGACCTTCACGAGCAAAATATTTCCTCGCTAGCAGAGTTGTCAGGAAGGCCGAGGCCTTTTTAAGTGATTCGGCCCGCCTCAGGGCCCTGCAGTCTGGCTCTGATGAAAAGCTAGCGGAGAGAAGCAGATGTGACAGCTGAGAGTCAGATTGGTTTAGGAGTTTGATCGGTTCACAAAAACAGCTCAGAAACATCACTGCTGGAGCTCACAACATGAACAAAGGCTGAGCAAGGAGGAGATGTACGCAAAGTTTAATCTTCTGTTTTGGGCTTCTGAAAAAAAAGTCGCCTGAGGTGAATGTAAACAAAACCACCTGCCCCCAAAAACCCCTACTCCTATAAAAGGAATGAGGTCTTTTCTCTGTTATGCAACACTAAATAAATGTTTTTCGTATTTGAAGAGACCCCAGTTCTGTACTTGTGCTTGATGTGGGAAAAAGAAGTGACATAACTCTTTGGTGTGGTAAAGGTACTCACTATAAACTATGAAATCAAACATAAAAAGTTTATTCTTAACTATATCAAATGCTGCAGCTTGAAAGAGTTTACTCCAGTAGTTTTCCAGATACACTGATATCTAATCTAAAATGAGGGTACACACTCAATGTAAACAAAGCACTCGGCTGAATCCACCAGAAACAATGTGTGTTATGTCAATTAAGCATGGCAGCCATCTTCAATTGGAGCGACTCCCTTTCGATTCTGGCGGTGGGCAAAAATAAAAAAGACTAATTGTCTTTGTTTGAACTTACAAAGCCTTCCTCGTCCTGAAAGATGGAGAATACTTACCAACAAACTACTTCTGATGTGTCTGTAATGATTATTGATTATTTGTTAATCCCCTCGTCCCTCCTCCTCACCTCTTCTGATCCTGAGCCAAAGATGAGCAGGTCGAACGGGATGGCCGCCACCATGTCTATGAGGAACCAGCCTTTAAAGTAATGGATGGCAATCTTGGCCGGGTGGCTGACCACTTCCTCGTTTGAGTTGACGTAAGTGGTCCTGAAGTTTATGAGGATGTCCACGATGAACATAATGTCCACAATCAGGTCCACCACGTTCAGCGGGGAGCACGAGTAGCCACACTCCCGCCTGTGTCGCTCCTCAATGTCGTTGAGCAGGAAGGCAGCAGAGTAGGGCGTGAAAATGGCCGTGTAGATGACAAGCAGCAGGATGAGCCAGTCCCACACCGCTTTAAATGGGCTGTAATGGAGGATGGTCCACTTGTCCATACGTGGCGTCTGCAGCTTGTATTCAGGGAGGACGTCTGCACCCAGAGAGAGAACCTGAAGGACACAAAACCTTCATCAATTTAACATCAAGTTCAATATTTTCTTCACAGGTGTTTACTGCATGTGCTTTAAAGGGCCCCTTCACTGCTTCTTTATTTATTTAAGCCAAAATTATTCAGCTCATTTACTGGATATTAGAAGTAGAAAGCTGAAACACTTTTGATTTAGAGCTGTTTTTTCATTATTAACTAAAAAGCCTTATGAGTAATTAAAAAGTTCACTTGAGATTTGAAAACAATAGGCTAATAATGCTGTTGGTACTTAGACTAATGTTTATATCCCAATGTGAAACCCAACTTCTTGTTGTTGTTGTTATTGCCCTTTTGCCTTTAACAATGGGTAATAATGTTTTTATCACCCTGTGTCTGTGAGTGTGTGTTCTCAAGTGTCTGTCTGTCAGCAAAATACCTCTAAATCTCTAAACGGATTTTGATGAAAATCTCAGCAAGAAATCTCAGATATACCTCTACAACTCATTAACTCTTGGAGTCAGCCACAATCAAGATAGCCACCGTAGCTAATCCACATTAACACACAAAAATGGCTCTAACTGTCAATTTTACACAAATTGAGCTTAAACTTGGCATGAAAGTAGCTAAGAGTATTATTCACAACACATACTTTGAGTGCTAAATGATTTTGTGACATCTTGCAATATCCCAGGAGCTCTCGCCTAACTTCCTTTACAAGGTTTGACCAAAGCGACTATAACTCTGTTCCTTCTCAGCGTAAAATGTTTAAAACTCCGGTAGAGAAGGAGGTGGGTGATATGCATTCCTTCAAGAAATACTAGGTCTTCAATTTAAAAAGATTTGCTCAAGTAGGAGGAATGGCAGATTTGAACCTGGTCAAAGTGTGACGCCAAATTTCTACTATGTAAAGTTGCTCCACAAAATATAAAATGACCTGAAGCCTTTCTGTCCAATAAGGGTCTCTTTATAAAGGATTTATAAATAGGCTACTCATGAGTTTGTAAACACTATAATGTAAAAACAAACATCTATTTTAGTGAGTCTGGTGGTGGAGTGGAATCGGCTGACTGTAAGCTTGACCCGTGAGCGAACAATCTGAGACTCAGAGTTTTTGGTCAAATAACTTTATATCTAATTTTAAGACATAAAGTGAGATCTTGCATAATCTGTTAGCACTCAAAGTATAAGTTGGGGATGATGTTCAGTTACTTCCATCCCAGATTTAGGTGAATATCTGTAAAACTGACTGAATTATAATCATTTTTGTGTTAGGCAAGGTTGATCGACTGTGGCGACCATTTTGAACTTGATTGACTCAAAAATTAAATCAGTTATAGATAGTTATTTTCTGAAAGTTTCATTCAGATCCATTAAGTGATCCATTAGATATTTTGTTAACAAGTTGAGAGTTGCCTTTAATAGGTAATGGCAAAATTTGAACCTAAGATGTGGTTTGTTCTGATAGTGCTCAGAGTTTGTGTTGGGGGTCAGTCTCTGCTTCTACCACATCCAATTTTAACTAAAATTAACTGAGTTATAACCCTTTTTGTGTTTGATAAGGTCAATTAGTTGTGGCAGACATCTTGATTCAAGTTGACTCCAGAAGTTAATCAGTAGTAGATATACATCTAAAGTTTACTTTCTGAGTGTTTCATTAGAATCTGTGTAGCACAGACGCAGAGACACCGCCAAAAACTAGACTGCCTTCCTGAGGTGGGCGATTAACTTATCCTGAGTAATGTAAACTGTGAAACCAAGTTTCAAACACTATCATTTGCTATTAATTATAAAAACTCTAAGCTGCAATGTGAAGAGAATCAAGTCTGGTTCAGCATGTTAGCTGGAAGGGCAGAGAGACAGTTAGCGTGTGCGACTGAACCAGAAAATGAAAGTGACTTTATTTGGCATTTATCATCTTTGGATGTTCCCTTACTTCAACCCAGGTCACCTTAATAATCTTTGTGAATAGAAAGGAAGAAAGGACAATGGTGCAGAGGGATGATGTATCGCACAAAGAAGGGTGATGTGTTAATAACCGAGATGGTCATTAGAAGGTTCCCCCTTCTGAGTGCCAGGCCGAGTCAGATGCTATTACCCTGTGATATGGAATAACCTTTGAAATCAATCAGAAAGCAAAGGACAGACAAGAGAATGTGCTCTATTATTCATCAAACTCCAACTTCATTAAATGTGGGAGTTTTAAATGCTTGTTTTGATTTTGGTCCAGTCTCAATGACTTCCAAATAACTAGGCTTAGATTTTCTGAAGTTGCCTCAGCTTTAAACAACCAAACAGCAGTGCAACATTCAGAAGAGCTAAAACAAACTTTAGACAGTTTAATAGTTATGATTTACAACCCAAATTCTGAAAAAGTTGGGAGGTGGTGTAAAATGTAAACAAAAGTTAATATAAGATGTCTGTGATCTTCAGGCCCTCAGGGGCCACTGCATTAAAAACAGGTCTGGTTCTGTTCTGAACATCACTGCATGGACTCAAGAACACTTCCACACATCACTGCCTGTAAACACAGTTCACTCTGCCATCCACTAATGCTGCTTTAAGCTCTCAGGCTAAAAAGAAGCCAGATGTGAACACCACCCAGATCACACAAACTGAAATATAAAATTCTTTTTGGAAACTACGGAGACCACATCCTCCATACTAATTAAGGGAGGGACCATTCACCCTGTTATCAGCACACAGTTTAAAAGTCTGTCTCTTTGATGATATGGGGGTGCATTAGTACCAATGGCATAGGTAGCTTACACATCTGGAAAGGCACCATCAATGTAGAAAAGTATAGACAAGTTTTAGAAAAATATCTGCTCCCATTCAGCAGAAAATCCAGCAAAGACCCAGGATTGTCGAACTGCTTGAATTCTACATCAGATAATGGGAAACATGGACCTGGAACAACTTTTTTGAGATGTGATGCTGCCATAAAACTCAAACATTACCTTGTTTTTTCCAAACCATGGTACAATTTCTTAATTTAAACATTTGGCATATTTACTATGTCACATAATGGCTAAAATATGGGTTTATGAGATTAACAAATAATTTTATTCTGTTTAGTTTGACATTTTACACAATATCCTAACTTTTTTGGAACTGCAGTTCTACATCCCTCAGTATATATAGATACAGTAACCTTCACCCTGCTAGGAAGTCTGGAAGGAGTTTGATGGTTGGCAGTAAGACAGTTCTAGATTAACATATTGTAGCCAATCGGATTCTAAATAAAATATCCCATCTTAATTATTCATAGTACCTACTTTAGTTATGTGCAAATGGAATGCTTGTTTTGTGTTTCCATGGACCTTAAACAATATGCAAATCACTGAGAGCTCTCTTCTCTTCTTCGGTTCTTATTGGTCTCTTCTGCCTGGGCTAAGATATAATTTATAGGTCTTAGAATGTTGTTTCGTGTTTATGTGCCTCATCATTAATGATTCACATAATTCCAAAGTTAGTTTTGGATAGACCAAGGAAATCTAAATTTAGAGATATATGAAGGCCAGTGGGCTTCTGAGGCTCCTGCAAGCAGGAGTGAGACTTTTTAAAACATGAGTTACAAGCTGCAACTTCCTTTCTTTGCTGACCAGCTTCCTGGGTCCATCTGCCTGTGATAAACTGCGAAGGCAGCCAAGGCCAGCAGAGAACATGTCTGCTCAAAACCTTGATCACAGCTTCAGATGGACACAGGAGTCCAGAGATAGTTTCAAGACATCTGCTGTCACTTTGTGTTCTTCACTGTGAGGTGTCTGGGGAGCTGCTTACAGACTAAAACTGTAGAAGATGGGGACACAGTCCAACCCTCCTCCCATTACTGTGATCACTGTAATGCTCAACAGCAAGTGGTACTGTGGATATTAAAAGTCTACATGCTACAGTTAAAATGCCAGGTTTGTGTGATGTAAAAAGAAAGAGACCATGATGAATTATTTCAAACATTCTTCCACCTTTAAAATGACTCAGATTCTGCAAAATTAACCTGAAAAGCTAATTAATCTGTAAGGGGGAGAAATACAAAAAAGAAAAGGTGTAATAAACTGATTGCATAAGAGTACACAGCTTTAAACAAATACTTTGTCAAAGCACCTATTGTTTTAATTACACCTTACAGACTTTGTGGGAACACAGCAGCCATTAATTACACCAAAAGAACACTATAGCCACAGTGAAACATGGTGGTGGCAGCATTATGGTTTGGGGTTACTTTCTTTAGCTGGAAATGAGATTTTAGTTCAATGATGAAAAGTTCTACATAGCTGTTAAGTTATGTTTCAGTATGACAATGATGCCAAGCCTACTCCAAATCAATAAAATAATGGCTTCACCAGAAGGAAATTAAGTTTTAAAATGGCCTCGCCAAAAATATGTGAAGTGGCCTAAAGAGGGCTGTGCACAAGAGATACTCAACAGTCTGCCATATATGAAGCACTTATGCAAGAAAGAGTGGTAAATGGTACCACGTACTGACTGACTTATGATAAATACTGATTGAAGAACGGGATGCCATCCCACAGCAGTGCGTGACCAAGCTGGTGAGCAGCATGAGGAGGAGGAGCCAGGGTGTTGTGGCTGTGTATGGTTCTTCCACGTGCTACTGAGGCAAATGTTTGTTAAATGAAAAACATTTTTAGTTGCCAACATGTCCTGTTTCTTCAGACTTCAATCATCCAATCTAATAAACACCAGCCAAGAGTCAACAGCAAAAAAAAATGCTTGGCAGAGAATATTTGGCAAATTTTTCTTGGGTGCAACCCACATACTCAACTCTGCTGCAGAACCCCCAAATGTATTTTTCTAACAAATGTGGCAACATTTAAGGAGAAAAAAAAAGATTTTCCAACAATATGAGAATTATTGCCAAGAAGTATTGTTACAACAAAGAACTAATCGACCAAACATAAATTTCCTTACGCTTTGTGCTGAGCTTTACTTCTGCAATAGCTGACAACAATGCTAAAACTGATAATCCACAGCAAAGGACACTACAAAAAAACAACAGCAAAAATAGAGAATGTGCAGCTGGAATCAGTCAGAAATTACAGTCACTTGTCTGTTCTGTGACTACAGGAATATAAGGGTTGTTTTTGTAAATGTTCCCCTGAAACATATTAGGATTTATACAGCTACACAATTTCAGGTTCAATGGTTAATCCCACCTTGTTTGCTGCTAAATAACTATGACTTTTATACTGTACTGAGAGGTCACTGTAGTCTGCTCTCTCTGCATTTGGTGACTGTCTAAGGCCTTCAGCACAAGCTGAGTTCAGATGTGGGTCAATTTCTGTGTCCTCTATCAGTTACACGGTTAAGGGGCAAAATGCAAAACTGAGACCTAATCTGTGGTTTGGAGGTAGCTCTGACCTATCCCTGGAAATGCATTACCTTATACCCCCTGACTACTCACGGTTTCATCTCAGCCCTGGCAGGGACGGAGGCAATGACCTCTACACCTGACTGTAACTCTAGAAATCTGCTTAGCACTCTGGATGTGGTCCGTTAGCTGGAGGAGAATGTGTCCTAAGGCACTTTAGTGTGTTGTATTTAATTTTCTCTTTTTTTAATTCTACTTATGATCGTTTTGTTGAAAATAATCGTGCCAAACAGGAAGTGTTGGTAATTTGTCTGCTTTGTTTTGTTTAAAAAAAAAAAATAAATACAAAAGGTTGGTTGCATTCTATGAACTGGTATCATGAAAACAAATGAAATTAATAATAAGAGCAAAATAAAGAATAACCTAAAGTACTAGGAGAAATTAAACAAATGTCAAAAGCAGAATATGCATACGTTTTTGCTTCGAAACCCCTAAAAGATATTATTGCTCTCAATTCATGTCAGAAGTCATAATCTGTTAAAGAGATATTCCAGACATTTTGAATGCCCTTAAAACCATGGTTTTTTTTGTTAACTAAAGTGAACAGAAACAAAAGCCCACCTAGGGTTAATGAAAAATATATTCTAGGGACAGAACAGTAAATTATATACATATATAATTTTTTTTTTTTGTAAAAATTAAAATCTGGAACGTAGACTGAGCCTTAAAGTATAAAAATGAAAACTGGAATAGTTGTTTGGAGGGCAAATGTTTTAGCTACATTTGTATCACAAGCTAATTACTGATTACAGTATCTTACTGTCATGAGAGCACTTTACTTCCCTCTAAACACCAAAGATTAAATTACAGCAGTCTTTACTGACTGATTGTTGAGGTCTTACCTGTGTAACCTTGTCGGTGACGTTATGTGTTCGGTCTTTAACTTTGGGGGCAATGATGGTTTTCTCTGAGGACGGAGAGGAGGGGCACTTCTTCTCATTGTTGCTTTCAGAGAAGTTGAGCGTGATGAGGGGAATCTTGTTAATGGTGCTATACTTGTTGAGGTTGGAGTCGGAGGTGGAGCCTAGCAGGCTGGATTTGATGTGGCTGAGAGGCCCTGGAAGAGAGAGTGATAAAGCGGGAACTCCGTCAGTAATAGCTGACATGTTCTGTTCAGGGACTAAGAGCTGTGGACATCAGAGGACAGGCCAGTGTTTAGTTGGGATTGGTGTGATATGAGTTGTGAGAATGGAGTGGCCCTTACTGTCGGAGTGAGTTCAACCACAACAACACAACACAACTGATTATACAACAGACACTGAAATACAAAACTGATCCATCTAGAATGAGCAGGCCTATTTTTGAAAAATTATCATTAAAAAATACATTACATTTACATCCACTAATCATGGGTATAAATGTCATTAATTTGGGACTTTTAGAGATTTTTTGGAGCCATTTCTTTTTCAAGGTGGAACGATTATACAACGTTCAACTTCAATGATTTTTAAGAAAAAGGATTGGGTGCACAAGTTTGAATTTATTCTGTATTTCCTTGAATCCACACAAAGTTTCGTTAGTGATCATGACTGACTGCAGCTCAGCTGAAATTTACAGCTGCCTACATAGACAAATGCCTTCTGGAGAAGGGTTTTCTGGTCAGATGAGACAAAAAGAAGTATATTTGGGGGAGTCAAAGTAAGGCTTCAAACCTATAAACACTGTACCACCCATCATGCTGTGGTACTGGTGTATAACACATATAATAAATCAACAGCTGTTAGGTGTTCGACAGGACAGTGATCCTGAACTGGTTCCTGATTGGATAAAACAGGCTAACATTAAGTTTCTGGAAAGACAGTACCTCACTGGGCTGCAGTTGTTGGAGAATAGCTGGAGACTGAAAATTGCAGGAAAACTGCAAGAAAATATGCAATTTTTTAGCCTATGTTTATTGAATTTGTATTTATTTGCAATTTTCATACAGCGGGAGTTTGCATTCATATTGTGCAAATGTTGCATGAACATTTAATGACAAAATTGCAAATTTTTGGAAATTGTGACTTGCTCGATGGTGGCGTGCACTTTAAGCAAATGTCATGTAACAATTATGTGTGACAATTTGGAAATTTGGGAGTTGTGCCCTGGCAGAACAGGATATTAGCAGACAATTATGACCACTTTATTTTTTACAACAAATTTATTTACAAACACTTCACAAAAAAATACAGCTCTAGCGTGATAGAATTACAAATACTAAACTGAGAAAGGTTTCAGATAAGTTCCAGATGCTTGCGACAACTCTGACTATTTAGAAAAGGTTATATTTGACAGTGGTCAGATATTAGCCAGAATTATGTCAAAAGCTTGTTGTTGAGCCCAAAAAGTGTGTGGTCAAGTTTCAACTTGCTAAGAGACATTTAACCAAATATCAGTGGGAGGCATTGATGAACAAATGGTTTTAAGGCAGGGGTGTCCAAACTTTTTGTCACATGGGCCAAAATCATAAAGTCAAAAGGCTTTGAGGGCCAAATAAATTTTTCCTTTACCTACTCAACAAATAAACTAAGCACTGAATACTTTAATTAAACAAATAAAGTAGTCAGAATTGTTGCGGGAAAGGGATGTGTAAATTAATCTAGATCCAGAACTTTAAAAAGGTTTTGCAGGTTTCCCTTATTAGAAGAAATTTAGCAAATCTTCTAGGTATCAAAAAAAGAACCCAATTTAGTCAATTCTGATCAATAAAATCAGGATTTAGGTCACTCTTTCTCTTAAAATGCTTGCTGTATTTAGCCAAATTTAATAAATGAATTAACAGCAGATTTGAGTGCAGCAAAATCAGCTTTTGAGTAAAAGTCAATGGATAGATGTGGAAAAATCAAAAAGTCTGGTTATTTAAAG
>JAOXNZ010000110.1:13870315-13883660 GCA_028566095.1 Kryptolebias brasiliensis | reverse complement strand
ACGACACGAACGACACGACACGACACGAACGACACGACACGAACGACACGACACGAACGACACGGATATATGGTCGGATGACACAAAAATTGAGCTGTTTAGCCACAACAGCGAGATGGATGTTTTTAGGAGTGAAGGTGACTCTTTCAGATCTAAGAACACTGTACCAACTGTCAAGCTTTGTGGTGATAGTATCATGCTGTGGACTGGTACATTGTACAACAAGGATGGAATAATGAGGAACAACTACCTTTGATTTCTTCAACTTCACCTCGAATCAACAGCTACACAGATGAAACTTCTACACATTTGGGTGTTCCAACAGCACAATCAGAACTGGTTTCTGATTGGATCAATCAGACTAACATTAGGCTTCTAGGATTGCCTTCCCAAAGTTCCAAACTCAACCCAATTGAATATTTGCAAACTTCGATTAAAAGCAGGACAACTGTACATCAGCCTTTTTATCTAAAGCCCAAAGATAATTTGGGACTTCCTGTTGTACCAATCTAAGAAAATCATGAGCTCCAGTACAATGGAAGTCAATGAGAATTTAGGTCTGCACATTCTGCACTCTCGAGGGTCCCATACCAGTGAGATACACTGGCTGAAAGAGAACAAAAATACCAATGTTTTAAAAGTATAAACTGTATAAGAAGTGGGACAACTGTAGGAATGAAAGGAGTTAATTTGCTAAATTTTGACAAAATTAGACAGCTCAAATTCCAGTGTGACGTCAGAGGTCTTCAGAATTTATAAAAGCTTAAACTGTGAGTGTGTAAAATTCATTAAGGAAATTACAGTTTAATCCTGTAAAGTCCAACTTTCTGTGACTCGTTAAATTTTTTAATGACGTTCCTACGGTGAAGCATGACTGAGCCATAGAGCTCCAAAGATGACTGGATTTCCAACTTATTTCACAGCTAACCAAAAGTCATAGAGCACTATTACCAAGCAAGCCATAAAGTGTGATGTATGGGAGGAGTGGTGAATCAAAAAGCCATGGTGGAAAAAGGAAGAATAACAGCAATTAGGCAGCAGCACCTTAAATCAGGATCCATTTCATTTCGTTGAGCTATAGTAAACACAGCGATAAAAACTCGACAAGGTGATTCATGGTCTACCCACCTCAGTCAAATGTTATGGTCTGAGGGGGCGCGCACACACACACACACACACTTTAACATTTGCATTGACAAGCCACTCCAAACAAATGCAAATGCACGTCTTTCAGGGTGGCATTTGCTCACACGCATAACCATTATTCGTGTGCACAATCACAAAGTGGCCATGTGAGCGTTTTGTGTCGTACACCTTGTTGTCTGCTCACTGTACTTGGAAGAATTTACAGACAATTTGTTAAAAGAAAAAAAAGAAAAAAAAAACAAAAACATCTTATTTGATTATTGCAATTGCTGTTTAGATCCAAAGTAATTTCAGCATGAAACCAAAGCTCTATACAGAAATTTATATGAGTGTGTGTTTGTGCATGGATGTGTGGATTCTAAAAATAGGCCGCTTTCAATCCATCTACATATATAATTCATAAGAGCTAAGTATTATGTTCTGGAAAGCCCAATGATTGGACTGTAAACAGGGTCCAAATGAGAGGGTCAGTGATTCCCCTATACAGGTTTTACTGCGCAGCATCACAGCTCGAGGAGAAGGGAGGGCCTCCTCTACTTCTGAAATATTATTGTGCGCCAAGAACAGTTCCAAATAGGTCACATTTGTAGGTAAAGTTTAGAAAAGATAAATGGGGAAACTTCTCTGATGCAGCTGCTCCCTGCACTGCAGCTAAAAGAAGCAGCGCCAACAGTGGCGTTTGTTATCGTGGATACTGTTTTAGGATCAGCTGGTTAAAGATGAAGATTTCTAAGACAGTTAAAGCCAAAAGTTTTAAGCAAAGATGTCATGCTCTGAGTATGTGTTGGGGATGAGCCTCAGCTACCACCACACCAAAGTTTAGCTCAGTATTTGTATTTCATGAGGTTAGTTCGATGCGTCAGCCATCTTGAATTGGATTAACTTCTAAAGGTAATCAGTTGTAGACGTACATGAAATGATTACTTTCTGAAAGTTTAAAAAAAAAAAATCTGTCCAGTGGTTCATGAAATATTTTGCTAACAGACAGACAGCGTTGTCTCCAATAGTTAATGCCACAGTTTTCAAAAACAAGTCTTGCACGATCAGTTAGTGCTGGGGATCAGTCTCAACTACTAAAACATCAAATTTTAGATTAATATCTGTAAAACTGACTAATCTATAGCCAATTTTGTGTTTGCTAAGGTCGCTTAGCTGTGGCAGCCATTTTAAATGGGGTTGACTCCAAAAGTTAATCAATCGTAGATGCTCACCCTCCAATTAGTTTGAGAGTTTCATCAAAATCTTTCCAGTGGTTCATGAGATATTTTCCTAACAGACAGACAAACAAACACATACACGCACACAAACCCAGACATGGGTAAAAACTACTTCATAGCCAATCAGAAAACAACAACTGGGTGCATTTTCCTTGATTTTAAAAGTTATAGATTCAAAAAAGCCTATAAGTTTTACAGAGACCCTTTAAGATTATTTGATGACGTTCAAATTTCGAGTCCACCTGTTGGCTTTTTCGTTTAAAAATGGACCATATATCAACTTTTGAGAGTTTTAAAAAGTGTTTCTTCTTTGTCCTTTAAGTTCAAGTCAGTGGATGCTTGAAGTTGCATTAATAGTTATAAATATTAATTTTAATGTTAGAATTGTAAAAATTATATGGTTGTTTTTAGCTTGACAGGCATGTATCTGTTCACAATTTTGTAATTTTGATAAAAATTTACCTCAGAAATTATTTTCAAGTCTAGTTTTTTTCTTGGGGTGGGAATCTTTAGGCACCTCCAAATTCATTAGCATGAAACTTAAATGACTATGGCCTATTTGACATAACTAAACACTGATTTATATATTTTCATCTCTAATAAAGAGTGCACAATAGCATATGCCAAAAAAAACAACTTATTAATCACAGGTTGCTAAACAAGAAATAGCATAGATGCTAACTTAACATTAAAACACCATAGAAAAGCTAACGTGATTAGCGTCAGGTTCATTACTGGACATTTCTACACAAATCAAGCGTTTTAAAGCCATTTCTAAAGATAACTTCACCTATTTTTTACAGACAGATATTCTTCAGGTTTCAGCAGAAAAAAAGATGTGAAAACACAGCCTAACTGCAACATGTTACTAGAAGCTACAGCAACTCTATTAGGACAAACAGCAACACAGAGTAACTACTCCGCTGACTGTCAGCACAAATTAACGTTCCAAAATCCTTTTTGACATTTAAAAATTCAGAATCTTCTAAGTCTGCAATGGGATGCATCTAAAAATATATTTCACCCCCCACTTCCAGTCTTCTAGTACAAGCACAACATGCTAATAATGCTATTAATAAAATGCTAATAATACAATGCTCTCAATTAGTCAAACTCTAATCCAACATGGTGTTTACGTCACCTTGTTGAGGCCTGAATATTTGCTAAACATAAAAAATTCTGAATTGTTAACATACACTATAGTCAGTGTTACAATGTCCCAGATATATCTTGTACAGAGCCAGAATGTCTGCCAATATGATAAAACTTGCTTACAGGGGTTGGAAAAGTGTTTACTGGGGGGGGGTGCTCAGCTTGATGAGAGGTGGTAGATTCGCCTCAGACAAGTTCTAAATTAATCTAACCACAACACCTTGTTCCACATAAGGGCGGCAGTGGTTCGTCCTGTAACCGGAGGGTTGCCAGTTTGAGCCCCCGCTTGGTCCGTCTCAGCTGTTGTGTCCTTGGGTAAGACACTTCACCTCCCTTGCCTACTGGTGGTGGTCAGAGGCCTCGGTGGCGCCATGTTTTAATACTTTCTATATACTTTCCAAAATTTATGACTAGGAACTCAGAAATTTCCATTTCCCAGTACTACTGGAAAGCACCATAACACCTCCAAGCAGTAAGGTCTACCACCAAAAAAATGTGCCGGTGTGATGGCAGCCTCACTTCTGTCAGTCTGCCCCAGGGCAGCTGTGGCTACAATGTAGCTAACCCCCATCAGTGTGTGAATGGGTGAATGACTGATTGTAGTGTGAAATGCTTTGGGGTCCTTGGACTAGATAAAGCGCTATACAAGTGCAAGCCATTTACCATTCAAGCCATTTACATGTTTGGGGAAGAGATTCCACACGGTTTTTTTGTTCTTCATGCAATGTTTTTCTCCCTGCCCTCTCTTCCATGAAGCCCAGCTCTGTGCAGCTTATAGTCCTCCTACGGACAGATCCCATCTCTGCAGAAGAGCTGCTCAGCTCCATCAGGGTTAGCTCAGGCCTCCTGGAGGTTTCTTTGCTTAATGACCTCCCTTCCCTGCTCTGTGAGTTTTGGTGAACTCTTCTGGCAGGTTTGCTGTGATGACAGAATCTTTCCCTTATCCTCATCTAATAAAGGATTTAATGGGGCTCCATGGGATGTTAGGGGTTCTGGGATATTTCTTTATAACCCAACCCTGATCTGAATGGCTCCACGAACTTGTCTCTGCGTGGAGAGTTCCTTGGTCTTCCTGATGTCTCTTGCTTGGTAAATGGTAAATGGCTTGCACTTGTATAGCGCTTTATCTAGTCCAAGGACCCCAAAGCGTTTTACACTACAGTCAGTCATTCACCCATTCACACACTGATGGGGGTTAGCTCCATTGTAGCCACAGCTGCCCTGGGGCAGACTGACAGAAGTGAGGCTGCCATCACACCGGCACATTTTATTGGTGGTAGACCTTACTGCTTGGAGGTGTTATGGTGCTTTCCAGTAGTACTGGGAAATGGAAATTTCTGAGTTCCTAGTCATAAACTTTGGAAAGTATATAGAAAGTATTAAAACATGTTCCGCAAGTGGAGAGTGTATCTATTTAGTAAGATTTCATATTCAGAAACTGCAAGAAAAATAAAGGCTTTGATGCAGGCGTCCATCTTGTTTCTGAATCTCACCGAGCAGGACAACTGGAACACGATGAAGTGGGAAATTACGTCAGTCCGACTTCCCAGTTCTGAGTTCCGATGTAAACCAATAAACTAGTTTTGATTCTGGAGGCTTTCAGATCAGGTGTAAACAGTACATACTAAGATCATTTGACTGCTCTCAAGTGGATATTATTTAACAAAATGCACCCCCATAGCAACAGAGAGGCAGGCTGTCCCAACTCATTGTAGTTGATTAATGCATATAAGCTGAAAAAAACTCAACTTTACCACCCACGGCCATCATTATAATGTAACACAGTCCTGGTTGATGTGTAAATTACTCAGTAAATTACCGTTAGTGGAATAGAAGCTTCCCAACCAACAGGCCATTCCCTCTTGAATAAAAACTGTTCAGACGTCAGATCTTAAACAGCTACCCACTGCCCTGGAGCTCTCCGCCAAGGGAAAACACTAGTGTGTGTTTGTGTGTGTGGTGAAATGACTTTCAGACAGAGACACGAGTGTGTGATGAAGCCATACTAGGGTAAAGATCAATTTGGTAATGTGATTTATAATCCATTTCCCACTCTGTCCCCTCCATTTCCCATCATGACAACTTCTGTTCACTCTCTATCTACCCTTATTCTTCATTTACAAGCTTTTGCTTTACACTGTTTTGGTTCCTTTGTTGGTAAACTCACAGTATTCTGAGTTTGTTCTCTTTATCTCTTGTTATTCCACTCACTGTGCCCGTTTTCCCTTCAGCCCTAACGTGCCTCCTCTCCATTTGTTCATGTCTATCTCCCCTGATAAATAAGATTTCTAGCCCAGGTTCTCTGCAGGAAGACCACCTGACGTGTTGAAACTGGACAGATCAAAACAGATCTCCGGCGCTGCTGCTGCCACCGATGCAAATTTCTTCTTGCCCGTCTGTGTATCCTGCCTCAGAGAAGGGTCACGCTCGCCAAACAGAAACGCATGCCTCAGTTGCACACACGAGACGGACAGCAGTCCACGCGGACGTGTAATGAGGCTCGCATCTCAGCTCAGCGTGCTCCAAAGCAGCCACGACGAACTGACTCACACGCACACAAAAAAAAACACAGTCACTCGCACACGATCTGCCAGCAGCATTAATTAGCAGAATGTTCCCTGTCCAACTGAATCTAATAAGCAGGCGATGGAGCTGGTTTACATGGTGCAGCGTAATGAGAGAACGCACCTTTGAAAGGCACTAAAACAAGTTTAGTCAAAGCATCTCTGACTTGAATATTTATAGCGACATTCAGGATTTTAATGGGACATATCAGGTGACAACTGTACTTCTTTAATAAGCAATTTTACGGGGGTGCAGGAGGGGGGGGGGCAGTTAAAAAAATAAAATAAAATAAAAAAAGAGTGTGCAGGAGACTGCACACTTTCAAACAGCCAGTCATGGATGGATGAACTAAAACAGAAACACAATCTGTTCTTTTTCTGGTCTCCAAGCCTCGGAGGATGGATGACGGTGGAAAGTGCTGACTTTAAGAAGCAGGGGGGAAACAAAAAAACTCTGCTGCAAGACGAAAGGTAGCTCATAAATAGTCGGTGCCAATCATCCACATAAACCTGATCCTACTGTAGAAAAGGATCCTAGACAGCCTGATAAGCCCGCTGCAGTTCCAGTACATTGTAGTACACGCCTGGTGTGTGAAGGTCAACCTTTAAGCCGGAGAGGAAACGTGGGAAATGATTGATTTAAACATTTTCCGCTCAGCTTGGTTTCCTCGCTGATGCAGTGCATCCTACCTGGATTACCAGAGCTACCTGGTAAGTTGCTGCTACACAGATGGCTCGGCAGGATGACGGCACAGTGTGCCACCAAGTGAACAAATACCAAATATGCCAAATCACAGCATGCCGATGGGGTCTTTGATGTCTTCAGACTAAAGAGTCGTCTGTTTAAACACGTGACTACTCTTCAACTTTTAGGACTTATTTCTTCCTTATTATTCAGTTGCTCAATATGGTCACCATGGCAACCACACACTGTCCCTCCCTGACTGCCAATACAAGGCTCCTGCACAGCATCACTACAAAAGGACACTTTTCTCACACCTGCCATCTTATATGGCATCATGTTGGGTACTTGTTGAACCTCGCTGAAAGCCAGAAGTAAAAGATAAATGCTTTTTTGGCAAATAATTTCCAAGGACCATGCCTATATCATATCATATATCACCTGGAACTGACAGCAAAGAGTTTGAACTAATCTTGTGTGCTTCTTTTAGCATTGCTCTACACTGCCAGAACTATGGTTACCCACATTCAGAAACTGAAATATGGAACACTGACTGGACAGGAGTATTTGTCTGGATATACAAGTACTTTTTTATTTAGATATTTACGCCTTTTTTACTAACAGTGACATCATCAAGGAAAAAGACACAATTAAATAATTACCAGACAACATATACAAAAAAACAAACAAGAATCCATGTCAGATTTGCTACTTTTAGCTTGTGTTTTGCTATTTTAGGTTTCCAACTACAGTTTTACTAATTTTACCTAGGCTTTGGCTACTTTTAGATTTCAGCTAGACTTTTGATCAGTTTGGATAGCCTTTTGCTACATTTAGATTTTAGGTAGCTTTTTTATGCCTTTTAGCTAGCATTTTGCTACTTTTAGCTTTGAGCTAGCCTTTTAGTCATTTTACCCAGCCTTTAGCTATTTTTATCTAGCCTTTTGATCCTTTTTGCTTTTGGCTAGCCATTTGCTACCATTTAGCTTCTAGCTACCATTTTGCTACTTTTAGCTAGTGTTTTACTCTTTTTAGCTAGCTTTTTGGTACATTAAGCTTTTAGCTAGTCTTTTGCTATTTTGAGCTTTTTAGCTAGCTTTTTTGCTACATTTAGCCAGCATTTTACTGTTTTAGGTTTTTACTGGTGTTTTGCTCCTTTTCGTTTATAGCTAATGTTCTGCTTCCTTTAGCTTTAATGACTCAGTTTCAGCTCCTTTTACAGTTTTCAGCAGACATTTAGCACTCAGTGTTCCTACTGCATTTTTTGCAGAAAATGAGGTTTCTCTTGTTTGTGTTTAAAATATTTTGTCACACCACATGCACCTCGCATGTAAACAACCCAGCACGTGACCATGAAATCACCTCTTCATTCATCGAAGACCCTGTCCATTTTGCCACGTCTCAGTTATTCTTCTGAACTTATTTTAATTACACTTTATAGAGGTCAGGTCAGTTCAAGCCCATTTTAAGGTTGAGGGCTTGCTGTTCTAAACTAAAGGGAATGTACCCTCAAACACTTTCTTCTGTGTTACATTTCATACTCAGTTATTGGTTAAGCAGTGAGGCGTTTCATTCCTTCTGACTCTATTATGGCAATATGTTTTAAGTTGTCCAGCTGTCCCATTCTTGTGAATACAATAATTCAAGCCCAACTTTAAGTAAATTTAATCTTATCTGAGGCAACACCATTTTGTGCAAATGTCCAATAAGATGAACTGATGACTGATATTTTACATCTGAAAGGTCACGCTCACTCGTCTTAATATTGTTCTTCAAAAGTCTTTTAATGACTATTTTTGTAAACTGCAACAAAAAAAGACTTTTGTGGCTTAAAGCTACATTAGCATTAAGACAAAAAACATCTAAAGCATTAAGTTTGCTTAACAAGTTCGATGAAAAAAACCAACAAAAAAAAACCTTGCTGAAACAAGAGAAAGAGTTCTTTCAGCGAGAAACAGTTCTATTGTTGTTGTCTTAACATCCATCCATCCATTATCTGCTGCTTGTTCTAGAGTCAGGTCGCAGGGGGCAGCAGCTTGAGCAGGGAGGCCCAGACATTTTCTTCCCCAGCTACATGTTCCGGCGCTTCTGAGAAGATTCCAAGGTGTTCCCAGGCCAACCGAGAGACATAGTCTCTTCAGCGTGTCCTGGGTCTTCCATGAGGTCTCCTCCCAGTTGGACATGCCTGGAACACTGCCCTATGGAGGCATCCAGGGGGGCATCCTTACTAGATGCCCGAACCACCTCAACTGGCTCCTCTTGATGTGGAGGAGCAGTGTCTCTACTCCAAGTCTCTCCTGGATAACCAAACTTCTCTTTAGTCTTCATTTCTTTCTTCCTTTTTTCATTTATTAGTCTAGAGATAAGATGTGAAATTTAGACAAACCAGCAAATTAAGTGTTTTTGCTGGCCAGTTTATGATGCCAAGAATCAGAATGCCATCCTTGCCTGTCAGCCGGCTCACAAAGCCGTCTCCATGAGGGCACACCAACTGTGAGAAGAGTTGTCAAGGTTGGATGCTGAGTCCCAGAAACCAAGGCTGGGGCAAGCACCCCCCTCAAGCCTGGCTCCAGGCTGGTATCCCTATTCTGGGTGAAGTCACCTGTTTCCTGTTGTTTTCCTTCATCAAGGTCTTCAAATCACTCTTAATCTGAGCACTCACCTGTGGCCAATATGCCATGGGAGACCCGACCAAGTTCTGATGCCCCCACACAGCATAACCCCCAGCGTTACTATGCTTGTATGGAGTCATGTCGGGTCAGTAGGTTGGTTCTCAGTGTAGCCCAAGACAGATTTCTGTTCAGACTACCAAAATAATGTGACCAAGACCACCTCTGAAAGCATCTTAAGAGGTGGATCAAGCATCTGATTAGGATGCATCCTGAGTGCCTCCTTCTGGAGGCTTTCTGGGGTCATCCTTCTGGGAGGAGACCCCAGGGCAGACCCAAATCTTTCTGGAGGGATTATATATCCTCTCTGGCATGGGAATGCCTTGAGTTCCCCAGGAGAAGCTGAAGGGTTGTCTGGGATTCCCTCCAGGACCCAATGCCTCTGAGACCCAGCCACAAATATACTTTAAGGCAAGAGGTAACTTGTATGTAGAGCATAGTGCCACACAGTGTTGCTAAAGCTGAAACATTTTGTGCACAAAGGATACTTTGAATTACTGTGTGTTGAAATGTGCTCACAAATTGTGTAATGAGATGAGTTCTAGTTTCAAGATGCTGAAAATTTCACGACCAATGATTACAACAAGGAAGCTTAAAAAAGGTTTGTTCACGGTAACTAAACTGCAATTAAAATGTGCTTCATTAAGTCCTTCCTATCCTATTTTCTCTCCCTCACACACACACAGACACACACACACACACACACACACTGAGTTTAACATCTGCTGACTGGTTGTATCCTCCAGCCATGTGGGATAGTGCTATATGGGAATCTTGACAGTCCTCATTTGGAGAAACCTCTGCAGAGAATATTGCCGTCAAAATGCATTTTAAATTGCATCGAGGGCTTTTATGATCTGCCCTAATAGACAGTGTGAGTGTGAATGTGTGTGGTTAGATATGAGGAAGTGTCCACAAATGATTGACACCGGTGTGAGCTGTGCCTCGAGCAGAATAAAGCTGTTGCACTTTTTGAGGAGTTCCAGTGGCATGCCTCTCCTTCTTTCTCGATCTCTCTCTGCCCATCTGTTAAACACTCAGCAGGGAGGTTCTTCAGCTTGGTATAGCTAATTGTCATCAAATCAACTATTCAAGTGCCTCCGACCTTTTGTCAGCATGTGTCTGAAGCAGTCACTGAGAGTCTGTTGCCTTTAAATTTAGCCGACAGAGTGAGAAAATCCAACACCAGTTTATGAATCATCACACCACGTAGCCTTCTGGAAAAGCAACATTTAAAATGGTTGTTTGCAGCAACTAACAAGCTACAAACAGATGTTAAACCTGAACTACAGTGAGCTAAAAACTATTGTTTTCAAGAAAGTGACTAACATTTTTACCTTGAAAGTGCTCAATCTCAACTTTGGTTGCAGAAAAAAAAAAAAAAGAAATTCTATAAATCTCACTGGGCTGCAACCTTTGGAGACTAGCTTGTGACTCAAAATTGTGAGAAAATAGTCTCATTTGCTGTTACAGTCTCCCTGAATTCTAAGTGTTTGCGACCAAGTCACATGCTGCATTTTGCTTAGCAGATTTTGAAAATCACAGCCTATTTTGGTGCGAAAAGCTTGCGAAGATGCATTCTTGGCCGTGCACATTATTTTGTTGCCCACCTCCGCCCACATTGTACCCACCTTGGCTCGTTTTGTACCCACCTTGGCAGCTGCCACACATTTATTATTTAATCTACTGAATTGGACCAGTTTTTTAACAAATATTATTTACCATTGAGGTGTATTTTTTAGATATGGCTATTAGAGGATAAAGAACTTCATTCCTGCAAATGTTTTGGGTACTTTTTGGAGACTCTTTCACAAATGTCATTCACCAACTAGCCACCAACAGTTACAGTGAGATACTGGCTTAAACAAGGCAAATTGATTTATGGAGCAGTTTGACACCTTTGCCACAGAGAATACTCATCTTGGAGGGGACATTATTTTATCTTTGGGGTTGCAGGAACATCAATGCCACCTTCGCAGTCTGGTTTTCTCACTGACTTACAACAAAACGCACACGCCGTATTTCAAACAGGAAGATCTTAATAATGTTTCTGTAAAATTAGTTAAAATCAACCATATGTGAAGTTGGTGCTACATTGCTGAAACATTGTAACTTAAGGAGTATTTATAATTTACCTAACAAATACAGATCTGTTGCAAAAACGTCATTATTTAAAAAGTTAACATGTTGGAACATTACGCCACACTGTAACAACTTATCAAGTAACATTTCAGAAACTCATTGCCAGGACGTTGCAATAAATGTTGCTAAAACATTGTCAAGAGCTATCTTTAACTTTACTTGTTTCAGTGTTACTCAGTTTCATATATAATATGATGCATGCTTTACAAAGATTGCTGAAAATTATGCTCTAAACGCACATCCAAAGTAAAACAACTCAAAATTTCCCATTTTAGATTTTTTCTACTTGAGACTTTAATGTAACTTATAAACAAAAGCCTGAAATACAGGAATTTAAAAGCAATAAGCAGATTAAAACAGAAAACTATGTGTCCTACTTCCACAAAAGTTCAAACATAAAAAAAAGACAGTTTTTGAAAATGAAAATTGTGACAAGTCAGCTTTCTTCTATAAAGCCCAAAAATAATTTGTGATTGATTTTTGTAAAAAAAAAAAGTAAAATTTCTTGAAGGAATGCGTATCGTCCATCAGGTAGAGTTGTAAAGGGATAGTCTATGGAACTTTGAAGTAGTCTGTCTAATACTTAATTAATAGTTAATAGTTAGTACCTTATCAGCTGTGATGTCAGTCATAGAGTATGGCGAAAGAGTCAAAAGTCTTCATCCAGGCTAGGCTAATGGCTAACCAAACGAGAGACACTTTTGCGTAACACCACTAGTTTAGTTTGTTGTTGTTTTCTCAACCAAACAACGTCCGTGTTGTTACGTGCATGTGCATGTGCATGTGTGCGGAGCATAGATAGACTGTGTTTATGCTAACGGTGCCAAGGCTGCTGAATGTATGAATCTGCTGGAAGCTGAGGGGTAAAATGTAGAGGTTTAATATTTGCTAATGTAGCGTTCTATTACACAGGTATTACATGTTTGGATGGAAATCTTTGCCTCTTTCTCTACACTCTGTGGTCTCTGACTGATGTCACAGCTAATAAGGTACTAACTATTGATAACTATTAGACAGAACATCACTTTAGAGTTGGCTGGACTATCGGTTTCAAAACTATCATGTGCAATCTGTTTGCACTCAGAGTATGACTTGGGGATGACTAAGTTGATACCACACAAACTTTTAGCTCAATGTTTGCAAAACTGACTAAGTTATAGACATTTTTACACTTGCTGAGGTTGGTTAGCTGTGGTGGTCATCTTGCATCAGGTTGACTCTAGTAGTCACTCAGTTTTACATGTATATCCAATACTTTCTAAACATTTTATTTGTTTAACACATATGGCAGAGGGAAATTTATGACTAAATGTTGAACTTGTTTAATTTAACTGAAACCTAATGGTAGTAAGATGGCAAACAGGAATGATAATATATGCAAAAGCAAGTGAATGCTGTGAATGCTTGTTATTTTGGCTGAATGTTTTATCACTAGGGGCTGCCTTTTCTACCTCTGAGGGCTTGATGCTCCATCTCCATCAAAGAGCTGCCACTGGTGCAGCACAGGGCTGAGCTCGGCCTGGCATTTTCACTTTAAATGAGCCGCTTCCTGAACATCAGATTCTCCCCAAGTCCGTTGGCAGAAATCACATCTGATTCATCCGAATCAAATGGTAAAACACACACTGCTTGCGCTGGCCAGAACAACGTATATTGTGTTAACATCAAAATGTTAGGTAGATATCTTGCCAAGAGTTGTGTAGTACACCCAAAATAATTGTGTGACCACTTTTTTTGTTGTTTAGCAAAATTACGAGACTTTTCTATTTTTTC
>JAOXNZ010000110.1:13826475-13841884 GCA_028566095.1 Kryptolebias brasiliensis | reverse complement strand
AAAAGGTTATGATGTAGCAGCATATTTTGCTCTCTATCACTTTATACCCTAGAAAGCACAACAACAATAAAGTCATATAACTGTCTCATCCTGCTAGGCTAACGTCTGAGATAACCTCACTTCCAGTATTAATATTGTTTATGCTGATTCTCATCATTGTTTATTTGTTGCAGCAGCGTAGTGGGGACAGGGCTTGTCCTGGATCAGCGCAGTGTTTGATACTCATGTTAGGCTAATGTCCCCCTCAACCCTGAAATGCAAACAAACCAACACACCCCTGTTAAATGAGGAAATATTGATGACCTAAACCATTGTGGCAATAAGCCAGGAGGCTGAAAGAGGCCGGAAAACCTCTGTCTGCATGCAGACAGAGGAATCAGTATACTAAAAAGAGGGGTGGCTGCTCTGGCTGGGGGTTTTCATACACTCTCACAGCTTTTGAGTTTTTTTATTTTCCCCTTTCGGACACATACGCACTCTCCCAACACGCACGGGCAGGAGAACTCACCCAAGGTCTACTGAAACATCTGTCCTGTGCTTACACTTGCCTTCCCTCCATCTGGTCCTCCGAGGAAACGATTCACAACACACAGGCATGGTGGGAGAGGGGGGGGAGTGGCATATGCTGCTTTTATATCTTCCCTTTATTATTTGAACTCTTATATGAACGACTCCGACTGTGGATTTCACGTGAAGCCCGTTTCCTCCCTCGCTTATTGAAAACCTGGCGTGTGTTTTTTCTTCTCTCCTCCCGCCGCTAATGACCTGCCTAACAGAACGATTCGAAAGGCTGCTTTGAAGTATTCCTCTGCACCCGCCCACTCGCAGCAGAGAAACAGTAAAGGGTAGGTCTACCCTCGAGACATATCCACTTCAACGTGAGCGATGGTGCAAATTAATCGCCTTTTGGTTCCTGATGTGCTTGCCAACTGGACAACTACTGATAATCCATTATTAAACTTACATCAGTTTCAAAGTCTTTAATATTTCTTTGTAAATTCCTGCTTGGAATATTGCAAAACTACACACATTAAAAAGGTACAAAAAACCCTTCAAACTAGGCCTCCGTTCTGCGCTGAAGTATTTCATTACTTCTCACACAAAAGTGATGGGAACCTGGGGGACACAGACACATTATTGCTTGGGGACCGGGGCCCAAAGCCATTACGAAGGTACACAACCCACATTCCAGCACAGAAGACAGCTCTGCAAGCTAAAGCATTTATGTGGCTCGCCTGAACTGTTAGTTACATTTTCCCATTTCATTGGGCACTACCAACATGGCAGCAGGGGACTTTGCTTTTCACTCCAACGTTTTAGCTCAAACTGGGATGACAAATCATGGACTGAAAATTTGCTGAGACGTTTTCCAATTAAGCAGGAAGTAAATCTTACTCACTGGGAAGGTACTATAATGTAAGACGTTACACATTTGATTTATGTGGAATTAATGCTTTTTAACAGTCAAAACAAACAAACAGGTTTAGTTGTACTGAAGCAATACGAGGAGATTTTAAAGCTTCTAATTAATTGAATCCAACTTTTCTTCAAATGTACTAATCCTTTGACTGAATAAACATTGAATAGTACTTGCAAATGTGCATCACTCCAGAAGCCAGGTTGTGTTATTTTTAACAAACCTGAAGCCATTTTGCTCTGTGTGTTTCTGGACGATTTCCAAACCTTTTGAATCCAATGTCATCCTTGAGTCTTTGGTGAAGACAAAGCTTTAAGTAACAAAACAAGCGTTCCTTGAAGGAGCAAATATCGGCCGCCATTTTGCATGCCAAAGTTTGAAACAAAGATCTTGCACAATTCGTCAGCACTTGGAGGATGTGTTGAGAATGTTTCCCAGCTACTACTCCAAATTTTAGCTCGATATCTGTAAAAATGACAGTTATAGCCATTTTTAGTTGTCATTGCACTCAAACCTGAGCTCAGATGCATCCCGTTTCCTCTCATCATCCTGCAGATGTTTCTACAACTTGATTGGAGTCCACATGTGGTAAAGTCAGTAGATTGGACTTGATTTAGAAAGGCACACACCTGTCTATATGAGCTCCCATAGATGACAGTGCATGTCAGAGCACAAAACTTTGAGGTATTGTCTGGTGACAGGTTTTGGGAAAAGGTCCAGAAAAACCTCTGCAGCATTGAAGTTCCCACTGAGCGCAGTTACATTATCTGTAAATGGTAGGAATTTGGAACCACCAGGACTCTTCTGGCAGCCCAGCCAATCTGAGCAATCGGGGTGGGAGGGCCTTACTCCGGGAGGAGACCAAGAACCCAATGGTCCCTCTGGCAGAGCTTCAGCTTTGGTCTGTGCAGAGAGGAGAACCTTCATTTCTGCAGCTCATACCTGTATGACTGGTACTGCTCAGTAAAAGGCACCTGAAGGACTCTCAAACCAGGACAAACCAAATTCTCTGAGTTCCCTGAATGGAGGAAACCAGGCATGGCTCATCACCTGAACAATACCAATTTTACAGTGACGCACAGAGGCGGCAGCATCACGCTGTGGGGTTGTTTTCCAGTGGGATGGCTGCTCCAGAGCGCTACGTACAACAGACTGGACCGAAAGGTCATCTTCCAACAGGACAACGACCTGAAACACAGCCAAGACAACAAAGGAATGTCCTCGAGTGGCTCAGACTTGAACTCGATTGAACATCGTGGAGAGATCTTAAAATGGCCGCCCACAGCTGCTCCCCATCCAACCAGATGGAGCTTGAGAGGCTCTGCGAAGAAGAGCGGGAGAAAATGGCTCAATTACAACTGCTGCTTCAACAATTTACAGCGCAAAGGCTGTGAATACTTTTATACATGCTATATTTTGGTTTCATATTCTTAAGAAATTGGCAAAAATTTCAAACCAACTTCTTTCACTTTGTCATCATGGGGTACGGTGTGTGGGATTTTAAGGGAAAAAATGAATTTAATCCATTTTGGAATAAGGCTCTAAGATAAATGTGGATGCACTGTATTACGTAGGTGGTCTAAAGATTTATTTATTTATTTAGCAATCTTTTAATTTTCTTATTACTATTATAAGAATTTTGTCAAATGTAGACATCAGGTTTTAGCTTATATAACCATATGAAGCTTTTTTTATGGCCTTATAAAAATAGGAGTATTTCATTTCACTCCTAAACTGAACATATGTTAGAAAAATGTACCTGAGGTATTGTACATGGATACGTTGGGGCAAGAAACAACTTGTCTCTCAGGCTTTTAAGAGATTTATTTAAGCAGCAATAACACATATTTTCAAAGTGGGGACAAAAATATCTGCGTTCAACATGCTTTTATGAGTTTCTTGGATATGTCTTTGTAAAAATCATTCGGCTACAGTGTTTTATGAGAACTGAACGCTATAAATAGAGTGTATTTATTTTCCATTCGTCCTGGACGTTCCTTATCTGTTTGTGCTCTTTATGAGGGCGTATGCTGTCAGCCAGGTTTATGAGACACGGTGACAGGAGGAAATTAGGTTTTACCACCAAGATGCTATTAAGTAAATAATTAAGTGGGAATTAAACAGAGAAGAAGAAGAAGAGAGTATGGGCAGCACGCAGCGGGGTTCTGAAGAGTTTAACAAAGGTTCAGAACATTTGCTGTGAACTATTTTAGCTGTATTCCAATAAGCAACCAGGAATCTGTAACGGTAGAAAATGTGCCAAATCTGTGAGCACTCTAGCAAATCTGGGGAGTTTCAGCTCAGATGGTGTTTGTAGCTTTATTTGTTACCTGACTGTAGCAAATGTTTAAATATTCCTACATGTAGAAGCATTTTGGATCAGAGCCGGAGGTCTAGTTCGATCGTGACCAAACTTTGTTTTATGAAAATGTGTTGATGTAGTGTATTTTTTTTTTTTTTTGAGTCTAACTCTTCACTATTACATATATGCCAAAACTCGAAAATGTCCGTATCTCACGATGGTGAAGAATCCTTGAAATTCAAAAAAGTGTAAGATCTGGATCGTGATCCGAATCACCACCAGAATGGAATCGCTTGGTTTTTTCTGTTTAATTATTTATTTTCGACAAACTCATATTTCCCGAAAATTTCATCAAAATCTGTTAATTAGTTTTTAAGTAATCGTGCTAACAGACAGATGAACAAACCAGCCAACACTACTGAAAGCATAACTCCAGCTCCTAAGCGGAGCTAGCTGTCAACATGCCTGTTACTCCTTGGGATCATTTCCATTCCAAATTTATTTAAAAGTCACATTTAACTGAGCAGTTTATAGTGGACAAAGCTAATAATAGGCTAGCTTCTTGTACACGTTAGCACTAATCTTCTCATGAGCTTCTCTGTTGCAGTGGCCATTTTTTTCAGATGTTTTAACTTCAATTCAAAACCATTAAAGATTTTAAAAGTTTACTATATATATATTTTTTTTAAATAAATTCCCCTGAGCTAACAAAGTTGATAAAATGTCGTAGATTTTTTTTTTAAGTTTCTACATTTTGACATATGTAGAAGAAATACTGACTGTCTTACACTCATACTATACTGTACATCGGAATATGTTTAGTAGTACAAACGCTTTATAGTTTCTTGCAATCAGACTACTTCCACATACTTTGCTCTGTTCTAACCAATCATATATAGCAGTATATCTATTAGTTTTAGTGTTTGTAACCTTCAATGATTTACAAAAGTTTTCAACCGCAGTAATTCCTGGAGATCTCTTCAACACTTTCAAAAACATTATTCTATGAAATCTACTTCAGCCTATGTGGTCTATTATTGTCTTCTCATGCTCCGTTTAGAGAATGTCCTGCTAATTTTAGCTTTTAGGTCAAACTTTGTTAAACCTGCAAATAATAAAATAACAAGAAATAATGCAAACTGTTTTGCTCATTTTACGATTTTGATAATTATAGCTTTTAGCTACTGTTCTGCTACAGTAAATTTTTAGCCACTATTTTGTTTATTGTAGCTTTTAGCAACAGGTTTGATGATTTTAGCTGTTAGCTATGGTTTGGCTACATTTGCAAGTTTTAGGTTTTATCTACGGTTTAGATATTTGTAACTTTTAACTACTGTTTTTCTTATTTTAGCTTTTAGCTTCGATTATAATAATTGTAACTTTTTAGCAACAGTTTTGCTAATTATAGCTTTAACTTTGGTTTTGGAACAGTTAGCGTTTCACTATTGTTTTGCACATTTTAAGTTTTCTCTACTGTTTAGCTAAATTCAGCTTTTAGCAACACTTTTTGCTGTCTTTAGTTTTAGCAACTGTTTTGCTCGTTTTACCTGCTGTTCTGCTTGTTTTCCCTTTAATAATTCAGTTTGATTCATTTACCAACAAACGGCAGCTGTCATTCAGAACTCAGCATTCAGGCTGGATCTTCAAAGAACATGGAATTTGTCTGGCTTCAGCTTGTTTTCCTAATAAAGTTTCGTTTTTACTAACCATGTCTTAGCTTGCTGCACTCATTTTTTAAATTTCCATGTGCATAAAACTACCCTTTTATCAGAATGAACACAAGTACTTACTTCTGAGATCATCACCAAATTGACACCACATGTATCTGTAACTAATCCATAGTTACGTAAGTCTAACAGTTTTACATGCTAAGACGTTTGTGGTGGCTCGGTGGTCAGTGCCGCGGTCTTGTAATCCTGAGGTTGCAGGTTCAAGCCCAGGTTGTGGCAGGAAGGGCATACGACGTAAAACAATTGGCAAATTGTTCGTGCGAGTTTGCTCGCTGTGGCAACCCCTGAAGAAGGGAGCAGCTGAAAGAATTTAGTAGTGTGGATGGGACCTTATTGTGTAGAAAAAGATCAGCTTATAGTTGTATTATTCCAATGGAAAGCAGAATATATGAGTTTCTGCATTAAAATCCCTACAGCCTTCCTCCTCCTTTTAAAAGTAAGGACTATCCAGACAGTTTGCTATTGGCCAGTGTTAAAAACGAGTTTTAAAGTTCACCAACATTAAACTGGGTTTTACTCTCCCCGCTGGCAAAACAATCTGTTAAAATGAAGTTACTTTGGTGCAAAATCTTTCCGAGCTTCTTGAAACTGACCTTAAGGGACACTCACAATAAAGTCGTCTTCAAACCATGGCTCAGCCTGAGCAGGGATGGATGTTTTTCTTTAGGTGGGATGTGCTGATGCTGGGAACAATAGGAGCTAAACGACTTTCTATTTGGAGCTGAGCCAGCAGATAAATGATTCTAACTGTGTCCTGAGGGATTATCATTATTATTATGATGTATTAGATAAACGCTTGATGTACACTGTAGAGTGTAACCTTGCCTTTCGCCCTGCTTGTAAGTTAAACTAATACCAAACTGAAGGCAGGAGATCCAAATTTGGTGTGGTGGAAGTTTGGAGACCCCCCTTTTCAACCTGAATTCTTGCCCCCCTGACAGCAAACATCCATCCTCCTGAGCTGTAGGAGCAGGTACTGAAATACAGCTCCTGGTTTTGTAAGAAATTCTCCATTCAGTCCGGAGAAAAAGATGAAATGTCCGCACTAAATCATTTGAAATTGGCCTTGACAAGCAAAATTTACGCCTTTCACTGTCAAACAGCTTCCGTTCCCTTTATGTGACACGAGATTAAAAGGTTAAGGCCAACAAGGGATTTCGTCTCCATTTTGCTTTTTGTGAAAGCTGACATTGGTAATTACATAGTCTGACAATAGAGCAGCTGTGATTTTCCCTGGCTGCTGTGAAGGATCTCCATTACTCTAAGTATTTTCCTCTGACCTCAGTCAATCGGAGAGGCTTGGCATCCTGTAGGTCGTACCGCAGTTATTAAATTAACTCCCCACATAGTAATCCAATCAACGTCAGCTCATTCATGACTGCACAGAGAAGCAAACGTGCTCAGCGAGGATCTCTAAGAGCGAGGTCACGGCTGTGGAATTCAAACCTTCAGTCTTTGCCTTATAAGAACTCTTTTTGAGCTGTAGTTTCCCAGTCTCTGGTCAGGACACGATACACAAATTCCTAATCACTGGAGGCTGGATGGAGATGTGCAAAAGACTAGTTGGACACACAAAATTGCGAGAAACTATGTAACCTTTCACTTGAAATCACACTGAATTGCCTTACAACACGTTTGCGTTCTTACATAACTGCGAATCAGTTACGACATTCTTTTAAATAACTTTTTTGTCATAATTTAGTCACAAAGTGTCTTACCTCTCTGGAGGGCCAGACTGCTCCTGACAAATCAATTTTTTTTTTTTTTGACTAAAGTCGTAACCATTTCAAATGCTCCAGTAAACTCCTGGTCATTATATTAGCCTTTAGTGTTCAACTGGAGGAAAATTGACCCATTGAAACTTATTTTGAAAGCATTTTTTGATCCCATATTTATCATATCATAAAATATCATTTTCTTTTACCCATATCCCTGCACTTGTGATTTAGAGATTAGCTCACAAGGTGAGTTTGAGGAAAACTGCAATATTGCTCCATTTTTTACCAAGAAACAACTAAACTGAAGCTTATTTCAACTAGTTCTCAATTTGCGCCAACTCAGAAAAGGTTGTTCCTGAGCCCAGTCTCTCATCTCATCCAGCAAATTGTTTTAGTTCAGATGGAAAGAGCGAATGCATCCTTGCGTTGTGCACCAGTAAACAACTGGACAAAAACCACTGTGGCAGACTGGTGCTTTTTATTCTCCCTTTTGTCTTAACTTCGTCTCACAGATCATCAAAACCTCCCAAAGTTGTCTTGCTGGCAGCAGTTCAGGCTTTTCTTTCGATCTTGTTACTCTTCGCACTTTTCGTGCACTTCATGCATTGAGGTGGAAGCACTTTTTTCCTTCTCTTGGCTTGGATTATTGCAGGGTTGTGTTGGGGTTTTGTGCGGTGGCTGGAAGTTACCTTCAACAGATGGCAAAGTCATTTCAACCTCATAGTAACGGCAAAGCAAAAGTCAAACCATGACCACCGCTAAGGGTGGCTTCTTGTTCAGAAAAGTAGCTGCACAGCAAAACAAAGAGCCACACATCTACCATGGCTGCAAAAATGGTGCTACTGTTCCCATAATGATTTCAATACAAGTGACAGATAGAAAAATGTTGCTGTCGAACCTCATGAAGACTCATCTTTATAGCAGCAATAGTTGTGAAACTACAGTCCTGTCCTTGTCTTTTTATTGCCCCATCCTTTACCCCTTGCTGCTTCAGCTTGGGAAGTATTGTACAGGAGAATAGCGCCCCATAAACCTGACTATCAGCTCAGTTGGCCCATTCATTTTTGCTCAATCTGTTCAGGATGTGGAGCAATTTAGATTGGGAACCCAGGCTTTAGGCCCTAATCCCTGGATCAGTCCATGGTAAATGACTTCCCATATCCAGGACTTACCCTGTCAGTCTGTAAGTTTGTTTCGGCTTGTGGTTGTTTTTGTTCAACCTTGATCTCAGAAAGATCATAGCTGAATGAATACAGACCAGGTAAAGCAGAATGGGAAGCTGTGTAAAGAGGACAGCATATTCCTTTAGTGTATGCAGAGTTTTCCCACAGCTGGCCCCTTGCACAGATAACTGTCTTGTGTATCCTCAGCTAAAGTCTCGCTATCTTTTTGGAAATGTGGAGTTCAGTTCGGCGGTTCATGGAAAATACGTCCCAAGGACGCAGAGTTGGTGTGACAATGATAACCCACGTGTCACTTTGAGATACTGGCGGCAGCTCTCCATTTAACTGAGGCTTTGCCTTCTGTCAGCGTCGCCGTCCTCGCTAAACGCCTGTGACTGTCCAACTCATCGCCAAAGAGAGGTGTCATCCCAGAGATGTACGAGTCCCATACACGTCCCTGTCTCTTTGCCGGTCCACTTGAGGTGCCAAAGTGGAATGACTCTGATGCATGCTTGTGCGTGCATACATTTCCTCTTGAGTTTCTTCATGTGTTCGTCCTTCAAATAACTGCTGTGAGTTTTAGCTCATTGGAAGAATGCCATTAAAAAGAAAGTAATTTCGACCTGTTCTCACTTCTCTTCCTGGATTTATAACGACAGCTAGATTAACATGCGTGAGAGCCCAGAGGCAACGTTTTGGCTTCCTATCAAGGCTAGATTTTCACACCATAGCTGGCAGAATACAAATTGTACTACTGGGATACCAGCCCAAGTGCTAATGCTTCTCAGTCAGGTTATAGTCATTTGATGAAACATGAACTTAGTTTCTTAAAAAATAACCATGTATATAAAAATAAAAAGCAGCACAGATATCAGATTACAATTAAACTACCATTTCTTGAAAAAAGATGCATTCTCCCTACCATGCCAAACAAAAAAACTGACCTGTTAGTGCTCAACATATATGAGGGAGATAAGTCTCAGCTGCTATCATGCTGGATTTTAGCTCAGTATCTGTAAAATGGACTGTCATAGCTACTTTTGTGTTTGCTAAAGTAAATCTTGAGGTCTGAATCCAGGTATCTGCATATAATCAAACTGCCTACCTTTGTTTTGTTGTTTGCTTGTTTGTTTATTTGTTTGTTGTTGTTGTTGTTGTTTTTTCAGGATCGAGGAGAGGCAGAGAGGATCCAGAAGTCCAAAAAGGAGAGAAATGAGGCGACGGCGGATAGGGGGCAGGCAGGTAAGTGCCCAGTTCTCAGACTCTTTTTGTTTGAGCAGATCAGCGTTGTGGGACCATTTTATGGTGGCCGACAGGTGCAAGCGCGCAACGAATGGTTAAACGCACAGCGAACAGCTAAAAGCACCGCAAACGGCGAAATGCGCTGCAAACACATGAACGATGCAAACTACCCCCTCAAAAAAAATGCAACAAAAAAACGCTGCGAAAGAAAAATGCTGCAATCACAGAAAATAGACAGAATACGAAACATACAACCATCGAAACAAATGCAAAGGAAAAATGCTGCAAACTCACTCCACAAAACAGAAGTGCACCAGACCACTAGGGGGACTTAACCATCAAGTCTTATTAGTTTTAGGTTGAATATTAGATATTTGCTCTCTGCCGATGCAGTGATGTCTTCCTGCTGTTTGCTCCGGTGCTTGCAGCTCACCTCCGTGTTCTCCCTCCACCTAAACACTGTGGTTCGCTTAGGGACCTGCCTGCCCACTCTCCGCCTATGCCCCATTCTTCCCCTTTTAGGACTCCTAGATCCTAGAAAAAAAAGCCAAAATAAGAAGTTTTGATTATTTGAAAATACCTGTGGAAAGATTCAGACCTCAAGATCCTAGTCTAATACTCCTTTCAGTAATGATCCCCCTGCTTCACTCCTTTATGAAATTGTACATATTTTAAATAATCGCCTGAAACCTTTAGTCCTTGTGTCTGTTCCTGAGTCCATTATGACAGTTGATTAGTTTGGGGATGGTGCCACGTGTCTTTGTTGATTTCTTCCTGGGAAACCTGACCTTCTCTGGAGCAGGTTATGTTTCCAGCATCAGTTTCCGCGATGACAGACCTTCAGTAAGAAGTAAACTTTATAAACTGAAAACCAAAAGTTGAATCTTATTCTTCCTGCTGAGACTCTGATACTGCCTGGCCTCCCATCAGCATCCTGTGCCAGTTCCTACAGCCAAACCCGTGAGCGCAGCGCTCAAACCCTGTTTCTGCTTTTAGCATTCCTTTGGCCTATAATGACTTCTGCCGAGGGACCTCGGCGACATTCTTTGTGAGATTTCAGCTGCCGAGCACAGCTCCAGTCTTATCTTTTGCTCGCACAGAGCTGCTCGTGAAAAAAGCCTGACCTTTAGATTAACATTCAACACCTATGATTGTAAGCAAACAAAGCCGTGATTGCGCCTGTATACAGTGATAGCTGCATTCAGGAGGGCAGCTGGATGGTCCTCGGCCACAGACTTCAAACCAAGACATGAGTCAACTCGTGGCAACGGCAGTGAGTCAGCGTTTGAATCTGAGGAACTATGGCAAAAGCAAATTCTTAAGAAAATATCACTGACTTGGCAGCAGAACTACTTCGGGTGACATTCAGTTCTAATTATAGCCTACTTTTAGAAACGCAGCCCAAGAATAGAGTTATGAAGAGGAAGCAATGTATGCAGTGTTCACAGCCCAGGTCTACTTTGTTGTCACCAGGTTTTTCCCCTTAAAGAAACTGACAACACAGTGAAAACAGCAGAGCGCTGCTCCTGATTGATTCTGCTGTAGAGAAACAAATACAGAGGAAGTTGCTTTGAGTAAAATGGATACCTCACAGAGATCCAATTAGACCAGCGGTATAATACATGGAGATCAATGCTGACAAAGCACATTAGAGACTGAGGTATTTTTAGATCTGTTTACCCTTTGAATAACTCGATCCTGGTTAGTCTTTGTATTTGCTTTTTTTTAAGAAATTGGTTCATATCTACTCTTATCATTTGCAGAAGTTCTGTATTACATAGTGTTTCCCCTGCTGATTCAGCTGATAATTCTCCACCACATCATTACTTTCTGTACTGTCAGCTTATTTTCACTCTGGAACTGGATAATTATAAAGCAGATTACTATGGGTGTTTTTTTTCTACTTAGTTCCTCGAAGGAATGCATATTGCATGCCAAAGTTGATCTGTTAGCCCTCTGAGTATATGTTGAGGATTACCCTCAGCTACTACCACACCAAGGTTTAGCTCAATATCTGTAAAATTCAAATTTTAAAGCCATTTTTGTGCAAGCCAAGTTTGATTAGCTGTGGCTGCCATCTTAAATTAGGTTGCCATCAAAACTTAATCAGTTGTAGATGTACAGCCTATAATTACTTTCTGAGAGTTCCATTGAAATCTGTTCAGTCTGTTGGTTTGTGAGATATTTTGCTAACAGACAAACAGGGTTATGTCCAACAGTTAATGCTAAGGTTTTAGGCAAAAATATTGTGCAATGCATTTCCGCCAATGTATGTGTTGGAGATGATGCTCAGCTACTACCACACCAAATTTTAGCTCAATATCTGTAAAACTGACTGAGGTATAGTCATTTTTGTGTTTTTTATGATCGGTTGTCTGTGGCAGCCATCTTGAATTGGGTTGACTCCAAAAGTTAATCAGTTGTAGATGTATAGCTACTGAATATTTTCTAAAGGTTTCATTAAAATGCATACAGTGATTCATAAGATATTTTGTTAACAGACAGACAGGGTAAAGTCCAACACTTAATGCCAAGGTTTTAGGCTAAGATGTCCTGCACTCAATGTAAGAGTTAATGATGATGCCCTGCAACTACCACACTAAATCTTTTGCTCAATCTTTGTACATTTGACTGAAATAAAGCCATTTTTGTGTTCTGAAAGGCTGATTAGCTGTTGCGGCCATCTGAAAACAGGCTGACTCCAAAAGGTAATCAGCTGTCGATAAACACCCAATGATTACATTCTGAGAGTTTCATTTAAATTCATCCAGTGATTCATGAGATATTTTGCTAACAGACAAACCAACTGACACAAGCGCACACACAGACACAGGCAGTTACAAGATAATAATCTTTTTTGCAGGATTAACCTCATAATACAAAACTGACAGCAGTGCAGAGGTTAATAAAATAGCGTTTGCATAAATTTATATGATTTTAAAAAAATGGACTTCATTTCATACAACCAAGGACAGTTTGTTTGTTTGATACAGAACAGAAGTCCTTTTTCACATAATAGGTCAAGGGCGCATTATTTTATAGTTTGTACTGTTTGTTGTCTTGCATGTGAAGTTCAGACGAGGTTTAAATGTGTGGGTATTTTTTGCGGCGTAACCTCAACTAGCTGAGCGCATCATTTAGTGGATGTCTGTAGTGATCAGCTCTAAGGCTCATGTCTACAGGTTATATCCCAGTATGATCCCACTGTCTCCACTGATCCTTCAGAGTAAACATGTCTCTCTGTGTGGACAGTACAGTCAGTCTTGACAGTTCATGACAGGCTCCCACCACCTAAGGACTTCCTATGTGAGGCTCAGTCCTTCCTGTTCATTACTGCGCTGCTGTCAGAACCTCTGGCACTCCTCCAGCCCGTGTGAGAGCCCTCACCTCCCCCTTCCATCTCCTTCAGTCTGCCTCCCGCTTGCTCCTTTTTCTCTGCCAGCTCCAGCCGGTCTCGGGGATCAAGGAGCCAGCGTTGCCGTGGCAACTTGTCCCATCCCCATCGTTGAACAGATGACTCCTGGATGGTTGTTTCCCCAGCCCTTTAAATGCTACACAATGCACACGCAGAAAACAACCAACAGCTACTTTACGAGACATCCCCTTTTGTCACAAGGTGATTCGCCGTCTGCTAAAACCCCAGCTTGTTTTCTTTGTCGTGGTCACACTATCACTGGCTACGATAAAACTAACGTTGATCGTTTCCATTTACCGTGTTAGCATAATGCTACTGAGCACTAAGTTCAAAGTGCCACGTGAGGTCAGCGCCTACAGTGTGTGATAAGGACAGATTAAACTTTCAGAGGATGGTATAGAATCCAAAAAGTGTCAAAAACAAAAACATCTGAAAGCACTAAAAAACAGGAAACGTCTAAAGGCTTAAGTAAATAAATAAATGTAATTAAAAGTGGTATGTTTAAACGAATGTCAAAACATCAAACTAGTTAAAGGGATAGTCCAGTCATCTATAAAGTGATGTTCTGTCTTATAGTTATCAGTAGTTAGTACCTTATCAGCTGTGGTGTCTGTCATAGAGTATGAAGAAAGTGGCAAAAGTCTTCATCCAGGTGTTAGATATGTCCTAAAGTAAAGGTAAGTACTAAAGAGAAACAGAGGAAAACCAGTTGCTCAGCCGCCTTTATCAGCTGTGTCAAGGCCTGCCATATCATGAGCAGTTTCTGATGGCTGCTGCATGCTTACATGTCCACAGAATCACTTGCTTGAACCAGTTCAAGCCAGTTTTTTGGCCACACATAGTAAGATTATTGATATCACGATTAGGATGCACTCTGGCCCTCTGTGATTGGGCGGAGCCTGAGATCTATAAGAGTCGACGATTCCTTTGTTCAGGACTTCTCTCTGCTCCATCCACGAGGTGTTGTAAACAGAAGTCCAAGCGCTGGTCCTTGTAATAATTCTCTGCCTTATTAAAATAAATAGTTAAACTTGAGTTCTTTTGTAGCATCATCTTTTAAAGGGTAAATTGTGTGAGTTCTCCGTCCTCTGGGATAAAAGGACCAGAAGTGAGCTGAGGGCGGCGCGTCGGCCAAACAGGCTCGGCTAATGGCTGGCCAAACAAGTGTGTATTTTTCAGAATTACAAAACAATTCTTTCTCAAAAACAACATTTGGGTGTGAAAGAACACTTCATTAGCTAATATTAAACCTCTACACTTTTGCGTGACACCATTTGTGTAGTTTGTTGCTGTCTTCTCAAAAGAAGCACAGATAGACCGTGTATGACGATGGTGTCAAGGCCGCTGAATGAATCTTTGGCTTTGAAAGATGTCTCTTTCCACTGGTTATTGATGCTGTGTTGAGAAATAACAAAGATGTAGTCATTTTGGTCAGACCTTGAAAATAACATTATGCACAATCTCATGCCATACCGCAAGATGTCTCGTTTAAAGTATGTGATGTAAATGACTCTCAGTTTCTACCACACCCATTTTTAGCTTAATATCTGTAAAATTGACATAATGATAGCCATCTTTGTGTTTTCTAATGTCAGTTGGCTATGACAGCCATCTTGAATTAGGCTGCCTCCAAAGAGTAATCAGTCGTAAAGGTATATCTTGTGATTATTTCCTAAAGGTTTCGTTAAAATCTCTTCAGTGGTTCATGAGATATTTTGCTAACAACAAACATGAGCAAAAATATAATCATATTAATTCACCTTTTAGCAGAGGAGTCCTAGCTTTAGTCGCTTTAGGCGTTCGGAGGAAAGCCAGGGCCACGCGGTGATAAAAAAAATCCTATATATTCTAATTCTGAATTAATTGCACTGCTTTGTTTTATACGCAGTAGAATCAGCTGTGTTGGTTTGTATCGACTGTATCGCTCTCCACAGCCCAAATAAAACAGGTAATTAGTGTCTGCTTCCACCTGCTGCAAATGGAGAAATCTGGCAATAGTTCCAGTGTTGTGATAATAAACTACACACATCACACAATCATTGACCATGCCTAATAACTTGACAGGTCAATCCATCTGAAACATGTCATACAAGGTGAAGTTGCCCACTGATCAATCTCCTTCATTGACTTATGGCTAATGACAGTGAGAAATGACTCCAAAAAGCTTCATTTAACTTATTGAATCTCTGCATCGAGTGACAGATAGCCGACTGAGAATCCCTTTCCCCGATGGCAGAACTACCCGCCAGCTAATTGACAGTATAAAGGGTCTATCTATCCATCCATTCATCCATCCATCCATTTTCTTTAGCCGCTTCTCCATTCCGGTTTGCGGGGAGCTGGTGCCTATCTCCAGCAGTCACTGTGCGAGAGGCGGGGGACACCCTGGACAGGTCGCAGGTCCATCACAGGGCCACATAGA
>JAOXNZ010000110.1:13813839-13824455 GCA_028566095.1 Kryptolebias brasiliensis | reverse complement strand
AGAAGTGAAAGATGACAGACTGTGGCATGAAACAGAAATAACACAAAAACCTGACAGGACCGAGACATGGAACAAAAAAGACATCACATAAACCCAAAACCTGACAGGTATGGGATGATTATTCACTGGGGCTGAAGAAGTTAGTCAATGTAAGATTCTTGCCCCAGACACGCTTTGATACATACAAATATTTATTCTTAATGGACGCTAGTATATCTGTGAAAAAAAATAAAAATAAAATCTGATGTTTGTTGATTTTAAAGTAGTTGTGATATCACTCACCCTTATAGTGCATCCATTTACTTACCTTTAGAGTAATGTGCTGTAACACCTTGCAAGGTGTAAGCACACAACAGAAGATGGACTTGATAACAGAAAAAAAAGTCCAAATTTGACGATATATTAAATTACAAAAGCATTATTAGCAAAGTCGGCCTAATAAACTAAACATAGAATAATGACTCACAGTTTTATTTAATTCATTTCAATTTATTTATGTCTACATTCATCTCAGGGCAAATTCAAAACAGATCTACATTCAAATCCAATTACAGTCAGTACATAACAATTGCATTCAGTATCTTACAAAATGCCAGTTTGTAAAAAAATGATCTATCTAAGAAAACCAGCAGGTTGCGTTGAATCTTCACTTTGTCACAATTCTGCATCTTGAGCAACATGGAAAGGAATGACTCCCTGTTAACGAGAAAAAACCTCCAGCAGAACCAGGCTCAGGTTGGACGGCCATCTGCCTTGATGGCTTAGTAAGCTTATGTAACCAGTTAGAGGTTTTAAAAATAATAACATCACTTTAAACAGCTTAATATTTGTTTTGGCAAGGTTTTATATTTTGCTCTTTGTGATTAGGGTTGCAATGGGTGGCAAATTTCTGGAAAAGGCCAGGGAATTCTGTAAATATTCCAAATTATATATTTTATGGGAATTAATTGGAAATTGGGGGCAATTTAAACAAACTTTATTGTATCAAACATGAACATTTTGTAATTCCTTACATGTTGATGAGTGAAACTGATGACGTAGTAAAGGTATAAAACAATGTTCCCGTGAATCGCTCTGACATTTAGGAGATTAGAGTTGTTTTAAGATGGCAGCAATTCACTTTGATCTTGACCCTGCTTAGACTAGCCGTTATCCTGTCAATCCAGTCAAAGTTCAACTCCAAACACTTTAGTATCATAGTTCTCAAACTGTGATTTAAGTACTACAAATCTGAGTGTGTACCAATACATCAAAATTGTCGGACTCCTCAATCCCAGTTGACTCTTCCATGGACGTCGCTGCTGACCTATTGTCAGTCACTTTGGCTGTTTCTGTAGGTAAACAAACACACATAGTAGTTGGAAGCCAGTCACTAATTTTGTTTACAAATTTTTAATTTAAGGTCAAATTAAGCATCAATATGAGAAAAAAACATGTGCATTCTTACTTTTTGACTCTCTTTTGACCAGTCTTCATGACATTGCGATATGTAAGCTTTATATTTGTATTTCTTTGTTGTGGGGCAGAGAAATAGCTAATACTGCAGTGCACTTATTGTTTTTCTCAGTAAAGTATGCATGGAACCATGACATCGTAAACCAAACCTTTCAACCACGGTTAGGTAGGTTTTTCATGCATCAGTGGTTCCCTGTGGTTCAGTTCAATGACTGAAGTAGGGGGTCAAAAGCAAGGCACAGTGTGGCACACATCAATTAAGATCCCATCTATTTGTTTAGTCTAGGAGGTAAAATGTAAAGACTATTTAAAAAAGAAAAGTTTTATTTAGAAAATCAAGCATCTTAAGGTTTGTTAGAGTTTTAGGATACACTGTCAGTAGTTGTCTTTGTGTTCTTAGGATGTTTGAGCTATTAACATTTGACATCATCTCCCAAGGAAGGCCCAGTTGAGAATGATCAATCCTTTGTGCGTGTCTTGTGGCTAATTGGTTTTGCTGAAGGGTTAGGAATGGATAAAGAAGCAGGTTTAGTTTTTAGGTTAGAGTCTGGCATTCAAGTAAATTGGTCAGTTTGCTCATGTGGGTCAGATACTTGATCTGTTTGAAGTACAAGCTCAAAAACCCAGTAGTGCTGGTTTTTAATGTCTGTCGTAATAGTGATTTCTTGGAGAGCTTTGTATTTTGAGGTAGCAGTCGTTAGGAAAAGTTTAAAGTTAAAACTAAATCCCAAAAAAAGAATTTCCGAAGCAGCTAATCAACACAACTAGGCACCTCTGACTGCATGTCTACACTGACCCAAACAAGACTAATTGGATTAGCTGCAGTCACATGCTAATGTTTTTTAGATGTGGAACAATGAAAGGGGAGCCCAAACTTTCCCGTTGTCTGAAAGGGAGAACACGATCACAGGTGTTGGTTGATCTCGGTGTAGGGTCACGGCTGAGGCTCGTGATCTGCCCCAAGTCTCGATCGTTTACCGCACCTTGTCGACTTATACCTGGTGTTTTCCCCGGCTCACTGCCAGAGCGGCAGAGTATCACCTGCTGTCATTAACTATAGAACAACCAAAGCAGGAGCGGGAGCAGAATGAAACTGGAGGAGTGAACTCTACCAACTGACTGTTTCATGGCTGTCCATCTGACTCTCTGTGTCCCTGCGCTGGCTTCCTCCTCTCGATTACTCAGTCTGAATCACGTGCGCGACTGTATGTGTCTGCGCTGTCTGACCTGCCCACCACCCTGATCAGATGGAGGCTTTGTCATGTCTGGAGAGCTCTAAGCATTTAGAAGATGAGACCTAACAACACAGTAATCTGCTGAGAGGAAGGTTCTGAAGTAGTCCTGTTCAGCCACAGATAGCAGCTAAGTGCCCTGTTAGTTCACTCCATCTCTAGCCCCTCAACCTCAATTCCCAAGAGCCCGTTAAGAGACACAGTTTTTTTTTTTCCTTCTGAAAGCAGTTGAGCTCTGAAGAACACATTTGTCACACTTTACAGGAGCCTCACAGGTATCATTGCCTGAACAGGGCAGCAACTTCCTCCTACTGTAAGCAGACAGTTACATTTGTTTGTTGTCTATTTTTAGTACTTGTCAAATGGTACTGGTTCAAAAATATTATTATTGTTTTTAACTTTTTTTTGTTTGCTTTATAGTGAAATATACAATAAAAAGCACTGCCTTAAAAAAAACTTTAATCCGCACTTGTGATCAGGCATGAATGTCGTAAAACCTTGGGGCTTTTATTGATTGATTTGAACTGTTCTTCCTCCAGGGTGGAATGATGAGACATTATACAGCTTAAATGATTTTTGAAAACAAGAATTGGGTGCACAAGTTGGAATTTATTGTAGATTTTCCTTAATACATAGACTAATATATGTATATACATTCAAGCGGGACTAAAATCTGCAGCTGCCTACACAGATGAGCCAAATGTCTCCTGGAGAAAGGTCTTATGGTCAGACGAGACAAAAACTGAGCTATTCGATCACAATGACAAGAATTTTATTTGGAGGAGTCAAGGTGAGGCTTTCAAATCTAATCTGTACCAACTGTCAAGCATGGTGGTGGTAGCATCATATTGTGTTACTGGTGCATTGCACTAAGTGGATGGATTAATAAATAAGTACAATGTCCAAATTTTTTAACTTTACTTCAACTTTCCAGCTAGGTGGTTGAAATTTGGGCACATTTGGGTATTCTAACTATGATCCAAACACACATCAGAACTAGTTCCCTAAAATTCTATTTATGCCCATGATGAGTGTACGTAAACCTCCAACCTTTTTCATTCTATAGAGGAGCCCCTTTTGACTTGTATGGCATTTTCCAGTAAAAAAATAATTGATCATGTCTGTATAATATTAATATTTAATCATTATTAATGCAGTCAAGAGACAAAAGTATTCAAAAATCAATTTAGGTCACAAGGGCTTCTCTACCTCTTTTCGTCTCTCTTTCTTTTGAGGGCTTCAGGAGGGTTAAGACCCTTCAAATTCTTCACAAAAATCAGCTGAGGTTGGCGAGGGGACACACTTCTGGCCGAGACATGAGTAACCTCTCGGCCATGAGACGTGTTGAGACGATATGTGTCAGTGACTTCTAAAAGCATCAAATATTAATGTTTTTCTCTGATGACTGAGCTGTTATTATCACTCAATCCCTTCTTCTTTCCTCTGCATTAGACACTACTGTCAGAGTCTGAGTTTTGTATAAGATAAGTAGTCTGGGCAGTTAGCAAATCACAAATACCAAATATTGAGACAAGAGGGCTGAATAATTGGAGACTGGGTTTTGACTTTTTTGTTTGTCTTGTGTGTGTGTGTGTGTGTGTACTTGGTTTTTGTTACCTTTTCAGGTATCATCACCTACCTTGTCAAAAGGTCCCTAAGGGGGACCAAATCCTGGCTCCAATCTGATGGAATGTGATTTTTGGGTTAGGGGTTAGGACTAAATCGTAATCTGAGTGTAGGTTAGGTTTATGTAGGGACTGGTAATGTTAAGGTTAGCAGTAGGGATTGAGTGATTTCACACAAATCAATAAAAGACAATATGTGTGTGTGTTTCTTCCATTTAGTGGTTTGTTTTTTTATTTTTTTGGTCAGGTTTAGTTACCAGAAGGGCGGCTTTGGATGAGAAAAACATTGTGGTTTTGCCTCGAATGCACCAGAACTAACGTACATTTTGTAACATGGTCATTGAAGAACCCTGAACATATTTTGGAAAATGTGTTTAGGAAGTAGTTATACAATATAATAATCTACTTCAAAGAAAGTCTACTTTGTTCATGAAAATTGTACCCAAAGGTTAAACTTTGTAGAAGTGGTAAAGCTTGGCTTAAGCGCTTCTTTTTGTTACACTACATTTGTAAGATTTAACTGGATAAAACTCTAGTTGACGGCTGTTCAAAAGACTCAACAAATCAGTTGGAAAGTGAACTTACAGTCGGTGCTGTGACACTATTTTTTTGCTCTTTTACCATTTTCAAACCATCGTATATTTACGCAAGGTTTCCAGACACCAATATGTATGGGTGATCCCCTGGCTGCCCTGTTGATCGAATTGTCACGTAAATGATGTATTTCGACTGACAAGCGGTATCAGGAGTCTCTTTTCACATGAACAGAGAAGGATCTGCACTCGAACCACAGGTGAAAGGAAACCCAATCTGTTCTCCGGCTGTTGATCTGGTGTTGTTTGGGTTTCCATGACATTCTTCAGCCGAGACTCTATTGACAGGGAAGATATTCCAAGTACATAAGGAGAAGGAATTCAATATTTGAACTCAATACACACGTTAAGTTTAACTTTGTTACGGCGGTCTAGCAGATAAGGTTAAATCATTGAGTAATAAATCAGGAACTATAGAGGACAGGCATATGGTCCCACTTTCTACATTGTTCCTTTTTAAATATTCATATTGTCTATACTACCAGAGAAACTCAATAAGGAAAGAATGGCCAAGTTTCCTTTCAGCCCGTCCATCAGTAAAACACCAATATTTATCAAATTACAAGGCAGAGCACATAGGTAACGTCTGGGTGTCACATCAACCGGACTGTTAAATCCTTGTCATGGAAAACAAAACATTAAAAAAAAAATCACTGAAGTAAATTTTGCTGCACAGTTTGAGATGATTCATAAAGCCATCAGTTGCCTGTTTAAAAAGTGATTAAATATCTGGATAAAAGCAAAAATAGATCAAACAGCTTCAATTATTTTTGCAAGTAAGATTAAATACATCAGAAGCTAAATATAGTGAAACAAATGGAAAAAGATTTTGTGTCTAATATTAGCATGGTACTACGATACAAGTCTTGACATTTGCCTCCTTGAGTGTGACTCACGTGAGTCCCATCACTTTCATTTTTTGTAAAGTTAAAAGTTTAGAAATAGACACAGCAAAATACAATTATATTGTCAATGACAGTGGACGTGTTTTTCTTCAGTTATCCGTGTTTCCAAGGCAGATGGTTGATTCAACGCTGAATGTCACTTTCAACCAATCATTAACAATCCATGACTGCTTCTCTTTAGCCCAATAAAACCCTGTTTGCTTATGTTTAGCTCTTAATCATGGTTTACATTTGGCTTTTCTGGCTGGAAATCCCATTTCCTTCAGCCAGTTTCACTCAGAAATATCGACTAATAATTTTGCTCAATTGTTCCTAATTGTGCCAGCCCATGAAGACTGACAAAACCTTGTCACTATTCGGCCGTTATTCTTTTGTTTCCAAAGTTTTGATTCACTGCCCCTCTGGCAGATTTGGAAAAACCTGTAAAAAAAAACAAAAAAACATCAAAACATGTGGCTTGATGGGGAATAGTGTGCTATACATTGTATAAAGCAGGGGTGTCAAACTCAGTAACACAAGGGGGCCAAAATTAAAAACTTGGTCTTAGCCAAGGGCCCATCTGGATCAACATTTATTGAAGAAATACAGAAACTAACCCTGGTTTTAGATGTACTATGTCAAATCATTCATATAGAAATATCAGCTCTATTTCTCCAGTTACATCTTCTTTTTTTTCCAGTTACATATTATATAGAATTTAGAGCAAACATACTTTAATAAACACAGAAAACTAGATCGAACCTAAAAAGACACCATTACCATTCATTTCTGATGCCTTACTCTCTATCATCATCAACTTTTAAATGAATTCTTCTCCTATAAAACAGCTAAAAAGCCCTTAACAAAATGCAGATCATACAGCTACTAACATTTAACTTTGAAACAGAAAAAGAAAAAACACAATAAAGCAGACTTGCTGTTAGTCTGATGCACATTAACTCAAGTCAGGTGAATGATATTGCTTCTTGGCTGCAAGCTTATTAACAAGAGTTTGATTGACTTCACTAAGCAAAATGAGAAGCAATAGAAATTTGATCTGTTGCAAACCGGAGGGCCAGATCTAATAACATTTAAATATTGTCTTCAGGGGCAGATAAAATGGTACAGAGGACCAGATTTGGTTCGCGGGCCTAAAGTTTGACACGTGGTTTAGAGCATAAAAAGTTTGCAGAAAACGGCAAAAAAATGTACAAGTACACAACAATAGGATTTTGGCAAAACAAGAAAAAAAAACCAGGCCTGTTTGGAGATGTATAGCTCTCAGTAAAAACATCAATCAAAGTTGAAACAGATCACAGAATATTAAGATTTTACATGACTGAACTGGCAGTTTGATATCTTTAACAGTTTTTACACAATTGTAGTTGAAGTTTTATGGTTTTTAGAGATTTCGCTGAAGAATATTCAACATATTATTGTGACGCTAAATTACGATTAGCTTTAAAGAAGAAACGTTATATATGTTGGAGTAGCTACATTGCCGCCCATCAAAATTTCTTGCAAAATTTTCCCGTTAACGTCTTTTCTGCTCCACTTTTATGTGTCTCTTTTACAACCTTACCACTTTGTTTGTATTTCCTCTAAAATTTGATTGACTTTCTTGAAGAAGTTTTAGAATCCAGCTGGCAGTCAGTGTTGCCAAGTCGGCTTATTATAAGAGACTTTGGGCTTATTTTTTTCCGAAGTTGCTTATTTGGGCTTGACTTTCTTTCTGAGTGAAACTCGTTGATTATCTCCCAGCTCTGCACAATAAAGCAATAGACGAGTGGTAGGTAATTTGTCCCGTCCACGACCCCATTTCCTGTTTATCGCTCCCGCCCAAGATGGCTAGGCGACCGGCGCACACCCAAACAAGCACTCATACCAGCCAGCCAGAGTCCAGAGTGATGAGACTGCGGTAGAATGAGCTCCAGTAAGTGGGGAAAATATGGAAAAAAAATATAATAAAGAGTGGGAGAAAGAGAGCGCACACAGAGTTTAAAGAAAGTTTTTTTGCTTGACTGTGTTTACTAGGAGTTTGCTGTTACATATGCTAAATGTATTTTTCTTTTGATCAGAGCTTGAAAGTATGTTATTCAAAGTATTTAAGTTTTTCAAAAAATGTATCAAAGAATTTAAATTGTTCAACATTTTTATAGTAAAAGTGTTCAGCATAATTTTGCTGTTGTTTATGTATAATGTCATAATAAATGTATGTTTATACTGTTTAAAAAACGGCCTCTGTTTTACACAATGTGGTGGGTTGCCAGTTGGGCTTCTTTTGGGCTTGTTTTCATAGAGCTGGTTGCTTGTTTCTATTGCGAGATCTGGCAACACTGCTGAAAGAAAGTGCTCTCTGTTGCCTGTAGACTTCTTTACACATAAAGGCTTGTGCAGGTACAGTATTTGTCTTGGCGATCGACCAATAAAAGCTGATTCTACATATTATTTTCCTCATCTATATCTTATTTTATTAATTTCACCTGAAAAAAGTTCTGCATAGTACCATAGGAGCATAGGAACCTCTCTGGTTTTAAACACAAATTTACTGACAGTATTGATGGCCAGCAGGTGGCAGTCCTCTTACAGAAATAAAAAAAATCCATACCAAATATCTTATGTTTAAACAATTTATCTTATCTGTTTCTGCTTAAGCTAACCTTATGCTTTGTTTTGTGTCAACGCTAAAATCAGCAGAACAACTATATAATAAAATAACATATAATTTAAGCTTAAAGTGCCACTCAGGCTGCACTAAAACATTTTGAATTCAATAAAAGCTACATTTCCTGATAAATTATTGCATCAAAACATCAGCAGTTTGCCTGTTTTCAATAGGCTTTTATTACACTAATCATCATGAGTTTTCATTATTACATTTGGAGCAGAAACTGGAGTTCACGGCCAAAAAATGGTGCTTTTGTTCTTCCAGTGTGCAGTTTTTACAGAATCAAGGGAATAAATTTACACTCGACATTCATACTCATTGTGTCGAGAGCATGCAGTTTGTGAATGACAAATTTTAAATTAATTACTGTATATAGTTATCACAAAATACACACTCAAAAAACCTACTGATTTTAATAGACCTTCAGTGAGTTAAAAAATACAACTAATTTCATTAATAGTGCCTTTACGGTCATATTAAAGATGGTACGGTTTATTTATGAAGCGCCGTTCCCAGACTGTCACAATGTGCTGTACATAAGAAATACATCAAATTACAAGCAGTAAAAACCAAATTAAAACAAATTTATTCCACAAAAAAAACCACTTAGAGTCAGTAAAACAAATTTTCATAGGCAAACTATTCCACAGCCTTAGAGCCGTAAACTGAAAACTTTAAAACCTTTAGTTTTCCGCCTCGTACAAGGAACAACCGGCAGATTTTAGGCCTTAGAACCCAGGCACAGTTGGGGTAGATGGTCAGGTGCCTGGCCAATTAAAGCTCTGTAGTACTTTGTAACAGATTCTAAAATCAACAGGGAGCCAGTGTACAGAGTATAAAATCAGAGTAATATGAGCTTGTTTAGTCGATTTAGTCAGAAGACTAACTGCTGCGTTCTGAATAGCTTGGAGGTGGGAAATAGATCATTTATCCAAACCGGTAAACAGCGCATTACAGTAATCTGAGTGCAATGACACAATGCATGTAGAATTTACTCAAGATCTGCATGGGAAACCATGTCGTAATTTTAAAATAGTTAATAAAAGAAACAGCTTTTTTAGAGTGTTGTTCAAAAGGAGCAACGATCACGGCCTCTGTCTTATTGGCATTAAAAAAAAAACAAAAAAAAAACCCAAGATTTTCTTCACTGGTTCTTTTACATTTTTTTTTATCACTAAAGGAGGAGCAGGCCCAAATCACGGGGCAGACCCGTTCTTTCGTAGCAAGGACAGTTTAGACTGATTTTTTTCCCTCCTGGTTCGTGGACACTTTATAGAAAGGAAAGAGCAGGTCTGAGTCACTGGACACATTGGTTCTTTCTCAGAATGGACACATTTTGGGTTTTTTTGGACACTTTGCATTGAGAAATAGAGCAGGTCAGAAACACCGGACAGAATTAAGATTTTACAGCGAGGAATGGAGCAGGTCAGAAACACCGGACAGACTGGTTCTTTACCAGAACTGAGATTTTACAGCGAGGAATGAAGCAGGTCAGAAACACCGGACAGACCGGTTCTTTACCAGAACTGAGATTTTACAGCGAGGAATGGAGCAGGTCAGAAACACTGGACAGACCGGTTCTTTCTCAGCATGAACACTTTACAGTTGCTGCTCACAGAGCCAGATATGAGCCGTAGCCAGTGAAGCAGACAGCACAGTACCATGCTGTTATTCATGTGTGTGCTTTTCCTGATATAAATATATGTCTTTTCTAAGAAAAAAGAAGGCCCTTGTAGTAAATATAAGACAGTCATTAATAATGCATTTTTTTGTATAATTACTAAAAACTGGGTACGAAAATTAAATAAACATCTAACACTTCATGTTGCAACAGTCAATAAAAACGTAGAATGAAATAAATTAGCAAACATGCAAATTTGAAATGTTGATTTGTCCGTTTTAAATCTGAATATAACATATCATACATAATATATGGAACAAATTAAGCATAGATCAGTGTTCATACTGTAAAGAAGTGTTTAAAAAAAGGTAAACTGTATTTAGTTTAACAGAATTGTGCCCTATGTTTCAACTCGTGATAAAGCTGTATTTTATTTTATTTTTAATTTCTAGAATTGTGGTAAAGCTCTAATGTTTTGCTTGTATTGAGATGAAGCACCTCAAACTATTATTTTTTATTTTTCTCAGGTCCTGTCAAG
>JAOXNZ010000110.1:13763512-13773686 GCA_028566095.1 Kryptolebias brasiliensis | reverse complement strand
AGCTCAAACTCCACACTCTCTATTTTTGAATTGAGAAAGCTCCTCGGATGAGAAGCAAAACGTCTTCAAACTACAAAACTGAAGTCCAGTTGCTTTTGTTTTTAACCTTTTTTGGATAATACTGAGAAAGTTTAACAAACGGACCAAACACAGTCAGGAGCACAGTGGGGTTCACTTCCTCTGGTTTAAGTCTTGAAAGACGACTTATTCTGTCAATAAACTTTCAACTTTAATCTAGAAATTTAAAAAAACCCAAGTGGCCCTGATGCTGTTGTAGGAAGCCACTTGACACGACAGGAAAGCAGAAAGTTTTAGTTCCTGTCGGGGTTTAAGTTCCACAGAGAGATCAGCTGGAAGTAAAGACAGTACTGAAGTGAGTAGAAAGGCTGTGTGTGGTTTTTTGTCTTGTTTTTTTTTTTCCTGGGGACAGCAGGCCTTCAGTGGCACTGGACTTGAGCAGACAATCTATTTACAGTGAGCTCAGGGGAGCTTATAAACAAATGTTGAGTAATTTCAGCCAGGAGTAATTACCCTTGCCGCTGACAAGGAGAGTGTGTTAGCACTCCCCTTCACCCTCGGCCCTGTCCAGAAGGCTTCGAGCCGGCGCGCAAACACACACACACACACACACAGATGTACATTCACACAGCCCAGCATCTTCACACACACACACGTGGCGTTGGTCCAGCTGTCGATATAGCAAACCCCGACCCAGCCTCTGATGAAATACACTCGCCTGCTTGGAATGATGTTACCTGCTCCCAATGTAAACCCTTGCTGTTTCAAGGCAAGCATATTTTTTAGGTTTTCCTTTAAGGGGGTGAGGGTTCATGGAAGGGGCGCCCCTATGAATTTGCTGCTCCCGCCCCTGTTTTTGTTTGGTGTGCATTTTGCATTTCCCCTTGCTGTGAAGCTCATAAAACATACAAAATTAAAAGGCCTAACAATTCTTAAAGGAATGCACGTCACCCGCCACCTTTCACGCCAGAGTTAGACTGAGATGATTTCATGTTCAGAAGAGAGAGTTGTAGCTGTTTTGATCCAACCTCGAAAAAAAGCATTAGGTGTGCGCAATCTCATGCAACACCACAAGATCTCATGCTCAGATTATGTGTTGAGAATAACTCTCAGCTACCACCACATCAAGTTTTAGCACAATAGCTGTAAAACTGACTGAATTATAGCCATTTTAATGGTTTCTAGGGACAGTGGGCTTGAATGGGGTTAACTCCAAAAGTTACTCAGTTGCAGATGGACATTTAATGAAAACTTTCTGCCGGTTGCATTGAAACTCTTTCAGTTGTTTATAAAATATTTTGATAACAGAGATATGTACACACACAGAGACATGGGCCAAAAGGTGGTCGATGATAATATAGTATATCAGAATGTTACCTTAACTCCTATAGTGTAGTAGTTATTAATCAGCCTCTATAAGACAACAGCTTAAATTAATTAAACTCCTGAAATTCTGTTATTGCTTTTGGTTTTGGTGTGACACCCCAAAACTTTTAGGTAGCCCCAATCTGGTCACCCCTTTGAAGGTTATGTACAAGTATACATCAGACTGACTGCTACCAATGGTTTTGGAGGCCTGACCAAGTTGTGAAGGTAAAGCCACATCTCCTTTTGTGTAGCTATGCTTTTTTAAACAGATATTTCTATCTTTGTCTATATTGTTTTTTATTCACGCACACATTCTAACCTCACGACCATAGGTGAGGGTTGGAACGTAGACGGACCAGTAAATCCAGATCTTTGCCTTCAACTCAAGTCCTTTTTTCACCACAACAGACCGAAGCAACGCCCTCATTACTGAGGACAAAGCCACAGTCATCCAACCATCACTCGTAAACAAGACTCTGACAGATGTGAACTCCTCCGCTTGAAGCAAAGTCTCATCCTCGACCAAGAAGGAACATTCCACCTTTTTCCTGTTAAGAACCAAGGCCTCGAACTTAGAGGTTTCTGACAAAAAAGCCAAAAATACCAACACCACTAGGTGGTGAGAATGTCCACATTAACATCATTTAAAAACAGAGAAAAACACGCTTCTCTGTTTTTCTCCCAGAACTTGCTATTTTTAATACTGTTTCCAATTTCCTCTGGAAAAACAAAAACAAAAAAAACAGTAAAAACATATTTGTTTTTGTTTCTAGAGCACAAAATGTGCACAAATTGGCTGCTACGTCTTTGTGTCTAAAAAACCTCCGTCTACATAGATACACCAGAAACAAAGTTCTCAAATGTTGCCACTTTGGAAAGCATTTTGAAAAAGAAATGTTTTCCTTACTAAAAGCTCTGTTTGTGTGTGGACCACAGGTTCAAAATTGATCAGAAGTAGTGTAGACGGGGATTTAATAAGAAATAAAATTCAGCCAAATAGGCTCAAGAACAACCATGGCCACCACATTAGCTGCACTAAAATGGCTATAACTCAGTCAATTTTACCCATATTGGGCTAAAATTTAATGTGGTAGTAGCTGAGAATGATGCCAATCACATACTCTGAGTGTTAACAGATCACACAAGATCTTTGTGTAAAACTTTGGCATGCAAGACAGCATGTCTTCCTTCAAGGAAGTTCAAGGTTCAACTCCTGAACAATGATCTATGCTGAAATGATTTAACACCAAAGAAGCGAGTTGGATAAAAGATATAGAAATATTTAGTTTGCTCTGATAAATTCCAGCATTACCATTCTGAGTAAGTACATGTTTTGAAACAGCTGACAAAATGGAGTTTTACTTTCATTGTGATTCAAGAAGTGCAGTCATTGGGCAAACAGATTGTGTTATTGAGAGAAAAAAAGGGAAAATGGGGAAAAAAGCGATCAAAGTCACATTCATTGCTCCATTGTTTTACATTTTAATCATTTGAAAAACTTAATTACAACACTGAAATGTACCAAACAAACAAGCAAATTAATTTTCACCTTAACCTTTGCAGGCCAGATACAGGCTTTATCCCATCTGATCGATTATGATCTCTCAGCTCAAATGAAACGGATTCCCATGCAAATTTGGCCGGATCAATCTGCATTCCTGTGGAATCGATGCGGCAGCTTTTTTCTGGACCTTTCAAAGACAATGGTATGATGAGGAGATGAGAAAATATCGATCGGAGGTATAGCATGCCATCAGGACAGATTATATTAAATCAAGGCAAAGAAAGTTTGTGTCTGTAGCCTGTTTTTGTAAAAGAAAACCAAGAGAAAAAAACACATTTAACAGAGTCAGCATTTCCAATGACAGAAAGTGGTACTTTTAAAAAGGAAGGAGGAAGGCTTTTTCTCCCTTTTCTGTCTCTGCTGATCCCAGCTGAGCAGGGTGAAGATGTGGGAGAGCTGGCTGCTCAGGTTGGCTCTTCTGACAACTGGGAGTCATTCAGATTTTAGTGGTATAACTACTAAACAGCAAGGGAGGTGTGCGAAAACTAATAAAAAGATGAAGTTTTAAAAGATCTCTACAGTGAAAAGTGGTCACCTTTATCAAAACTATACTGCTATAAAATACTAAAATTAGTAGTGCTAACCCAGTGGTTCTCAAACTTTTCATGCCACAGCCCCTTTGGAAGGAGAACAATTTCCAGCTTGTTTAGGCTTCTTAATTTTAGGCTGTCAAGCGAAGTGGACAGAGCAACAAAACAACCTGAGGTTTCTGGTCAGGCTGGGGAAAACTACATCAGAAGCACTCTGACTACTGCAGCAAATGTACGGAGATGAGACGATGTTGCGATCTTGGGTTTATCGAGAGGCACAAGAGGTTCAAAGAGAGATGCAAGGACATGGAGGACGACCCCAGGAGCGGAAGGGCTTCGACAAGCAGGACTGACACTAACGTTGAGCGCGTGAGGCAGGTAGTGGGTGGCGATCAGCTGACTGCTGACTGATCACAAGTGAGCTAGCATTAACCGCGACAGTAGTATTTGGGCGTGCTGAAGATCAATGCAAAGATGGTGGCAAAGCTGCTGAATGATGACCAGAAGGAGCGATGTATCAGGACATCATCCAGTGGAAGAGTCCACTGAAGAAAGCAACCTACTTACAAGTTAAAGGCACACACAGTGTGAACACAGTAAAGACAGATTTACATCATCATGGACTGAGAGGAAACCGACCAATAAAGAAGCTCCTGCTCCAAAAGCCAGACCTTCAAGCTTGACATGAATGAGCCAAATGTCTTCTTGAGAAAAATTTTATGGTCAGACAAAACAAAGCTTGAGCTGTTTGGCCACACTGGCAAGAAATACGTTTGGAGGAGTCAAAGTGAGGCTTTCAAACCTAAGAACAGTGTACTAACTGTCAAGCATGGCGGTGGAACATTATGCTGTGGTAGTGATGCACTGAACAAAGCCGATGGAATAATGAAGGAGGAGGACTACCTTGACTTCACCTCAAATTAACAGCGAGACACTGTTGGATTTTCCAACAGGACAATGATCCTAAACACGTCAGAACTGGTTTCTTATTGGATAAATCAGAATAACATTAAACTTCTGGAATGGCTTTCCCAAAGCTCTGACCTCAACCCCTTCGAGTATTTGTTGACTTTACTTAAAAATCAGTTTTATGCAGGAAACCATTCAATTTAAAATAAACTTTACCAATTTTGCCAAGAAGAAAAGTGGTTGAGTATTAGCCAGAATTCAACCAGATGTTTGTTGATGGATACAAAAGGTGTGTGGTTGAGGTGAAAAATCTGCTCCTTGAGAAAGTTTTGTTTATGACCCTTGTTTATGATACTGTATGTTTGCTCCTGATCTACTTAGCTGCACTTCACCTGTAAAAAGCTTCTGCAAAATGCAATGCACACTCTTCTGTCTTATCCTCGACCATCTTTTCTCCTCCAGTTGATATAATATGGCAGCCGGGTGCTGGGCTACATTAAGAGCCATTGTGTTCCCTCAGTTCTGGACTGCAGGGGTCTGTGCTTGGCTGAAGGCCCAGAAGCAAGGTGAGGACAAACACTCGGTTACATCCACAAATCTACAAACACAAAGCTGCTTTATAATACCCACAATGCACTTGTGTGCGGTTGTGTTGCAGGGATGAGCATTGTGAGCACATGTGAGTGTGGGCACACACATACAGGCAGGTCCATCTATCATCTACTTTGAGATTTGGAGAGGCTTCACTTTGCAGAGGCCCCATAATTCACACTTAATTCATTCGTGCTTCAGATTCACTTGGCTGCTAGAACAACCTGGGAATGATAGTGAAGGAAAAGGGGAAGAAAAAAGTCAAAACGAGGCAAAAAGACAGAGAGGAGGTGGTGCTATCGTTTCAATGTGTTCCGAATGGATTTAGGGCTTTGCACTGAGTCTTTCAAGAAAAGATAGATCTTATTGGTGTCATAAGATGTTTTCATCCTTAAGACATTATCTTGGTGAACTTTTTCACAAGGACTGTTACAACACAAGATTTGTTTGGGAATGTTTCATCAAATAAACGTACAATGCCTTGGGTTCCCCAACCACATTATCATCACCAATGCAATAAATTTGTTTTGAATATGTTCAAAATTCCTATGACACACGAACGAGGCTGAGGAATATTATGATATTCCTGCACCAGATTGTACAGAAGTGCTACAGCTAGCTGCTGCTGCTACTACTTGCGCTTGCCAATAACCATAAAATTCAAAGTACATAAGTGTGTAACCCAATGTATTGGTTTTTAAAACAGTGTTAACAAAGAGCTTTAAGTTGTTTTAAAGTGGGGTGGCTGTCTTTCAGTGGTTAGAGCAGTTGTCCTTCAATGAGAGAGTTGAAAGATTCAGTTCCTGGCAGCAGTCACAAGTCGAAGTGTCCCTGGGCAAGACACTGAACCCCTCACTGCCTCCAATGTGCCCCATCAGTGTATGAATGGAGTTTAGAGCACTGATTAGACTCTATAGAATGATTTATTCAGAGTAACTTTGTAGAGATGTAGTCGAGTGCTGTATGAATGTGTGTGGATGGGTAAATGAGGGCATAGATTGGGTTGTAAAGCGCTTTGAGTGGCCTGATTGGCTAGGAAGGTGCTATATAAGTACAGTTCATTTACCAATCCTCTTTGGTCTTGGTACCACTCGGACTAACCATTAGCTTGTCAATCTGGCCAGAAAATAGTTACGTTCACACTGCAAGTAAAAGTGATCTGCATCTGACACTTTTGTCCATATGTGACCCATTTCTGATGTTTTTTTATAATAGTCTGAACATCACCTAATTGATTTTTTTCAAATCAAACCCTGGTCACTTTCATATATGTTACTAAATCGGATGCATATCTGATGTTTTCAAAGCGATGGTTTTATGTTTTGAGATGTTTCTTGCATCTTTTTATATTCGGATGTGGATTACTGTTTTGTATTGTTGTATATTTACACTCTGGCTGCCTTCTTTTAGGCAAAGAGACTTCTGATAAAAATTAGCGTTTAGCTAACTCATGTACATTTACATTTCAACTTGTTTAATAGTTCACTAATGTCCTTTAAATTAAATCAATTTAATAAATGCTTGTGTTGCCTTTCATCCAACCTTTACATTACTGAAGTAGGGGTGTGCGGATGGATCCAGATATTGATATTATTGATACCAACGTTGGTGTTGGATTGTATCAATACCAGCATGATAAGAATGGTTCTGAACATTTAATATCTTACCTGTTGCTTTAAAATCTGACATTTCTGTAAATACAGTTGAGAGAAACAGTGGCTCAAACAAAGTAATTCCAGCAAGACACAAGTTTTCTCTCTAGTGTCAAAAATGTAAAACACTGATTCTAATTGAAATAGTTCCCATTATTACGAAGCCTAATCTAAGGCTAACTATGTAGCATGACGGTGGGTCAGGCAGTTGGAGTGTTTCCTGTTTTCCCAGTCTCCTCTCTGTTTTGACCCCACACCTTTGTGTTTTGACAGTCTCGCCCTCCTCAATACACAAAGCAACAATTCAACCTGTGAAGAAGAACAAGCAGACACGGAGAGAATAAAAAAAAAAGAAAAAAGAAAAGAAAGAAGAAGAAGAAGCTTGGAGCGGGGCCGATCGATAAGCAGAGTCGGCGCTGTGATTTATTTACCACTGTGTGTTATGTAGAGGCGAGAGGAGGGAGGAGAAAAGCCTTCTGATATGGCTACAGGCAGCCGACATAATGGGGCCCTCTCAATCTTCAGTGAGTGGCTTGTTGGATTGTCAGGCAGGTTTCCGCCACTGTTCAGAAACGCTATCCGATCAAACCCCAGAGACGTGAGCGACCAGACAGATGATTACTCACTGTAAACGATCCAGGAGGGAGGGGGGAAAGAGAAGTAACTACAGCAGATATTGATGACTCAATAGACTCCGTGACAGACAATTCCATTTGTGTCTGGATAAAGTGTTGACTGTCTCGGATCAATCATAATATCAGCCTCGTATTGAGCATGAAAACCATGTTTAATCTCATTAAATCCAGATCGAGCTTATCTCCCTCTTCGCTTCCTTTCCTTCTTTCCTCGAAGCTTCCAGCCTACAGTCCACACTACAAGCGGTGGACGGTGGGGGATGGGTGGGATACGAGTTGTGTTGTTGTAGGTGGTGGTTAAAGGAGGTGAGGGGGTTGTAGGGGAGGAAAGTCATGAGTGAAGAGGAGACGAGGAAAGGAAAAAAAGAAACCTTGAAGGCAATCATTTCTGTCAGAGTGGTGGCAGCCGGTTGGGGCGTTTGAGTGTTTTCTCTCCTTTATTGCTAATTTCAGACAGTTTGGACGTAGCGGACGCTCAGATAAGAACAATAACAGTTTATGAACTGCTGGTGTCGTCATATTTTGACAAACTCCTCAATCAGGAGTGACATTCATGCTACTCAAACCCACCCACATTGCTCTGTATGTAATAGCCATGTACAGCCATAGTCAGAATATCCCTGATAGATGAACTTTTAACATGATGGCAACTAATTGTGACAATTTTAAAAGAACATTCTCTGCAACATCATTATTGAAACAAGACAACACACTCTACAATAGTTATTTATCTGAATCAGAGGTGGGCAATTCATTTCCCCAAAAGGCCATATAAGGAACTGGGGCTGGACCAACAGGCTCAGCTCAGTCCTGCCAAAAAAAAATCAATTTTAAAATTATTCAAAAACCTGATTTTCAGTAGCTAGCTTCTAAGAGCAGACATCGCAATTGAGCAAATCTGGATTTGAACCAGTCATAGGGAGAATTTAAACTTTACATTCAAAATCCAGAAGGATCATTACTTTTCCTGAGGCCAAGTTCACTGAGGATGGACCTTGGTGAGGGGAACCGCTTCTGTGTACTGAGAAGGAAGATTTTACACTCTTCATGAACATTCAAACGGAAGACATTTCAGTGTTCGAAACAGCTGGAAAAGAAAGAGAAAGACAGATTGTTAAAAATACAGTTAAAGTGCTAATAAATCAGCTGTCATTAAGTAAAGGTGGGATCTGACAGGCTGGTGAACAGCCTTCATGAGGGACTCTCCAGAATGTTTCCAGGATGTCTTGTGATGTTTGTGGTGTTCTCGATGTGAATCACAGAAGCGCACGTTGCTGTCGCATAAATTTTTAACATGTTGCAAACATTTGTGAGACGACCTTTCTCCCAAAATAGTCATAGAGTCGTCGTATCAGGCATTTACAACCTTCCTCAGGAGTGCTAGAGCTGCATTCCGACACCAGCTCGCCTCTGACAGAAAGCACCCGAGGTCTAAAAGCCACGCTGATGATCAATAATAATTACTGAAAAACCGGGCCAAATCTGCTTATCTTCACTTTGAAATTGTACTCCAGAAGATTAAACCGTAAATGTGGGGGTGGCTGCCAAGGTGGGTACAAAATGAGTCGAGTCGAGTCGATAGGTATGGAGGATGTTTTGTGAGCACACAGTGAAACTGATGCGTTTGTGCGTATCAACCTGAGCAAACAATAACTGCCAAGTGTGCCTGTTTGCACACTGGAGTTGGCATAAAGTATGCCATTTTGTTTTACTGTATAATCAAACCACACTCAGCCTATCTCTATTTACTATTATAGATATCGATAATAGTACTCCTCTTGGCCCCAATAACATGAATAATGTTGTAAAGAAGTGTGTGCTGTTACCAGACACCTTTGACTTTGAGAACAATTTAAAAAAATAGTTATTATTAGACATAATACCTGTTCTTCTTCTTATTAGTATTTTAAATGTTATTTTATATAACGTATTTTCCGCACCATAAAGCGCACTGGATTATAAGGCGTTGTCTCAATTACGGGATATATTTCTGTACTTAACCCATACATAAGGCGCACCGCATTATAAGGTGCATGCTAAAATATACGGTCTACAAAAAAAAAAAGGTAACGGAAGCAAAACAATGAATTTAGTTGAACTTTATTCTACTATTTAAAAATACATTACTTTTTATCATCCATCCGCTATAAATCCATCAAAGTCCTCATCTTCTGTGTCAGAAATTGAACAGCTGGGCAATTTCGCCATCGAACGTGCCAGGCTCCCTCTCATCATTGTCGGAGTCAGTCTCCTTGCCAGGTGGTTGTTCAGCAATGATGCCGGCTTTCGCGAAAGCTCGGACAACAGTTAAAGCAGATACCTTAGCCCAGGCATCCACCATCTATTTACATATGGTGGCGTAACTCGCCCGGCGCTGCCTCCCTGTCTGAGTAAAGGTGTGTTCGCCGTCTGTCATCCATCGCTCCCACACCGCTCACAACTTCACTTTGAACGCCCTGTTTACACCAATGTCCAGCGGTTGGAATTCTTTTGTTAATCCTCCCGGAATGAAGCTCCGAATTAGTTCGCTTCACGTGGTTTTTCACAGTAGCGGTGAGCTGGGCGCGCATGGAGTCGCATATCAACAGGGACGGTGATACGTGGAAAAAACCATCCGGTCTCTTTACAGATAAACCTCTCAGCCACTCTCTCATTTTCTCCTCGTCCATCCAGCCCTTTTGATTGGCCTTAACGATGACTCCGGCTGGAAACTTTTCTTTTGGCAGCGTTTTTCTCTTAAAAATGACCATGGGTGGTAGTTTCTGTCCATTATCATGGCAGCCAAGAACAACAGTGAAAGCCGACTTCTCATGCCCTGTGGTGCGTATTGATACAGTGCTGATCCCCTTCTTCTCCACAGTATGGTTCATGGGGATGTCAAAAGTGAGGGGGATCTCATCCATGTTG
>JAOXNZ010000110.1:13729023-13749947 GCA_028566095.1 Kryptolebias brasiliensis | reverse complement strand
TCTCTTGTGTCCAAGTATTGTTCCTGAATTTTTCATTTCATGCTGAGTATGATGACACCAGTGAACAAAAAAGAATTAGGATACTATTTGTGAGAAACAAATACAGTTAAACATGGCACAAAAGTAAGGAAATGTGTGTTTGGTTGATTATTTATTTGTTCTAACAATACTTATTGGCAATAATTACTATATTGTTGGAAAACCTGTTTATTTCTCCTTAAATGGTGTCACATTTGGTAGGAAAATCCATTTGTGGTTGAGCAGCAGAGTTGAGTATGTGAACTGCACCCATGAAAAACTTGTCAAATCTTCTCTACCAAACAGCTTATTCTGCTGTTGACTCTTGTTTTGAGCTTCTGGTACCACAGGTGCTGACAATCAGGTGCACCTGTGAGCATGGATCTTTGCTACAGCACTCAGTTGATGTCTGCAAGGTGATGTTCTGCTGAACCAAGTTACAGCATTATTTGGAGTAAACTCGAGTACAATCTCCAAATTGAAGGCCCGGTTCCAACAGGGGGTGTCAGAGACGGGAGTGAAGTGGAAATCTCACGAGATGAAACTCTTCCATCAGTGGTAATCCCAAAGCTCCATAGTCTATCCTCCAAGATGACAACACTCCCCCCCACAGAGCGAGGTTTATCAGACACTACCTCCAGATATTTGGGAGTGGAGAGGATGGAATGACCTGCCTGCAGTCCTGACCTGAACCTCATTGAACACCTGTAGGATCAGCTGTTTGTTCCAGAGTGACCAACACAACCACACTGGCTGACTTATGACAAATACTGATTGAAGAACAGGATGCCATCTCACAGCAGGTTGTGACCAAGCTGGTGAGCAGCATGAGGAGGAGGAGCCAGGCTGTTGTGGCTGTGTATGGTTCTTCCACATGCTACTGAGGCCAATGTTTGTTAAATGAATAAATTAAGTGTTCAATAAGTCTTGTTTCTTCAGACTTCAATCATTCAATCTAATAAACACCAAACAGTCAATAAAAGAATAAGCTGTTTGACACTGGAAGAGAAGATTTGGTAAGTTTTTTCCTGGGTGCAGCTCACATACTGAACTCTGCTGCTCAACCCAGAAATGGATTTTCCTGACAAATGTGGCACCATTTAAGAGGAAATAAAGATTTATTGCCAAGAAGCATTGTTACAATTAATGAACCAACACAAATTTCCTGACTTTTTGTGCTAAGTGTACTAAAAACGAGTACCACACTTTTCAATACTTTAAGACTATGAAGGAAGCCTGTTTTACATAAGCATCTAATCAGAAATATGGTATTACTGACAGAAGTGCTACAGCTACCACTGACTTTAATGTAAATAACTGTTTTACAAAACTGACCAAAGCATAAAGGTTTATAAAACTGTGTTCTCATGAACCAAAAGGAAACTTATGAGATTGGAGTTGTTTTAAGACGGCAGCAATCCATTTTGTTCTTGGCCTCACTCCCACTAACCGTTGGCTTGTCAATCCGATCAGAATTATACTACTCTACAATCCGAGGTTATTTAAAGAGCTATCTACAACAAGTAAGATATTGATTGTTTATATAGTTTCTAATAATCCCACTTCAGCAGTTTTTAACTCTCAAATTTAAGATGAAAACAGATTTATCCAGTAAATTCCTGGAGAGGCATTTTGTTGGTCGACACCGAAATGTTAGAGTAATGTTACAACCAAATTAACGTCAAAGTGTCAGTGGGCAACACATTATCCCGCAGTTTTCTTTGTATCACAGTAGATTGTGCACATGATCCATTACTGAATTCCAATAATACATCAAAATTTATTTCTGCAAAATGATTTTGTTGAGAAGTCTAATTTCACTTTGTTTTATAGCTAATATTGTTAAAACTTATTAGGTTTTATTATAACTGAAAAAATAACTCATGTACTTTTCTTTGTTCACAAAATGAGGATTAAATTTCATTAAAAATACAGCTAATGTGCACAGTAGTTACAGTATGTGTTTACAGAACCAGTTTCATTCTCTTAATTACATGGATACTAGGAGCTGTTTTAAAGCTACTTTTAACAGAAAGAGGAGATAAATAAATGGGATTTCAGTTGGACTTTAAACTACACATCAAACGTTAACTTGATGTTGACTAGCTTGATGCTAACTAACAAAAAAAAAAAAACAATTGGTGTGAACTAAACTGAATAACTTTAAATACAAATCTGAGACCTTCACAACTTATCTTTGATTGTAGGTAAATAACTTTACATTTTGAGATATGTACTTATTTGCGTCCATGCTGAGAGATGATCTAGTTGTCTGTATTTTAAATGTAAGGTTTATTTGTCTTCTGAGGTTAAAATAGCTGCATTTTCTTCAATGACGTCACAAATGTTCTAAAAACAACAAATTCTCTACATTCCCTATTTCTGTAAGTTGTTTATCTTAGTAGATAGATTAGCCCAAACTGGGTTTTATAGAGAGGCTATGTTGATCTTTTATACACAATTGATGTGAAAAATTCTGACTGTTTGATCAACTTTTAAAATGTTCATTTTTTAATTGTTTTTTCTGTCCTTATGCAGACCTGAAAAACACTAGAATCATATTTCAAACCCTTAAGGACTGTAGGAACAAGTTTTACATTGACCCAAAGCAGCTGGCTAGCGGTATTAGCTTTAACTTGTCTTGTATCTCTCAGAAAGAAAGCAAATAGGCATTTTCCCAAATATGTTTCACAATTCTGCAAGTGTAGTTAATGTATATCAAAGAGTACTTTGCAAGCTGTACGACAAATGAACAGATATTTTCTAAAGAACCTGGGTGATTCACTGATGGAGCGCCCATGCAGCCTGACCGTATAGCCTAGATTGTGTAATATAAACAACGTTTATAAAACTTGTTTTTCTATTTGTACATCTACCAGCTGGACTACGTGCCTGTCTGTAACCCTCCTCCCTTCCCCCAAAATAACACAGTACTACATTTTTAAGAGCAATGGAAATAAGATTCATGATCGGTCAAGTAGAAACAGGTAGCTAAAGCTCCTGCTGTGATAGATTTAAAAAAAAAAAGAAAAAGGCGTAATGCTTTTAGTCTTGCTAAAGATATATGTTCTATTGATCGAGAACATCTGGTACATTCATCGTCACCTCTGCCTTTTTTCTTGAGGTACACCTAACTGACAGATTCTCCTCTTCAATCTTAGTGCTTTTTTGTCGAGATATCTTGAGGTACTGTACAATTTACAAACGCTTTCCTGAGTGTTATTTGTTTGTTTGTTTGTTTGTTTGCAGACACGAGGATCTGAAGGAGATGAATGAGAGACAGGGTCCAGATTACTGCCACCCTGATGGGTTACTGCTGCTAGCAAGACAAAAGGATGAAGAACCACCGCTGAATGCGACTGTCAATCTGTGTTTTTCAGACTCACTGCTGAGGTTTTAAAGCTCTTTTATAATCATCAGCTCATGCCATGAATGTAGATTGTGAGGCAAATAAAAGAAAAATCAGAAAGCACCACTTCAGGCACTTGGATAGCCAACTAAATCTCAAGAACAACAACGTAACATTATTTACAGACACGAGGGCGTCTCATGTAAAGCCGACTTGCTTGCAACATGTAAACGACACTTGGCTTGTCAAGCATTTCAATTAAATCTCTCGCTCGGTAAATGAAAAACTGCTTGTTGTCTCGTCAAACCAGGTTTCTGGGTGCATCTGAAGCCTGCTCGTTAGATCACAATGGGCTTGTGTTGGCCTTATGTGTGCCTTTTCCCTCTAGCGTAATGCTTTTGCCCTAAGGGGAGGAATCGTGGGAGCCTCTTTTTCTCAAGGGCAGTGTCGATCTCTTCACTGGCTGCAGCCAAACATTTTGTTCCACTCGGTGTAAGTGTCAATCTCTTTCTGTGATATACTGGCTTGGAATTTACAACAGACACTTTCAATGTCCTGGTAGGTGAGGGGCCTGATCTGGCCCCGGGGCATCATGCCCGTCATGTCCATGCCCTGTGCGGAGACGTGTAACAGACCTACAAGAGCCTCCTGGCAGAGTCTGGCCAGATCCAGTCCAGAGAAACCCTCAGTACGCTGCACAAGCAGGGCCAGTTCCTCCTCGCTTAAGCAGAATTTGTGCTGAGACTGGACCAGGACCAGGTTCATGATCTGATGGCGGGCTGCACTGTCCGGCAGGGGCACCAATACTCTTCGAGTGAAGTACCTGCGCAGGCCTTCCTCCATGTCTTGCGGTCTGCTTGTGGAGCAAACAACTAAGACTTGGCTGCCTCCGTCCTCACCTGAGCTCATAAGGACCGAGTCCAACTGGACGAGTAGTTCCCCCTTCAGCCGGTTGATCGGGCTCTCTTCGCTGAGGTGGGCAGACAGGATCATGTCCACCTCGCTGATGAAGAGTACAGAGGGCTGCCGGCAACGGGCCACAAGGAACGATGCTCGGATGATTTCTTCTCCATCCGCCAGCCACTTGGTGGCTAAAGTGGACCCGCTGAGCTGAAGGAACTGTGCCCCCAACTGACTGGCCAGGCAGCGTCCCAGCAACGTCCTACCACTGCCCCGGGGGCCAAAAAGCAACACGCACCGTGGGGCGGGTCCTAGACTGCTGAACATGTCTGGACGCAGAATAGGCCACAGGACCTCCTCCTTCAGGGTAGCCTTGGCCAGTTCTAGACCTGCAATGTCATTCCAATCCACTGGAGGGCCCTGCTGAACAATTTCCGAGGTCACCAGGTCCAGAAGGTGAGGGTCGCAAGTTTTTAGCTGCTCTTCAGCAGCCCGAGAGGAGGTGGATGAAGAGGAAGTAGGCCCTGGTGCTGAGTGGGACAGGTGGAGTCGGTGATCATCACCACCTTGTTCACTAAGGGAGGGGGAGGTGAAGTTAGCAAGCGAGTCTGCTGTACGGGAGCCCCCCAGGGTGGAGGATACATAGGCTGGTGGAGTCAGTGGCCCACCTGTAGCCTGACTGCCGTACTTCCTCTGCTGCTCCGATGGCATTGTGGACTGTTTCTGAGGATTAAAAGATAAAGATGACTTCTCTGCATTCCTGTCAAATGCACCCCCACCTGCGCTGTTAGAGCCCCCATTTGCACTGCTGCTGTCGGCGACCCGGTACATGGGGCTTTCTGCGGTGCTCCGAGCCTGGGCGTAACCAAAGTTACCATAAGACGGGTCTATCTCTCCTTGACCCGTCATGTAGAACGCCTTCCTCTTCAACGTGTTGGAGGAGCTACTGCTCAGAGGAGTGGGGGCAATTGGGGTCAGGTTGTGGCTCTGGTATGGGTATCCAGGTAAAGTAGAAGAGGGGGGAAGAGGTGTGGGTGCGGCAATGCCTGAGGGGAGGTACGAGGAGGGAGGGGGCGCTCCTCCAGGACTGTATCCCGGTCCGACTGAGCTCTGAGCCGGGTAGCCTGCTGGGGGGTAATTATAACTAGACAAGTTTGGGGAGCCTCCGTTGTAAGCTGGGACTAATGTGGGGTGGGAGGGCGGGGGAGGGGGCTGCAGCAGCCCAGAGCTGTGCAGAGGGGAGGGCAGTGCAGGGGTGGGGGCAGACTGGGAGCTGTAACTACTGTGCAGGTATGAGCCGCTGTACGTGGGGCCGTATTCCTGAGAGGGCATGGAAGAGGAGTGGAGGGCCGTGGCCGAGTGGCTCCCACAGCTGCTGCTGGAGTAGCTGGGTTCGCTCAGGGTGCTGGAGGCCAGGCCCGGGGAGCTGCAGATACCAGACACCACTTCAGAAGCCGCTGCCACACCTCCCTTTCTGACAGAAACCCCCTCTGGGATGCAGCTCATGGGGTAGACGCCATCCTGCCAGGGCTCCGGCTCGCCTTTCCGTCCGTTCATTGCTCCTGGGACTCCGGGCGCCTCGGAATATGACGTCGGCATCTCGAGGATGCCGGAGTACTTCTCAGCGTACTTCTTCAGCAGGTTGGAGGCGGTGAGGGCGGAGATGTCGTCGTTGGCCCAGGCGTACTGGTAGGCGGCAGAACGCTGCAGGTGGCCGGACACCACCCTGTAGGCCTCAGCTTTATGGGCTGGAGAGCGGGTGGTGGAGGAGATGTCGAAGTGTTGTTCAGCCCACTGGCTGTGCTCAGGGGTCCACTGCATCTTTAAGCCTTAAAGAAAAAGAGATGCAGGAGTTAGCACACAGGCATGCTAAAATCAGTTTTGCATTCAAAGGCCTAGCATCCCTTGAAGAAATGCACATCACCTGCCACCTTTCATGGAGACTTTTAAATTAAGATCATCCGAGGATGAGAAGTTGTAGCTGTTTAGGTCAAACCTTGTAAATGACGTTATGTCTGATCTTATGTAAGATCTCGCCAAGTATGTGTTGAGGATGACTCTTAGCTACTACCACACCAAATATAAGCTCAATATCTGTAAGAATGAGTTATACCTATTTATGTGTTTGCTAAGGTCAATTAGCTGTGATGGCCATCTTGAAATGGGTTGGCTCCAAAAGTTAATCAGTTGTAAATGTACATCCAGTGATTATTGCCTGAAAGTTTAATTAAAATCTGCCCATTGGTTTATGAGATATTTTGCTAATAGACCATAAAACAAACACACAGACACAGATACGAGGATTAAGATTACCACCTTTTTACCTTAAATAATAACTAAAATGAAGACACCTCCAAAAATGCCAGAAACAAGAGGGGAATGGTTTAAAAAAGCTGATCTTGTTCTAGAGGCTTACTTGGTAACGCACAGAGGTTGTGTAGGCAGCTCTACATTCAATGTTAACGTCTTCATCTCATATTTACTCTGGGAGCGTCGGCAGGTATTGTGCACCACAGATGGACAGTGGGCCGGCTGGTTTTCGGCAGCCTAATGCACCACGGACAGACCAATAAGACAGAGGCATTGAGGGTCACTCTCTAATCCCCAGCTCATCTGAGGTGGCTGGAGATGGGTTTGAAAATGTGCTTCACACACACACACACACACACATCCCCTTCTGCTCATTGTGCTTTCATTCAGCTCACAAACCTGTGCTCATACACACAGTCCCTTAAAAACAAAACAAAAACCTGCACTCGAGCACACACACGAGCCTGCATGCACTGACCCAGACGGACAAACACACACACACGCACACAGCAGCTGTGGCGAGCTATGAATTACAACACATTGTGTCTGAAGCTTAGTTCCTGTCTGCACAGCTCCACCTTGACCTCCTCTCTCCACCATCCTCTCCTCCGTCTGCTTCTCTCCTCTTTTTTTTCCTTCTCCCTCGATCATCCATTTTCCACCTCCCTCCTCCCCGAGCAGTCTTTATTTCTCCTCACCTTCTTTTATTCTGACTCAATCTATTTCGATATATATCTCCTCCTTTCATACCTTCCCTCCCTCCCTCTCTCTCCGGCATTCACCCCTCCTCTTATTTACTCCGCCTGTGCTGGCTTCGCCTCCTCCCCTTCCCCTCCCTCCGTGCTCCATCTCATCTCAGACACGCTCACCTGGCTCTCCCCTTTATTGCCTCGGGAGGCTGGAGAGCCACTGTTTCCTTTAATCCCAGCCAATGCCATCTGCAAACACTGACAGTGGCGCGGTGACTCCATCGTTGTCTCACTATCAAAGCCTTGATGCTATCAAAGGCTGGACGGGGCGTAATCACAGCAGCCGCACAGCAGATTGAACCCTGTTTGATTTGACTTAGTGCACACAAATAAAGGATAATATCGGTGTCATTTAGGCTGCTTCCTGTGACTTATTGACTGGCAGCAGTTGCATGTAGAGGGACCCACAGCTGGGGGTCCGCTGAGCAATCCCTGCCTTAGATTAGCGCGTGTTTTTTGTGGATGTGTGAGTAAAACAAAAACCATTCTCCTTCCTGCTTCCTGTCATCCATTTACAGTATGTTTCTGCAAACACGTACACATGGGGGGGGGGGAGAAAAATCAAATCCGTCGACAGTTTTCCTCTCTTATTCGAGGCCCAGTGTTTGTTTGGTAACAACACAGGCAGGAAGAGGAGGGGGGCGGGCGGGGGATCCCCAGACTCCTATTTCCTCTCTGATTCTCTTCTCCAGCCATCTCTCAGCAGACACCGGCGGCTAATTAGCAGAATGGCGATCTGCTAATTGTGTTAATTTACAACATTTCAGCCGAGGGGAGTCTAGCGGAGCCCTCCCAGCATACTGAGGAAGACAAAGAGCTGAGCCGAGGAAAGTTTTCTATTATCTGGTGAACTCGTTTAATACTGAGACTATGTTAAGTACGAGCAGCACTGCTAAGGGGGAGCATCTCCTGGAGCAAATACAACAAAAACAGACACTGTATTCTCAACGGGATTTCCCAACAGAACGGCTTTAATGTTAAAATGTTTCTCTCAAGTGGAAAAGAAATAAAAGAGTAAAGAATGACTTCATGTTTGCCAACACTAAGATGCTGTCATGTCTTGCGACAATATTTATCATTTCCACTAATGTTTTGCTCCCAAAGATGACAACATTTTAATTTCCTTTAAGTGATAGTTCAGATCTGTTGATGTGGGTGTCAGGATTGGAGTATTTTTGAGTTATTGTTTGAGTCTCTTCTGTATTAGGTTTATTGTTTTATGTTTCTGTAATTCTGTTTCATTTCTTGTTATTCCTGTTTAGTTTCATGTTAGTTTTTGTACAGTTTTTGCTGTCATGCTCAGTCTAGTTTTCTTGTGTCTTCCTCCTCATGTTCCCGGATTTTCCATAATTAGTAAGTTTTTGTTATTCAGCGTTTTTGTTTTGTTATTTAATAAATTAGTTTTACTTTGGAGCTCCTCTGTGTTTGTCTGCATTAGGGTCCAAATCCTCCGACCACCAAACGTGACGATGGGGTTTTGTGGAAAAGTTATGAATAATTAATATCTTACCTGTTGTGAATAGCTCTTTGAACAGTTTGGAGAAATAGATTAATTCTGACCTGATTGATGAGCTAAAGGCTGGTCAGAGCAAGGCTAAGACTAAAGCAGACTTTGCCGTCTTAAAATAACGCCAAAATCATTTTTCTTGAATGAATGCTTGTTTTTTTTTTCATGCCAGAATTTTAAACTAAGATCATGTTATTTTGAGAAATTATGCAGTTCGAGCAGTTTTAATTACATTTTGAAAACTTTATGTGCAATCTTCTGCGATATTGTAAAATCTCAAGTGATCCGATAGCATTTGGAGGATGTATTGGGGATGACTCTCAGCTTCTACCCATCAAATTTTAGCTTAAAATCTGTAGAAGTAACTTAGATAAACACGCAGACAAGTTTGTTTGTACCTTTAAGTTAAAAAACAAAAAACCCACAACGTTCACTGAAATAACTTGAAACTGACAAAAGTAATAAAAAGAAAGAAATTACTAAAAATCAACTAAAGAAAATCAGACATCACTTTTGAATTTTGGTTTAGTGGAATCATTAGAAAAGCTAAAAAAACTAGCCTTGACAATAAGAATGCTACCCTTAACTTAATATTTGTTTTGCACAATCTTTTGAGGCAACCAAGTGATTTCTGTAGCTCTCTCTGAGTCTTCTGCACCTGTCCACAGGTATTTTGGTCCACTCCTCATGAACAAATTGCTCCAGCTGTCTCAGGTTTGAAGGTTCCTTCTCCAGATGTTCAACAGGATTTAGATCAGAGCTCAGAGGCCACTTCAGAATGGTCCAATGTTTGGTTCTGAGCCATTCTTGGTGCTTTTAGTTGTGGGTTTTAGGTCATTATCCTGTTGGAGACCAAGCTTTCTGACACTGAGCTGCATATTTGGCTCCAGAAAGCCTTGATAGTCTTGAGATTTCATTGTTCACTGCGATCTGTCACTGATGACCCTTGACCTTTGAGTTCACCTCTAATCTCTTTGGAAGTTGTTCTGGACTCTTTGGTTACCATTCATATTATCAGTCTCTTCTATTTATCATCAGTTGTCCTCTTGTGGACACATCCAGGGAGGTTGTCTCCTGTCCTGTGGACGTTAACCTTCTGAATAATCTGAGCAGCTGTAGTCACAGGAACATCCAGCTGCTTGGAGATGGTCTTATAGTCTTCAACTTTAACATGATGTCAATCATTGTCTTTCTAAGCTCCTGAGACAACTCTGTCCTCAGCTTTCTGTGCTCCATGTTCAGTCTGGTACACACCATGATACCACAACTGCACTGTGACTACCTTTCACCCTTTAAACAGGTGGACTGACTGATTACAGGACACATCTTAGTTTGACATGTGCCTGTGGGCAAATTATTAAGTCAACTCCTTTCTAGGAGAACCATCTTTTTTATCAAAGCCAGTTTTTTTTTAATACTTCTGTTGAACCAAAATTCAAAAGCAATGACTGATTTTTATTAGTTGAGTTTTTGTAAATTGTTTTTCTTGTCAGTTTCAAGTTATTTCACTGACCCTTGTGTGTTTTTCATTCTTCAACAAAATGGTACAAAGAAATTTGTCTGCTTTGTAAGTGACAGAAAACTGAAAACAAGCAAAGTGGCTTTCAACATTTTTTTTAAACCGAATTATTCAAATTAATTTACAACATATTCACGGTAAGATGAATGAAACTGGATGAGTCAGGCTTGACAAACCTAATACTCAAGTTACTGACAAGGAGATTTAGCTTTTTGTTTGCCTCCATTTGAGGTTGGAAACATTAAGCATTGCATGCAGGTAGTCTCAGTCAAAATGTCTCCCAATCAGAGTTGCTGAAGTACCTATTTTGTTATATATTGGTATTAGCAAATAATTAACTGTGATGACAGTAAAAAAAAGATCTTTCATTGTGTGAATGCTGATTGTTTTCCTGTTCTTTATTTTCCTATACATTCAGCTCATTCAGCAGATAAGTGCTATGACTTTTGGTTTCTGTACGTTTTATAATTTTTTTAATATTTAACTGTATTTACAAATATTTTCCCCATAGAAACACATTGAGATTTCTACAATTCAAAAACATTGTTCTCGTTGAAATCAGCTGCTCTATTTTTGTCTTCTTATGCTTTACTTTTTAGCTATTGTTCTGCTACTTTTAACTTTAGGTAGCATTTTGCTCTTTTGAACTTTTAGCTAAAGTTTTGCTTGTTTTTGTTTTAACAACACAGTTTACCTTTGTCTGCAAATATCAGCAGTCATTCAGCACTCAGTGTTCACTCTACATTTTTACAAAAAAAACAAATGTCTCTCATTTTACCCTTCATTTAGTTTGTTTCTTTACTTGTGGTGGATCCATAGCAGCTGTGCTTCTCATGTAACAGAGAGTTTGATGTCCAGTATTTATTTACAAAAGAACATCTTGGTTAAATTACAAAGTCAGCTTCTCATTGCAGAAATACTTCAGTTTTGTACCTAATTCCTTTCAGTGTCCAGTGCTGCTCCAAGGATCATCACCGGCCACTGAAAGGCAAAAGGTGGGTGATAATGTTTTTGACCATGCCTGTGTGGGCAATTATGTCCGTTACCAAAATACCATAAACCACTGGACAGATTTTTATTAAGCTCTCAAAGTAATCATTGGATGTACATCTACAACTGATTACCCAATTTAAGATGGCCACCACAACTAACTGACATTAGCCAACACAAAAATGGTTTTAACTCAGTCAGTTTTACAAACAAGCTAAAATTTGCTGCTGAAAGTCATCCTCAATGAATACTCCAAGCATTAATACATTTTACAAGATTTTTCAGTATCGCATTAGATTATGCAAAACAACATTTAACCAAAATGTCTATAACTCTGTCATTTCTCATCAAAAGACAAAATGCCACCATGAAAGCGATATGGATTCCTTTAAGGAATATTAGGCTTTGTAATTGAGTGATGTAACCAGATTTTATCCTCAGGAAGCCAAAACTTTATACAAATTAGTGAAATCCTAACAGGATCCTTAATTCTGTCAAAAAACCAAATCCGTCCTCATCCATCAGACAGTTTAAAGCTGCTGTAAGGATTGTTTTTAAGCCTCATGTCTGTTCTTTTGGTTTGGTTGTGAACATAAAATCTCTATTGTTTCAACATGAGCTTTTCAGCTTTTCTAAATAATACATGGCTGCAGACAGGAGGAGGCTTTAGGCGAGATTCAGCCTCCTCTTCATCAGTAAAATATACTTTCTCTTGTAAACCAGCCGTGTTTCTGCCATCTGACTCGGGAGTGATATTAACTGCATGTGTTCTCACAGCGACTGTCCTCTCTGCAGATAAACAGATAAACTGCTATGAATCGCCTACATTTGGAGCCGTGTCCGTCTGCAGCCACTCTGCTGAGCAAATATCCACAATCACATCTGAGTTACAGAGAATTCAACAAGTTTTCACTCAGATCCACAATCTGAATCATACTATCCAGCCTTTTACTGTGATCAGTAACAGATATTATAAAAAAGTCAATTTTTATAGTCCATACTCTACTCTAGAGATCCCTAAATGGCGGCACGTAGTCCAAATCTGGACCCAAATGAAGTCTTGTCGGGACCCAGATTGGTTGTTAAATTTCATTAAATCAAAATTTTTACTTGCTATCCACACACACATTTTCCTCTATTACCAGTACTTTACGTTTGGGAGCACATCTCTTACAACATTTACAGTAATTTGTTCTGCACAGCAAAAGCTTTTCTTCGTATTTACAATAATTTTAGGTGGTGCAACTTTTCTACAATTTACAATAATTTGTTTATTTTAGGCAGCATAGCTTTTCCCACATTTATGATAATTATAGACGGCACAGCTTTTCTAGTACCTACAGTAATTCAGTTTAAACAGCGCACCTTTTCCTGCATTTATGGTCATTAATTTTAGCTAGTGCTACTTTTCTATAATTTACAGTAATTTATTTATTAGTATTTTCTTTTAGGCAGCATAGGTTTTACTGCATTTATGATAATTCATTTTAGGCAACAGCTTTTCTAGCATTTATGGTAATTCATTTTAGTCGGCGCAGATTTTGCAGAATTTACGGTAATTCCCATGTCTGGTCCGTCATTTTTCTCTGCTTCTCAGAGCCCATAGAGAGGTCAGGCCTGAAAAGACAATATGGTGATTGAAGAAAACTGGCATGGCTGTCATTAAAATAGAATTTAAATATATATACTCTGATCACCTTGTTGAATTTTAACCGAAGCCCACTGCTCTGCTCAGTTATAGCAGCAGATGATTTCCAGTATTCCTGCTCAAAACTGATTTTAGAATACCTGATATTTGTTTTGTAATACAAAGACATACAGACACATCTATGTATGATATCCTAAATTTTCTTAGTAACAAAACTGAACTGATACTTAGATGCTTTTTATTTGTTCTTCATTTTAGATAACCTTAAATTCCGAAAATTTAATCAGTGAACTTAAAACATAAAACTGACCAGATTATTTTAATTCTGAGATGGTTTCTATTACATCAATATCCAAAAATCTGTATTCAAATGCCTTCTTTTGCAGTGGCAAAAAAAATTCAAGAGACCCTGAAAGAAGAAATAGTGATTAGAGCAACAGAAATGATTTCTACTTCTTCTATCAGTCTTTGTGCATCACAGCTTGTGTCTAAGATTACTTTTAATGGGGTGATTACACCATATGGCCACAGAAGAGTTACAGCTCTAAGAAATCTGCTGAAAAAAATGAGCATCTGAAAACAGTCTGTGGTGTGAAACTAAGCCACAGAAATATATGATATATTTTAACATGAATTTAGCAAAGCACCTCAAAACTATAAACAACTGATTTTTGATATCTTTATTGTGAACTAGCGAACAAAATCAATGATGCTAGTAGGAAATAGTCTGCCAGGAAGATGCTGCTGTTTGAGACATTTTTTTACACGGCCCATTTCGGGGCCACCATTATTGACACATTTACCCACCCATAATATGTATGGTATTTCACACACATTTGTAAGGGTCAGTTAGGTTTTATAAAAAAAATATATACACCATGGCATGGTCTGTAAATAGCTTAATTAAAAATCAAGTTAGTTCTTTATTGATCAGATCAGAGCAATTTGTTCACAGTGTAAAACCTAAAGGGATAGTCTAATCATTTTTGAAGTGATGTTCTGTCTAATAGTTATCAGTAGTTAGTACCATCCTGTACCAGGCTAACATATTTCTCTACCACTCCAGATTTCCTCATACAACACCACAGCTCCTCTCCTGTCGTTTGCTTTCAATAAATCCACAAAACACAATGAAGTTCTTTTTCTGACCCTTTCTGTACTTCTCCATCAGCATCCTCAAAGCAAAGATGGCATCTGTGGTGCTCTTTCTTGGCATAAAACCATACTGCTGCTCCCAAATCAGCTCTGGTCTAAGTCTAGCTTCCACAACTCTCTCCCAGATCTTCATTGTGTGGCCCATTAACTTAAAACCCTTGCAGTTGCTACAACTCTGTACATCCCCCTTGTTCTTAAAGATTGGTACCAGCAGACTTCTCCCCCATTCCTCAGGTATTTTCTCACTCTCAAAAATGGTACTCTATTCTCTACACTTCTCCGCTCCTCCGGCATTTTCTCGCTCTCAAAAATGTCATTGAATAATCGAAAGTTCTCACTGCCATCTCTCCTAGACATTTCCATACCTCCACTGGTATGTCATCAGGTCCAACTGCCTTCCCCTTCTTCATCCTCTTTAAAGCTTTCTGAACTTCATCCTCACTAATCTTTTCCACTTCCTGGTCCACAGTTTTTATGACCTCTACTCTTCTTTCCCTTTTCATTCTCTTCATTCATCAGCTCCTCAAAGTACTCCCTCCATCTTCTCATCACACTCTCCTCTCTTGTTAGAACTTTACCATTACTATCTTTAACAAGCCTAACCTGCTGCACATCCTTTCCAACCTGGTCCCTCTGTTTTGCCAGTTGATAAAAGTCCTTCTCTCCCTCCTTAGTGTCCAGCCTCGTGTACAACTCATCATATGCCTTCTGTTTTGCCTTTGCTACGTCCCTATTTGTCTTACGTTGCATCTCCCTATATTCCTGTCTACTCTCTTCAGTCCTCTCGCTGTCCTATTTCTTCCTGGCTAACCTCTTCCTCTGGATAGCTTCCTGTACTTCACTATTCCACCAGCTCAGTCATCTGGAAGGTCTTTCTTACCACCCAGAGCCTTTAACAGCTCCTCTCTGAACTCCTCACAACATTCTTCCTTCCTCAACTTCCACTATTTGGTCCTCTTCTCTGCCTTTTCCTCTTCTTCACCACAACACTCATCCTACACACTACCATCCGATGCTGACTGACCACGCTCTCCCCTGCCACAACCTTACAGTCCACAATCTCCCTCAGGTTACCTCTTCTACACAGAATCTACTTGTGTACTCCTGCCTCCACTCTTATAGGTCACCATGTGTTCCTCCCTCTTTTGGAAATAGGTGTTGACTACAGCCATTTCCATCCTCTTGGGAAAATCCACCACCATCTGTCCTTCCTGGTTCCTTTCCTTGACACCAAACCTGCCCATCATCTCCTCATCTCCTCTGTTTTCTTCACCAACATGTCCATTCAGATCTGCTCCAATCACCACTCTCTCCTCCCTGGAAATACTCTCTATCACATCATCTAGATCCTTTTGAAATTTCTCTTTGTCTTCTACATCACATCCAACCTGTGGAGCATAACCACTGACAACATCCAGTATTAGACCTTCTACTTCTACCTTCAGACACATCACCCTATCTGACACTCTTTTTATCTCGACTTGCTAATTCCTCCTTTAGAACCACCCCTACTCCATTTCTTTTGCTATCCACACCATGGTAAAACAGCTTAAACCCTGCCCCAATGCTGTGAGCCTTGCTACCCTTCCACTTCATCTCTTGCACACATAATACATCTACCTTCCTCCTCTGCATCATGTCAGCCAGCTCCCTACCTTTGCCTGTCATTGTCCCTATGTTTAGAGTTGCTACCCTCAGTCCTACACTCATGACTTTCCTCTTCTCCCTCTGTCTCCTGGCATGTTTCCCTCCTCGTGGTCTTCGACTAACAGTAGCACAATTTTCTGCAGGCACCTTGTTTGTCAACAGCACCGGTGGCGGTCGTTGTTAACCCGGGCCTCGACCGATCCGGTATAGTGTCGCTTGGATGAACTCTCATGTTTGTTTTGGCAAAAGTGTTTTACGTCGGATGCCCTTCCTGACACAACCCTCACCATTTATCTGGGCTTGGGACCGGCACGAAACATACACTGGCTTGTGCTCTCTGGTGGCTGGTTTCTTTCTTTGTCTGTCTGTATGTTAGAAAGATTACATAAAAACTTATAATAATAAACAGATTTGGATGAAATTTTCAAAAAAAGTTGGGGTTGACACACAAAAAAATTGCTTAAATTTTGATGGTGATCCAAATCATGAACTGATTCAGGATTTATTTTTAAAATAATTTTCTTCTATGCCTGTCATGGTAGTTATGTTTGTTATTGGTATTTTTCTTCAGCACTTATCATTGTGAAATGTTCATATGTGAAACCCTTTGTGATATAAGAATGTGTTGTTGTTCATTCACATAATGCTATACATCAGTTGGCAGTTGAGTTGATGTTGAAAAAAATGATTTTATTTCTCCGGTTTATTGGTGTGTTTAGTTTTTGTTGCAACAGTCATATATATAATGAAAATAGAATATGATCCAGAAGTACTCTAAGTGGACAGTGACCCTATGGCCTTTGTGGAGGTTTGTGCTCTCGGGTGCTTCTAGTATTTTTATTTTTTGCAATCTTTGAGAAAGTGGCATTTTTAAAACTTTAGTACACCCAAAATTGAATTTTTGACCAGTCCAGAAAAATTCCAGTCTGGAGTTTTGCGAAGGCCGTCCACCCCCCCACCCCCCACCGACTCGAGTCGAATCTGCTATCCACCAAAGAAGCTCTGTTTTTGGTCAAGCCTATGCGAGTCCGTCCACTGTCACACTGTCAGAGCTGTTTTTTTATTACCTTGAGGAATCATGGTGAGAAAAATCCTGTATCTAAGAGGAATGCATTATTCAAAATATGATAAATATGGGATCAAAAAAATGCATTTATAATAAGTTTCAATGGGTCAATTTTCCCCCAAAGGAACACTAACGGGTAAAATGACTGAGTTAACAGAGGCATTTGAAACAAATCCGACAAAGGAAAAAAACATTTCAACACAGTGTTAGGGTTATAAAACAAACAAAAAAAATATTTGTGGTCAGTTTCTCCCTAAATGACTGTAATGATTGATGATTGTAATTGTATCATTACAAAGACCTTATAGACCAAAGCATCTAGATTGGCCCTCATCTAATCTTAAAACTTCATATCTCTACTATCTACTACAGGTAAGACACTGTCTAATCTTTTGTACTCCACACAATCCAACATAAAAAAAGCTGTGGACCAACAGGCCCGTTTTAATTTTTGTTTTTTTATTTTTTATAATAAAAGTTATATTTCACTATAAATAAGGAGTGGTGTTTTAAACATTAGATTTTGCCTTTTAGGGTTTTGGTGACAACAGCCAAAAAAAAACCCCATAACCATTAACTCTAATAACCAGACAAATAGCACTTTAGTAGCTTAAAAATGTATAAGAAGAGAATTTCTTCCTAGTGGGATAGAATGCAAACAATATCATGAGTAAAAATGGATATTTTTTTGATAGAAGAAACCCATTATGACCTCATGTAAGATGTGGGTGTTTTTACCTTTTAAGCCTGGAGGGACGCACATGTTGCATTAACATTTTAAAGATGCAAACTTCAAGTTTGCTAGAAAATACTCAGGTGTCAGAGGACTTTTTAAACACAAAGCCTCAGGACATATTGGCTTGAGAAAAATGAATGGAATATGAAGGAGATGAAGAAAGAGGAAGAAAAAAACGCCTGCCTTGGCGCCGTCTTTTGCCCGCTCAGTTTGACACTCCATCAAACTTCATTTGGTGAGTTGTTTAAAGAAACACAAATCTTTACAATTCCATCATTAATAAAGATAACATATATAAAAGAAGTGTGTCAGGCCCCATCAAGGCTTTCATCTCTTCTATAATGAGGTTAATGCAGAGACGCAGTGATTACCCCAGCAATGCAAATGAAGGCCAAATGATAACTTGCACTATTTAAATAAGGTAATAGCGATTACTCTACGTTATTCAAATGAGGACAGACGCTTTGAACTGAGCGCTTTGAACTCGCTGCTCCTTCTTCAAAACATATGGAGGGGAGATGGAGGAGGATTGACTTTGGGATCATTCAGGGGTGTAGCCTCTAATTCAATGTGATGTAAGAAGAGGGGGGCAGGAGCAAAGCAATGCTACTTAATGTGGCGGTGAAAGCTGGGGGCATTGGGGGCTAACTGCACCTCTTTTAAGGTAAAAATAAAACATTTTTTAAGACATTCTGAAGGGCGCCAATTCGACTGCTGCCCAACAGTCTCGCAAAACCATGTAATGATCTAAGAAATAAATAAAAAATGTAAAAACATCAAAAGAACTGTTAAAGCTCCTGCCAGTGGCTCATTTTGGTCCCCATAGTAACCAGACATCTGTGTCAGTCACTCCCTGACAGCCAACTTTAGAGGCAGACAGAAACAGCCTAAAAAAATAAGCCTCAAGCAAACAGTTGCGGTGTAAAAACTATAGGTTGTACTTTAAAAATCCTAACAGAAGACTCAGAGGGTCACAAATGTGAATTTTAATGTATCTACAGTGTTTTATTTTGCAGATATGACAAGTTAAAAAGACCCCTCACTTCCAGGTTTTAAAATAACATTTTGAGTTAAAATATAAATAAGGTCTATGGAAGTTTGACTGTACTCTGTATTCTGGAAGGATTTAAGAGAAAACCATATAAAAGAGAGACACGCTGACTGAAAGAAGACAAGAATCCCTACAGTTTGATGTATAATTTCTATATGTACTAAAAAAGCTCTGGGAGCAAGAATGGTTTGTTTGCAGATTTTGAAAAGTTTAGACAGCTGAAAACTTGAACATTCTATGGAAACATCTCCACAAATCCGGAAACTGCGATTGTGCAAAAACAGGTAAAGTTAACAAAATGTCTGTTCAGTCATGTAAAGTCCAACTTTCTGTGACTTGCCTAAACTTTAAATGATGTTTCTGCTAAGAAATATGTCTAAACTATAGAGCTGTTTTTATTTCTCCACATGTTTTGTAAAAATTCTGTTGTAGATATGAAAATGCATAGGTTTCAATCAATGTCAAAAGATTCAAAGAGAAAAATAAAATGGTTGAGGGCTTTTGCTTTTTCAACATTCATAATAAAAAAAATACCAGATTTTTTTGCCTTTAAAGGCTGTGAACTTTCAAGGATATTAGCGCTTTTAAACTGGATGATTCTGCTTTTATCCAAGCAGTTTACAAGTGGACACATGCAGTATGGTGTGTAAGCTCGGAGAGAAGAAGAAGAAAAAAGGCGAGGGATCTGTTTGCTGCAGAGAGAAAGGGGGGGAAAAAGGGAGTGAGTGAGATCGTGCACTCAGCTGAAACAACATCCAACAGAAATCTTCTCCACCCTCTGAAGCCTGCCAGTGTTTTCCTCGTCGTCCTCCGGCCTCCGCATCGAGAAGCCTAATCATTCTCATTATGCTCTGCGTCCATCTGCATCAACAGAGCTGCCCATTACTGTGCGTTTGTGTGTATATGCGGTAAACAGCTCTTTAGAGAGCGCTAATGAGCTCTTTTAAGTCTGTCTGCTGTGTGATTCTGCGAAGCGGGGTGTCGGAGCAAACTGCCCATTTTGGTAACGTCATAATTAAGTCGTCCGTGTGAGTGTGTTGAGGAGAGAAACCAACGCATACACAAACAAAAGACAGACAAATGTGTGTCTTTGTCTTTCTAATGTAAACAGACATGAGAGACCTTCAAAAACAAACTATCGTGTTGGATATCTCTGGGGTTTTTTTATAATAAATTTATGACGTCTTCGGGCGACAAGCGATAACTTCATCAAGCCAGACCTGTTTTCACGCACCACCTGGGAAATCTAACTTATTCAAATCCTTATCAAATACACCAGAGGGCATCTCTTAACCTCTCAATCACTGCACCCCAACCTACAGTACAAAGCTTTTGTTTAATGACGTGTATTCTCATGCGCTCAGGCTTTGTGTGTGTTCGACAACCTCCGGACTGCCTTGTTAATGAGTCCTGCATGCCGTGACTAAGCCACGGGCTACACAGTGCTGGAACACAACCTGTAGTACAGAGTCAAATAATGTGATTAGGTCCTCCAAAACGCAATTAATTATCAAATTAGTCATGAGCTTGTGTGACTCAGTGACACACACACGCAATAATCAAACCCGGGTTCATCCGCCCTCCCTGAAGCAACACCCGCAAGCCAACAGGCATCAAAAGAGCAGGTAATTACTTAAAAAAAGAAAAAGAAAACTATGGCTGCAAGTTTATTGTCATTAAAGGAAATGTATATCAAAAAAACAAAACATAGCAAAAATTTCTATCTGGGGTCACCAACACAATTCTCTGAGCAGAGTCTGCAGGGACCAACATTTATTGCAAAATGAAATTAAATCAAAGATTTAGGCAAGTTTTGTATCATATTGTTATATTTAAAATATAATGTATTTTTACAGTATAAAATATTTATTGTTTTCATTTATGATGTTAACTTTCTTGCTAAATTAATAGGCAAGTCAGTGAGAAATAATTTAATACTAGAGACATACAGATGGGGACAAGTTTGTACCATCTGTTAAAGAATAAAAACCCCACAAATGTCACTGAAATAACTTGAAACTGTCAAAACTAATAAGAAAAACACTGACTAAAAATCAACGCTCTGCTTTTGAATTTTGGTTCACCAAATTATTTTATAAAACAAACTAATAAAACTGGCCTTGACAAAAAGGATGGTACCCCTAGAAATAATTTGCCCACAGGGACATATTAAACTAAGGTGTGTCTGTAATCAGTCAGTCCGCCTGTTTAAAGGGTGAAAGGTAGTCACAGTGCTGTTTGGTATCATGGTGTGTACCACACTGAACATGGAGCACAGA
>JAOXNZ010000110.1:13716579-13727621 GCA_028566095.1 Kryptolebias brasiliensis | reverse complement strand
GGCAAGGAGAGGTTCCCGGTGGGTGAGCTGGGGTGCCACCAGGCCTGGGTGACCTGCAGCACGAAGCCCGCTCAGGTCCAATTGATTTTTGTCACACTTTCACATTTTTCTACTGGAAACGACGACTGGTGGTGAAACCAGCAAGGATCTCTGTTGTGGTATGTATGAATTGCTAAAATAGAAAATGCAGAGCTTTTGAAGTGTACCATTTCCTTATTTCCATTAAATTTCTGACGGTAACAGAACTAAGAAAGATCTGCATGAATCCAGATAATATGACCAGAAGAAACAATGACAACAAGTCTTCTGTTTGGCGACCACACTTTGTGATGACTATGAAAAAGAGATGTATCAAGTTCATTTGTTGGAGCAGTTGCATCATGACTGTGGAAAATTTCAGGTACATTTCCAGAAACTGTCTACAAACCTTCTATGGTAATTATGAGAATTTATAGGAGTTCATTGGAAATTGGGAGTAATTTAAACAAACTGTATCATAGCCAAACAAGAATATAGACACTTGTTTAGTCATAGGCGAATAATGAGTTTGATCCAAAGTTTATGAAAATTTAATGACCTAATTTGGATATGATGACGTCAACCATCCTAATCAGAGAACCTTCAGAGAACAATATTTGTTTGTAATTCATTTGTAAACTGATGTACACAACTCTGAACTGACTGCATGATGTTTATGTTTCCATGTCATTGTTTTCACATAAAACAATGAAAATCAGTGAATTGCAAATCACACAAAAAAACAACTAAACAAAACCCTGAAATGTCAAAATCTATGTACAGAAAATGTCAAATTTTATTCAGACAATTCTGAACAAAACTACTTACTTCTTATTTGATCATTTGGTTGTTTCTGTCATTTTATCTACATAAAAACAAAGCTCAGTAAATTGCATTTCACAGCAAAACTATTTACAGCTCAGCACAAAACTTTTTACATTTTACTATTCCCATCTGTCCCTACATGTCCCATCTGTCCCTACATGTCCCATCTGTCCGTGCATGTGCAAGTTTATCATAGTTTAGGGTGTGGTACCTCTCTGCATGGAACAGCAATGAAATCTGGTCGCTTTAGTCAAGATTATGCTAAAATATATTTCCTCAACAACATTTAAAATCCCTAATAAGGGAAAAACTTCAATATTTTAAATTCCTGTTTATTTTCATAAACTCGCATTAATTCCCATGGAAAGTTTTCAACCCTAATTGCAGCCCCTCTGAATCATAATAGAATTGTGATGTGCAGGCAGGAAGTGGCCCACGAGTCACCAGTTGATTATCACTGATTTAGTGGATGAAATGCTAAAGCAAACAGAGAGCGCAGGGAGCATTTTGATGACAAAAAAGTCGCAACTGACATTGCGATATTGAACAATATCACAGTTGCACGTTTTGCCAATATTGTGCAGCCTGAAAAAAAAAACCAGATTTGTTAGAAACAAAAACTAATAACAGAAAAAAAACAAAAACTAACAGCATCTCTTTCTTTTTGGAACAGCCAGCAAATCCAGACGCTCCTCTGAAAACAACCCGAATCTTTGAAGCTGTTTCTATTCAAGCTCAGCCGTGGTGTACATTCCAGCGATTAGACCGTTGCAAAAAGCAATGACAATAACAACAACAACAACAAGAGACGAGAGAAAGCATAGGGAGTTCAAAGTCTAGGCAGCGAGCAGTGACCAGGAGAGATGAGCTGTCACTAACTTAAAGACAGTAAAGAGGGGGGAGGGATCGCAGACGAGATGACAGCTCGGAGCTGCCACATAAGAGCCTCTGACAAATGACAGCAGCTTTAAAGAAAAAAAAAAATCAAATATTCATTGTAATCAGTGATCTTTGACCGTGTGATAAGTTTGCACAGTGAAACTTTGAAATGTTTATGAGGCGGAGATTTAGATTTACTGGAGGTATAGAAAAAGCGCTGAAAATATTTAATGACGACTCTGAACCCGGAAGAAATCAGGACTTAAGCAAAAGAAATCTCTAACTTAATTCCGCCGGCGTATCATGGCTGCCCCGACTGCGAGTATCAGATCTTCCTCGGAGCTGTATAAATTGACACAGTCTAAATTTCCTTTTACTACACCGACTATTGAATGGGTGGGTTAAATGGGTAGGGCGCAGTTAAACAAATGCTCCGGATCAAGGAAATTGTGCGTGCCTTCTTTTGTCATTCAGAAAGGAAATTGAGAGATATTCAGCGGGGGCCCCCGAGCCGCTAACGCACGGCATTCATCTATAATGCACTCGGCCTGTCCGTCAGATACTCCATTTCCTGTGACTAGCGCAGCGTGCCTAATCACCCGGTGCCACACAGGGTTCCTTTCCTCAAACACACACACACACACACACACACGTGGTCACAAAGGGGAGAATGAAGATAGACACATAGAAACATCAGGCCCACGGAGACGATATTCTTATCTGCTGGACAAAACATCTGTAAAGACTCTCAACACAACTGTGCTCTAACAGGGTCACAACCCCCGCAGCATCTTCGCAACTCCACTTTCATCACTCAGAAACTGTTCACGAGGCAAAAAACCCCCCCAAAAAACACACCATCAATGAAAGAAAAGATGGCTGTGACTTACACAGAGTAGCATGTTGTCACAACAAGACAAAAAGAAAAAGAAAACTGCAGATTAAAACACACAAAAAATGCGTGCTTTATGTAAATTTCTGTTTCGTCTTTCCAATGGAAGTTCAGCCAGATCGAAAGTCGTCCTTTGACCTCTGTCTTACTGCTGATCTGTAAAGCTTTGATGAATAATTTATTAACTTAAACTACAGCAAATAACTTTTAAAACTTGGAAACTTGACAGGGTTAGAAGCATCAAGACCACATGCTCTGTTACTGTGGTCTTATTGTAAATTAGAGAAAGACCACCATATACTACAACATTTTGGTTGACAAGGGGTTCAACCTTTGTCAGTCGTTGCAAAGTGAAATAAAGTTGGGCAGTATTTAATTAAAAACACGATTCAACCTTCCTCAATTTATAATACAGTATACAGTATTACATCTGCCAGCAAAAGAATTATTACTGCCTGTAATTCTGGATATTTTTAGGGTATATTTTAATTTTAATTATAGGCCTTGCATTCCTTGAAGGAGTGCATATTGCCTGCTGCCTTTCATGTCAGAGTTTTAGACCTAAGATCATCTTATCACCAGAAATAAAGTTGTAGTCATTTTGGTCAAACATTGAAAATGACTTTCTGCATCGTCTCATGCGACAGCTTGTGTGATCTCACATGATCTGTGAGCGCTCAGAGTATGTGCTGTGAATGACTGTCAGCTCGCCAAATTTTAGCTCAATATCTGTAAAATTCACAGAGTCATTTCTATGTAGGCTAAGGTTGATTAGTGGTGGCGGCCATCTTGTATTGGGTTGACTCCAAGAGTAATTAGCTGCAGATGCATTAAAGTTTATTCACTAGTTTGTGAAATATTTTGCTAACAATACCGACAAACATCATCACGCCACATAAGCCTTCAGCGCAACAGTGTGACGCAACAGAAGTATCACTGCTCAATTGTGTCATTGTCTGTGTGTTCATTTGTCTCTGTCTGTTAGCGAAATATTTCATGAACAAGGGGGTAGATTTTAATGAAACTCTCAGGAAGTAATCACTGAATGTACATCTACAACTAATTAACTTTTGGAGCCGACTGACTTCGAGATGGCTACCACAGATAATTAACCTCAGCCAACACAAAAATGGCTGTAACTCAGTCAGTTTAATGATATTGAGATAGAAATCGGTGTGGTAGTAGCTGACAGTCATCTTCAACACATACTCTGAGAATTACTTGTTGCACAAGATCTTTATTTAGCTCAGAAGGAAAAAAACCAGAGCTGTGGTCCATTCTTCCTGCCTCTTTGCTCCTAACCAGCACATGAATTCACTGACCAGAACAAATTTTGACTATTTAATCGCCAATCACAAACAGACTTCTTGATCGCGCAAGATTTTTGTTCAAAACGGAGGCATGCAAGCTAGCTCAAGGAATGATACTTTTTAATATGGCTTATTTATTAAAGACATTAAAGCCATAAACTAAAAGCTTAGCATTCCTTGAAGGAATGCATATTTTTGCTGCTTTTCATTTTAAACTAATATCTTATGATGAGAAATGACAGTTGTAGCCGTTTTGTAAGACCTTGAAAATAAACTGTGCAATTTCATGCGATACCTCACATGATCTGCTAGCATTTGGAGTATGAGTGAATGACTGTCAGCTACTATCACGCTCAATATTTGTAAAATTCACTGAGGTATAACCATTTTTTAATCCTACAAAGGTTGATTAGCTGTGGTGGCCATCTTCCATTGGGTTTGCTCCAAATGGTAATCAGCTGTACATGAACAGCCAATGATTATGTACGGAAAGTTTCATTAAAAGCTGTTCAGTAGTTTATGAGGTTTTAATAACAGACAGAGTTGATTCCAGCAGGTCAGTGGTGTCCAGTCCTGATCCTGGAGGGCCTCTATCCTGCGGGTTTTAGGTGTTTCTCTGCTTTGACACACCTGATTTGAATGACTGAGTGATTAACAGGCTTTTGCAGAACTTGAAGACCTGCTGAAGAGCAGACATCATGTTAAAGGTAAAGACTATAAGACTATAATGGCTAAGTCTTGCTCGATAAGTTAGCAGTTCTAGTATTGGGATCAGTTTCAGCTACTACCACAACAAAGTTTAGCTCAACATCTGTAAAGCTGACCAAGTTATATCTCTGTTGGTGTTTCCCAAGATTGCTTTGCTGTGGCAGCCATCTTGATCGGGTTGTCGCCAAAAGGTAACCAGTTGTAGATGTCCGGTTGTACAGAGAAACACATAAATGGAAATTTGAAAACAGATTGGTTTATACAAATAATGTATAGCGGTGACCGATATTTGTACAACAGCTCATTTATTAACTTCTATTTTTGTTATTACAAATAATAAATTACACGAAAAAGCTACAAAGGGTCACAATCAGTGACTCTGTGTAGCTTTATGTTACGAAAACAAAGTTAAGTGGCATCTTTTTCCTGCTCACAAAAGAAATGGCTCCTATTCAAAAACAGAAAGTAAAACTAGCTCAAAAACCTGGGTTTGAAGAAGTAAAAACAAGATCCTGAATATTAAAGTTATAATTTTACAATCAACAAATAGAACCATTTGACTTTTCCCTGTACTATAACACAGTAAGGAAGCTGTGCGTCAGTTAAGGACCATTTCTACAGATACATCAACATTCTCTACAATCAGTCCTCACAGCTACATGCACCTGAGGTGAAACCAGCGGGATCTTTCAAAGCGGCCCTGGGGTTAACGTGGGGCCACACACTATCAATACCCCTCTGACGTCTGGATCCATACCTGTGAACCACCACCACTTTGTTTACCTGTGTGCTCAGTAATTAAAATAGATTTCTGAGGGGAGGTTTAATCCTTTTAGAAATGACATTGATCCCACTTCCAATTCAAGGGAGCCAGGGTGTTTTTTTTTTTTTTTTTTTGGCCATTCCCCCTCTCCTTCCCTGTGCTCCTTCATCCTCGGTGGAAACTTTGGAAAGTCCTCGACATGAAGGGCGTCATTTACGGGGAAGGGGGCTGGAGATAATAGAGAGGAAGCCTCTAACCTCGCCTAAAGCTGTCTGTCTTCGTAAATAAAATGAGATAATTATTGAGCGAACAACATTATACGCCGACGACGCTGTCTTTCTTCGACCCCCCCTGCGAGCGGCGCGGTTGTAAATCTCAACAAACACGGTGCTTTTGGACATTAAGTGCTCACTAAGCACAGAGGATGCATCATATTTCAAGAGCAGGCGTTGTGTGTGGGTGAGGAGCTGGGGGAAAATGGAGTGTAATGGTTATCCATTATCTTATACAGCAACGGCGGCAATGATCATTTTCAAGTGACTCATTTCTGGAAGTACCTGTCTATTGGCCACTTGGAGTAAGACTTTGATGGCTAATCCAAAACAACTATTCAGAGGTCGTTTACAGCAGCAGCGCTCAGACACTCGGCACAAGAGAACGCTCCAGCCTCCCTCATTATTCAAATCCAATCCTCAGAAAGATCCACATCACAAACAGCGGCTCCGCAACACCCGGAGTGGGCGATTACCTACACAGCATGCTCTGAACCGGAGTGGAGGCATTAACAATGCGTCAACAAATGAATCTATCACAAGTTTGAAAGCGTACAAGAGATATTTGCCTCTATAATGAAACAGGGACACTTGTTTTAAGACATTAATGATCACTTGTGGAGAAAAGAGGCTGTAGTTTAGTGCGTGAGGAAAACTTTCAGATTATTCAATCATATTTTATTATTCTGGAGTGGTATTTTTAGAGGAGTGGGTGCCGTGTTTGTTTGTTGTGTGGTCTCGGCTCCACATGAACGCTTACTTAACACCACACTGATTTCCCCCTCAGCAGTTAGAGAAAAACCAGCCGATGCTCAATGATGCATCACCGTGTTTGTTGCCGCCAGGCTGTGTGTGTGTGTGTGTGTTATCGTCGCTGGCACGTAGACAGACAGTCCAGGAGCGACTGCTGGAGAGCCACCATCTGTGGATGCGTTTATGTCTGTCTGCAGTCAGCTGCGTGGGTCTCGCTGCTTATTTGTGAGAGTGTGTTTGTGTGTGTGGAGAAGGTGGGGGCAGAGAAGTGGGTTGATGGTGTGTGTGTGTGGTGGGTGGGGGTGCACACAGACAGCAGACTGGACCACAGCTCTGTGGTTTTTCTACCTTTAACAACAACGGGCTGACTCTGTGCCAGATAATTACACCGAGCAAACTTTGTTTAAAACTTTCCCAGCTAGAATGTAGATTTAGATTTTTTTTACTCCCTAAAAACAAACTAAATAAAGCTAATTAAAGATTGCTCGTTCCTTGAAGGAATGCATGTCACCCGCCACCTTTCCTAATATTATGTTAAGAAATTATAAAATTGTAGCAGTTTGGGTCAAAAACTCTCAGCTACTACCACAAAAAAACAAAAAACAAACTTGACTGAATTGTTGCCATTTATGTGTTTTCTGAAGTCAGTTAGGTGTGGCAGCCATCTTGAATTGGATAGACTCTGAAAATGAATCAGTTGTAGATGTACATCTAGCAGTTATTTCCTAAAAGTTTTAATAAAATCTGTCCAGTGGTTCACGAGATATTTTGCTAACAGACAAGCAGGGTTGAATCCAACACGATCTCACACAATGAGTAGCTCTTGGAATATGTCTTGTGTATGAAACTCAGCTACTAGCACACCAAATGTTAGCACAATAATTGTTCAACTGTCTGAGTTATGAACATTTTTGTGTGTTTCTAGTTAAGTTAGCTATGGCAGCCATTTTGAATCAGACTGACTTCAGAAGTTAAATGTACTCACTGCAAACTATAAAATCAAATGTAAAAAAGGTAATCCTGAACTATATAAAATGGTGCAGTTTGAAAGAGGTTACTAAAGTACTTTTCCATCTGCTGTATATTAATATTAAATATACAGTGCCTATAAAAAGTATTGAATGTTTTATGCTTTTATTGTTGCCATAAATCAATTACAGTCTAAATAAATTGGCCTTCTTTATAAAACAAATCACTGTCAAAGTGAAATCAAATTTCTACAGAGTAATACCACTTAAATAAAAATGTGTAATGTAAAATGTGACAGCATAAATATTCACCCCCTTTAAAAAGACTGTCCTAAATCAACTCAGAGAAAAGATTATTAAAAAGTTAAAAGTCAGAGGATGATAGTAAAGGATTTGCAAGACCCTAAACATCCCCAGGAGTTCAGTTAAATCCATCATCATGAAATGGAAGGCATGTGGGACATGTGTAAAGCTACCAAGTGCGGGTTGTCCTCACAAACTGAGTGACCGTGAAGAAGGAGAAGAGTGAGAGAGAGACCACGAGACACCTGTGAGCTCTCTGAAGGAGGTCCAAGCTTCAGCAGCTGAGATGGGACAGACTGTATATAAAACAACTGTTCACTGGGTTCTTCACCAAAACTGTTGTGAGTGAGTATATAAAACATCCAACACTGGTTTTGAACGTTGTCAACCCATTTGTGTTCTCCCACTCACTATGTTCGGATCAATACCAAATGAACTATAAATAATATGATTATATTATTAACGTAATTTATTATTACAGCAATATGTGATTCTTTAGTCAGCAGTAGTTACATTAGTAGTTACATTTCTGTTTAAATAAAAGCAATTGGAACATGCAATATGTTATAATTTTTTTACGTAACTCAGTGAATGTTTTGTTTTTCTTTCACTCAGATATTGTCACAGTCTCGTATCGGCTCATGACTACAGGTAAGAGGGAGCAGGAAGGCCTGTTGGCTGAGGTCGAAGCTGTGAAGTTTAACTCCATCAATAGGAGTGGATTTGCTATATTTGAGCTTTACACATTAGGAAGAAGAAGTGCTCAGGTGTGAAACATAAGACAAGTTAGTGAGGACTGTGTCTTTGAATCCACTGTGGCCTGCAATATGCTGGAATTCACACAGGTTGTCTAAACAGTCACAGCGGATCAATACGACCATCGATCGGTGGCATTGAGACTGAACTGGTCGTGTCGAGGGGGCAGGAGATTCTCACTAGAACTCTCTGCAGCAGCTCGCTGGAGGACGAGGGCACACACAACCACTATACACACATCACACACATTAAAGTAGAAACATGTATTTTACAGCCGACGATCACAGAGGTTCATCAATGTATGGAAACAGATTTCTGAACCCTCATTTCTGAGTATTGCAAACATTTTTAAAACGCTGACGTGTCTTCATCAGAGTCCATGTGGACACTGAACTGAGGCAGGTAATTACAACAGATATTCGCAGAGGATTAAGCCAAAAATACAAGCCTATTGGTCAATCTACAGGAGGGTGGGACTCACCAAGGTGTCCACCCACCCAAACAAATCACAAAGTACAGACTCAAAAGAAAAAATCTGTGCAAACGTGATAAAACAAATTACACTGATATAGCCACTGACATACAGATACCAACAATTACAATATAAACAAGAAACAACTGACTTAGTGGCTATTGAATATAAACATGCAAGTTTATTTCTTCATTAATACCAAACAGTTGAACTGTATTAACAGTATGGATCCAGTAGGCCTCCATGAAGCAATAGATTGATAATGTCACCTTCTCTGGTGAAAGGTGACATGTTTTTCTATCTCCCAGAACTTCAACATTGCTGTAGAGCCATGATTAGTCTGGCTATTGCATAATCCCTATTTTGAGCATGTTTTTGCACCTGATTTTATAATAAAATAGGGGAGCAAAATCGGGGATGTCATGGTTTCTACATAAGGGCAAGAAAAGGCCTGATTAACAGTCCATGCTTAGTTGGTGTAATGGATAATGCAAGGCACTTTCAACCCCCACAGTTATTAGTCCTCCGATTTTTTTTCTTTTTTAAACAAACTGTGGAGAAATGCCATGATTTACCTATATATAATGCAGCCATTTACAAAGCGTTCACTTTTAGGTCATATTTAGTTCAATCCCAAAATTATTATCTGCAATGAGCTCTTGGTTGAGCTTTATTCTGATCCAATAAGATCCACATAAAGTGACCACTTTTTACACACGTGTGAACAGTTTTAAAGCTTTAAAAAACAGACTTTTATTTTCTCACCTCCACAACTGAACAATGTCTGAGTAGTGAGGCGCCAGCAGCTTTCACTGGTGTTGCCAAGGTTGGACTGAACCAACTCAAAGCTGGGGGAGAATGTAACGACTCCTTAAAGCTGAACTGAAATCAAATCTCAAAAAATTGACATTTCATGAGCGTTATTTAGTCAAACACATCCACACAACATTGCAGGGACCAATTTTTCTGACATAAAAGTTAAATAAACAGTTTTTAGCGTTTTAGTCAATAATTTCTGAAGTGGGTGATTTGTGGGGCAGAGTTCCGTCCTGAGTTCATGACATGCGCTGTGGCCCAGTTGGCCAAGAATGCAACTACTGTCTGGTTGTTTACTAGTGAAAATGGAAGAAGAAGCCTTTTTTGAACACAAAGAAATGCAGGAAGACTGTGAGAGTAATGGATATACAACCATACCAGTATGAACCTGAACCAACGACTGGATCTCTGTAATCAGATGAAAACTCTTCAGATTTAGATTCTGATGATCACCAAGACCGTCATGGCCGACAAAACAATGCGCATAACAATTGAGTTGGGAACACGGAACGGTGAGAACCGATTACCCCCAGATCATTATCATGACATCAGTACACAACACTGCAAATCAATATAAAGATGCCAGAAGAGAGCTAATGTTGCTAACCCGATGCTAACAATGCTAACCAAATGCTAACTTGTAAACAATGTGAGCGCGCTTGAGAATAGCATTCATGAACACCAGAATAAACTAATCAACAGCAGGTTCAGACTATGACATTTGTTTAATCCCACATGGATTGTTTATTGTTTTCATCAATAACTGCTCTGCTCTGAATCACAAACTGATCTCAGGCTGTCATTAAAAGGTTTGAGCTGCTTACAGGCCGACAGCCTGTGTTCCCGTCAGGTTTGAAGTAAAACTTTCTGTTTCTGGAGATGTCCTCCTCTCCATTTGCCTTTCTTTTAAAATTAAAAATAGTTAGGACTGCTCCTGGCAAAACGTCCTGTCTTTTTGGCGTAAAGCCAGTCCACTGCAGTAACGAGGGTCAGAGCGGTGCTCCTCTTTGAAGTGGTCTGAACCTGAGTTCTGATAGGAGCTGATGGATCCAAATCTGAGGAAGGTTTTTATCTTTCGGGAAGCCAAAAAAATTAAACTGTAGTGGTATTTTCTGGAACGGTTCAAACAATTAATTCCAACTCACTGAACTATATTGTACCGGTATTCATCCACTCACTGATGAACTGCTGAACCTCAGCGGCTCTGTGGACGCCACACTTCCGGGGTGGTCACGGAAAAAGCCCGAAAACACCCGAGTGGTTTCTTCAATATTCAGAATTATCAAAAAACATAGTATTTTTTATTT
>JAOXNZ010000110.1:13683691-13697611 GCA_028566095.1 Kryptolebias brasiliensis | reverse complement strand
CATAAATTCCCACTGATTTGCATGAAAAGTTTCCAACTTTGAAAATTCTCAGAATTTTGCAACCCTGGTTGGATTTAAAAAAAATTGTGAGAACAATAATAATAAAAAAAACTTAATCACCAGCAACTGCCATGATAAACAAGTCTCCCCCACAGTACAAACTAAATAAAATGCAGTCAGTGTAGCAAAAGGGGGAGGGGGGGGAGAGAGGATTGCGGTGTCAAGGATTTTCAGGAATTGGCGTCCGCTCATCTACGGAGAAGCGCGGGCTGCGGTGCTACCGCCAGCTGCTTGCCATCTCTGGGAGGAAGAACTTAGATGAGCGAGGAGGGGGCTAACAGCAAGATGCGGGCACAAAGACCGCACAGCCGAGCTGCAGTTAGCTGACACAAAGCCCCCGACCGTCTTCTGGGACGGAGAGAGGGAAGAGGAGAGGGGGAACAAGTGGACAAGGAGTGAGGAGACAAGACAGGCACTGTCGAGCAAACATGGAGAAAAAGAAGGGGAGCGGGAAGGGGGAGGAGAGCGAAACAGACAGACAGCTCCGAGAGGGATTTGTTCTATTTGCATGCGCCGGGCTCCCATGGGGTCCGGCTGGACTCGGCGAGCCGAGAGCACAAAAGATAACACTTAACATATTTGCTAAAAGATGACAACCCTGCCCGGATCTCGCCTGAAGAGGCCCCTTTTTGTCAGGACGCTCAGACAGGGAGGAAGCCACTGATATGGACGCGGTTCAAACAACCAAACTGCCTCTGTCAAAAACAGAAAGAAAGAAATGTTTTTTAAAAGAACCTAATGTTTCCCCACGACTGCCACAAGTCCCACGGGGTAAACCAGTTCGCACGCCGGTGGCTCCGGGATGGTAAACCAGCTTTTAATGGTAAACATTACGGCGTGATAGAAAGTGTCAGGATAATTTATTTATACGGCCCCGCTGGGAGCCACCCTCGCAGCAACCCCCCCATGGCTCTCTGTGTTCATTTGAGGGTCTGTATTTAGATAAATCCAGGCAGAGGAAACAAGGGGAGCCACTTCTTCCTTCAATCCCTATTATCTCCCCTCTATCTGTCCCTATTAGCTGGACTGGGGGTCCGCCTGAGATGTGAGGGGATACATTCTGTGTATAATGAGGGGGATTATAGCTACTGTCACTGTCACGCTCACAGATCTAAAGCTGAAGAAGTTAGAGGAACAAAAGCAACATCTGAATATCTAAATTATATACATGAAATGAGCCGGCGCCGCTTCTTCTACACCATCACACACGTACGTTTAAAATGTGTCCCATCAGGCCCGGCGGTATCAGCTCAACCGTAAGCAATTAGACTAATATCTACAAGTCTAAACCACATGTCGATTGTCGTCATTTTTCTACTGTTTTTCAACATTAAGCACAAATATCAGGCCGCCCACAGAATGCCCAGACTCAGCGCCGTGTTCGTGCAACGCAGGAAAGGCAGGAAAGCGCGGGCGACGCCAAGCAACGCGACGCGTTTGCGTGTACGGGAGGCCGAAGGTGAGAGGTCGAGTCCTCGCTAATAGCTGCTGCACAGAGAGCGCAGTCCCAGGAATCTGTTCAAACACCTGAAAAGTTGCAGGCTTAATGCACAGTTTTGGAAATAGTTGATTAAATCCTCACGTGTTGAGGTGAGGGAACGCTCTCTGAGCTTTGTTTTATTTATTTATTTATTTATTATTATGGATCTAAAAGGAACAGAATTTCACTTTGTTGGGACTGAGGCCTCATTCGCAGGAAGTCTGGTCCACCTATTAAAGGATTGGTGTGTTTTGGAGGGTTTGAATCTGAAGATGTAAAAAAATATATATGTGAAAGAGCCGGTTTGAGGATAAGAAAAGTTCAAATTTCTCTTTATTTTATTTATTATATTAGGGTTTCTGTCATTTAAAAGTAGCCCGCTGACTGTAGTCACCAAACATTAATTACCAGATTGCCTGTGCCACATAGTGTTACTGTTATTAGATAATTATCCCATAAATTAAAACAAAAAAATGACATTTTTCTGTGCATTGATCTCCACCAGCTGGACAATCTGCCCATTTTTTTTTCTTCCTGCTTCTCAAACAGCAATAATAAAATTTAAAAAAAAAAAAAAAAAAGAGAGAGAGAATGAAAACATTATGAAATCTAAATAAAAATGAGCCTTACCATAGACGCTGCTGCTGCTGATCATGTCGTGCTGGAATCAGAGGAAAACAGAGGATATTAATGTGTGGAGGAAAATCCAGCCAAACATCAAACAGATGGAGAAATAAAGCACTTTGTGTTTATTCTAAGCTCTGCCATGTTAACCTACATGCATTAGAAAGTGGATGACAGGTGGAGGAAATTCAACAGGCTCCGGACCTACAGCGCCTCATGACGCCCGGGAAACGCGCAGCCTATCCGGGGGGCAACTTGTGACCGAGCCGCCGCCGACTCCCGGAGGCTGGACGTTATTTCTCCCCCGCCGACAGCCGACATGAACACACACACACCCACACACACACACACACACACACACAGACCCAACCTGTCCGCGTGCGAGTCCGCCGAGCCGCAGGTGCGCTCAGTCAATAAAAAAAAGAAAGAAAACAACACGTCGTACGCGGTGTTTTTTGCATATTTCTCACTCGAAGCGTTGAGAAACTTCTCAAACCACAAACCGCACGCGCGCACTCAGCTTTAAGCTAGTGTCCTGTCCTGGCGCGCGCGCTCGCTCGCTCTAATTGTAGCCGCAGCGTCGGACCGTCCGTCCTTCCTTACCTGTGTTTTTTTCTCCGGTTTTCCCCCCCTCCGTTTTTTTTTTTTTTTTTTTCTTTTTCTTTTTTCTTAGTCAGCGACAGGTTGACCCCTCACGTAAGGCGGGGGTGGGCGCAGTTAGGGTCGCATCGGTTCCGGTGAAGGAGGCGGTTCTGCCGGTGGCGAGGTTAAGCCGGGCTGCGCGCGAGCTGAAACCATCCCGAGTTCAGGCAGGAAGCACTGACCACAGCCACTGCCATGTTGGAATTTCAGCAGCAGCCCCCCGAACAGCTGCTTCAGACTGACCAGTACTGCCCCCACTGCGCATGCGCTCACACCAAGGAGCGAGAGGTGGGGGAGAGAGCCGCCTGCGAGGGTGAGACTGAGCAGCTACAACATGTCTGAAGAAATTCTGAAGATACTGGCCAGAATTACAAGAGAACTTTGTAATTATCTGATCGAAGACATAAAAAAGAGAAATGCCTACATGCTGCTGTATAGACTGCATAAGAAGTGTGAAGATCAAAAGAAATGTTTAAGGTATTCACTGCAATGTCATGAAGAACGGTAAAAAAAAAATCATAAAGGAACAAAATCTGCACATTTTTCTTCCTATATCGATGTGTCCTTAAATTAAAAATTTGTAAGCAAAATTTGTGAACCTATGGAAACAGCCGAAGTGACTGAAAATAGGTCAACAATGGTGACGTTTATGGAAGAGCTGTTTCCGACAAATTTGTTTTGTTGGTACATATAAACATGTAAATGTCTTCTCAGAGATTCTGCTCTTGTCCAGTTCCTACCTACACAGACTACAGCCAGCCTAATGTAGATCAGTAACGTGACTCAAGCATGCTTGTGGTTTTCCACAGATTCAGCCGAGTGCTTTGTTTACATTGAGTGCGTACCCACATTTCAGAATTCTGTATCAGCACATCTAGAAAACTGCTGGAGTAAACTCTTTCAAACTACACCATTGGCTACACTTCAGAATAACCCTTTTCATGTTTCATTTTATAGTTTGCAATGAGTACCTTTTAAGCTGCTGGGAGTGGCGCATTGGGGTCACCACGGTAACCACACACCTGTTTAAACAGACTAAAAAGTAAGCTTTAAACAAAGTGTCGCTGCGCGAAAACTAAAACTTGTATCTTAAAAATTCCTTGAACCAAGAGCGGCAGAAGACCCTGACACCCTGTTTAATTTTGGAGATATGACACGTTAAAAAGACCCTTTACTTCCAGCTTTGAAAAGATTGTTTTGGGCTAAACTTGAACTCAAGTTTATTGAAGCTTGAATGTGTGCTTTCTGCACTCTGGGGGGATTTGAGAAAAAAACGTAAGTCCTATAGCAGCGAGCGAGACACTGGGTGAAAGGAGACAAAAATGCCTACATTTTTATGTATAATTTTTACATGTACTTAAAAAGTTGTGTAACTAAGAAGACTTTGCAGTGCGTTGTAAAGTTCAGACAGTACAAAGGTTAGGGTGTGACACGATTAACTATCAGTTGAACATTTCGTGGAAAAATCTGTAGAAATCCTAAAACTTAAAAATGGGATTGTGTGAAAACCAGCTGTCTGTGACGTGTTTAAAGGGATAGTCCAGTCAACTTTAAAGTGATGTTCTGTCTAATAGTTATCAGCAGTTAGTACTTATCTATAAGTCTTTGTCCAAGCTAGGCTAATGACTAGCCAAACAAGTGCCTTTTTTTTTTTTTTTGTAATTTTTTCAGGCTTATAAAACAAGTCTTTCTTAAAATGATATACTGCTGTGAAAGAATGCTACCTTAGGCAATTATAAATCTCTACACCGAACAACGTCCATGTTCCTGCGCGAATGTATGTGTGCGGACCGAAAGTGACTAAACAAACGGTGTCGTGCAAAAGTGTGGAATGTTTAATATTAGCCAGTGTAGCGTTCTTTCAGGCTAGTGTCTTGTTTTTGAGAAAAAGTTGTTTTATACGCTTAAAAACCAATTTAAGAAGCTGGTGCTCGTTTGGCTAGCGATTAGCCTAGCCTGTATGAAGACTTTTGCCTCATACTCCATGCTCTGATGTCACGACTGATAAAGTACTAACTGTCACTTTAAACTTTGAGTGATGTTTCTTCTGTGAAGTATGTGAGCTGTAGAGCTCCAAAGAAGGCTGGGTTTTCGCACTCATTTCGTCAAAATCTTATTGTTGTGTATGGGGGAATGCATCGATGCATTGTCCGTTTTTGCAACTTCTGCCCACGTCGTACAATACTCTGATCAAGCTGCAAAATCGGCTGTATATTTTGCATGCTTCTTTTTTCTTTTCTTTTTCAAAGCAAAACATACAAAAATTGTGAACAAAACAAGATTAAGGGTGGTCTTAGCTAGTTTGTAGGATTTACCTCCAAGATGAAGAGGAAATGTTTAAAAGACAAAGACAAATAATTAAAAAAAAGCTCTTCATTTAGTCTTTAAGCTTAAGTTTCTACTCAACTTCCAATTTGTTTCTGGATAAAACAATAAAAAAGTTGCCACATGCAATAAACCAAAGCACTTACCTCAGAACAGAGAGAAAACATCCGTTAGCCCCCTAAATTATATATTTCCCACTGATAATTACAGCGAGGCAATATGAAATTAGAAAATGAGGCTCTAATTAGAATGGAAATGTCCCAGTTAGTGGCTTATCAAAGCATCAGCAGGGAGACCAGGTCTGAACAGGATATCAAAGACTGAAGAGCTGTCAGTTCATTGGTACGACTAACACCCCCATTAAGTTGACAGCATACGTGTGTGGGTGCTGGGAAAAAAAAAAAAAAAAGAAAGAGAGAGGATATGTAGTGTTGCATATTCTAAAGGAAGGTTGAAAGCAAAATGTACAGTAGTTATAAAAAAAATACCAGGTCAACTGTGCAGCCATGCTGAGGTCAGCACTCATGGAAGCTCACCTCTCCATGATGTCCTTGAATTAGCACCGGTGGACTGTTTTCTTCCTGCCTCTATTCCTCCGTCTGCCTCTTTTCTAGGATTTTGTTCATACAGATCTGAGGTACATGACTGCAGTGAGGAAAAAAAATAGCTTGGGATTCGTTTTTCTTTTTTTTCTTCTTCTTCTTCTTCTTCTTCTTCTTCTTCTTTATTTGAACTAGTGGGTCTTTGGAACATTTTTGTGCAAGATTACCACGCAAAATAAGCTACAAAAAACAAATTTGAGCTTTTCGTAAATGTTAAAGTGCCAGAGCCCTTGAAGGTACAATGCAACTTCTGGGTTATCTAAAATAAAAATTGAATAAATTCATAAATTGACATTTTATAAATACTAATTAAAGGCCTAGGATTCCTTGAAGGAATGCACATTGCCTGGGGCCTTTCATGTCAGAGTTTTAGACAAAAATCATCTTATGATGAGAAATAACAGAGTTGGAGGTGTTTTGATCAAACCTTGAAAATAACTCAACTGCAGTATCTTGTGTGATCTGTTAGCACTCAGAGTAGGTGTTGTGAATGACTCTCAGCTACTACAACACCAAATGTTATCTCATTATCTGTAAAACTCGCTGAGGTATAGCCATTTTCCTGTTAGCTAAAGTCAGTTGGCTGTAGTGGCCATCTTGAAATGGTTTGATTCCAAAAGGTAATCAGTTGCAGACGTCCATTCAGTGATAACTTTCAGAGAGTTTCATTGAAATCTGTCCAGTGTTTTCTGAGATATTTTGCTAACAGACAAACAGGGTTGATTCCAACAGTTGGTGTCAAGGTTTCAAGCAAAGATATTGTGTAAAGTGTGTGTTGAGGACACTGCTCAGCTACCATAACACCAAATTTGAGCTCAATATCTGTAAAACTGGGTGAGCTTTAGGCATTGAGTCTGTTGGCTCTGGAGGCCATCTTGAATTTGGTTGAGAAAGTTCCTCTAAAATCCACTGGTTCATGAAACATTTTGCTATCAAACAGAGTTGACTTCACTAGTTAATGGCAAAGTTTTAAACACAGCTCTTGTGTGATCAGTTTGCACTCAGATTATAAATTTTGGGTTTAGGCTCAGCTACTACCACACCAACATTTAGCCCAATATCTGTAAAACTGATTGAATTGTAGCCATTTTTGTGTTTGCACAAATCAAGTTGATTCCAAAAGTTAGTCGGTTGCAGAAGTCAACTCAGTGACCACTTTTTGAAAGTTTAAAATAAAATACATTCAGTGATTCATGAGATGCTTTGCTAACAGTACAGACAAACAAACACACAAAGACACAAGCAAAAACATTATTTCTCCACCTTCGGGTGATAATAAACTGAATCTGACTGCTCAGTTGCGTTGGATTACCATTGGATCTATAAATGCAATGACCAGGGATTGAGCTTGATTTAACTGACCGCATTTAATCCAGCTTGTTTTGTTTTGTTTTTATTCTGTGTAAAGTGACTGGTGTTGTGAATTTACATCCCACGAGTAAACATAAACTGAGATGAGAAGAAAAAACACAGTAAATCATAGGAGACGTACAGGCTGTATTTCTGTTTTATAGAGAATTAATTCATTAAAATTTGAGCCCATCAGATTGATGCTGTTCATAATACAGGGCACCAAAATCACTTTATAGCCCATTTCAGCACATATTTGATTTACAAGGACATATACCATTTCTATTTGCATGAAAATAAAATAAAACCATTTGATGATGCACTAATGTTTGACCTATGTGAATACCAGCATGGAAGAAAAAATAAAGGTGTTCTGATTCCTGTGTTAGTAATAGCACCTATAAATTTGTTAGGAATGAGCTTAAAGTGATGGTTTGATCTTCTGAAGCTGAGAAGGCAGGAAGACGCAGCTTGTTGATTTTTAACAATTTATTCCAAAGGAAATGTCAAGCAGAACATTCCAGAGATGAGACAGATCCAAGCTGTAGAATCTAATGATCTTACCTGTTGTAGATAGCTCTGCCCCCCTCTACTCAGACAGTCATATATGACATTATTGTTCACAAATTTGAATTTAGGCAAGGAGTGGAGTTGTGACTGTCCTGGAGGTGAGTCCTTAAAGTAGTATCTCGCTGAGCTGAGAGCTATTGGTGACAAAGAAGGAAGGACGTTTCCAATTTGTTTCAAAGCATTTTCAGTGGTTCCCAATTTTATTGCGCGAGTTGCAAACCTCACTCTTGTGTTGCTAAAAAGTTACAAAAATTTGGTAAATCCAAAAAAGGGTTAAAAACAAAAACAAGTGGAGTTCAACTACAAAAATTGGAGTCCAGGTGTTTTTGTTTTTAACCCTTTTTTGGATTTGCCATGTCCTGGATGACTGAGAATCTACACCAGCATGTATTTTGGGCATCTGGAACGCATCGCAAAACTTTCAATCTTGTTTCCGTAATTCTGGACTGCCAGAGCTCTATTGTTCTGTCGGTTTGTATGCAACATGTAAGTCTGTTTGAATATATCACTTTGTGGAAATTTAACACTGGTGAAAGTTACTAATGATGTTGTCATGGCCTCAGACAGTGGACTTGTGTCTACAATGCCAGTTTTTCAATTGTCCAGTCTCACCCCGGCTTGCTTCGCCCTGTTTCGGCTCTGTTTGTCCCTACTCTCCCTGTTGTTTTTCAATGACTTAGTGCCACCTTGATGTGAATGGGTTGTACACGTCCACCTGAGACTTCCATGTTGTCATTTTGTTTACAAGGCAAACATTAGCAGTGGAAGACATCGGGGTGATGGAATACCTGTTGCTGCTGTGGCTTTTTGTCAGACTCAAGGTGAAATCAGGCAGCCAGAGAAGCTGCAGGCGGCAAGATGAAACACTGGAAAACTAAATGGTAAATGGACTGTACTTATATAGCGCCTTTCTAGCCAACCAGGCCACTCAAAACGCTTTACAACCCAATCTGTGCCCTCATTTACCCATCCACACACATTCATACAGCACTCTACAAAGTTAATCTGAATAAATCATTCTATAGAGTCTAATCAGTGCTTTAGATTGCATTCATACACCAATGGAGCACACATTGGAGACAATGAGGGGTTCAGTGTTTTGCCCAGGGACACTTTGCCACGTGACTACTGCCAGGAATTGAACCTACGACTTTCTTGTTGGTGGAGGACTGCTCTAACTACTGAGCCACAACCGCCCCTAACAGGAGAGTTTGTGAAGCCATACAGCTGCATCAAGATACAAACTAGCATATGAGGGTAAGCTAATGCTAGCTTACTGCAGTCATTATATATATTAAGTCCTGTGTACAACGCTTTAAAAACGGCAAGTTCATGAATTAACATATGTATGAGTGTGTGTTTTGAGATGGCTCTCTTATCACTGCAAACCGTCAGTCTGGGTGTTTAACTGAGATGCTCTGATGCTGCACTTGTTCAATAGTTTTAAATGACTCTTATTGCCTTCCCAGGCACTCCTATTGTATCTCACTGTGAATTTTAACAATAAACTTTGCAGTTTTGTTTCCACTTTCAAGTTTTACTATATGGCAGTTTGTGATCGAACAAGTTACATCTTATTAACTTCTTACCCCTTACTATGAAATACAAATGCTAATATGACACAGAACTCCTTGATATCCTGGTTTTATCACTGGAGTACCTTCTGCACTGGCATATTAAAGAATAAAGTTTTTGTGTGATGACTTCCATCAGTAAAGAAAATACCTTATTTTGGTTCTTTTTTTGTTAAAAAATAAGCCACCATTGCACCAAATTCACACATTTTATCACAATTTTGTATCTCCAACTAGTCACCAACAGTGGCAGCCCAGTGAGATACTACCTTTACCTATATACTGCTGTAATAAAAGACTTGACAGTTTTGAAGTGCCAGCCCAAGATTATAAGCAGCCCCCTTCTGGCCACCCCTTTGGAAACATTCTCGAGACGCCCATGGAGCTAAAGACTAGTTGAGCAAAGCCACGACCAAAGTGGATTGCTGCCTTCTTGAAGCAGCTCAAATGATATTTTGTCGACCTTGACATACATTAATGTGTATATTATTTACACAGATTTCTGTGGTTATTTGCAAGCATAAATAGTGGCAACAGCTAGCTTTTTACAAACAACAAAAAAAAAAAGTGTTTGCATGAACCGCTATGAATTTTTTGAGCTTGGAGCTGTTTTAAGAAGGCGTAAATCCACTTTTGTCTTGGCCCCATTCAGACTAGTGTTAGCTCGTCAATTCAGTCAGAATTAAATTTGAAATTTTCCCAAACTGCAGTCACTCTAAAGCTATATCTCAAACAGGTCAGATATTGATTTCTCATAACCTTTCCACAGAACCCCATTTCAAAAAATATCTGAACTATTCCTCTCCCTTATAAAGACACTAAAACAATAAATAAATATTTAGTTGAGTGAATTTTATTGAAACATTTACCACTGCCTGTATGTATGTAATGTTTGGATGTTTGTATAGCTATGTGACCCCTGTACCTCTCATGGGAGGACAACATAAACAGAAATCACCGCGGGCAATTAGCAGGCTAATATCAGATTGTATTTGCAGCAGGTTGGGAATACAAATGCTAACTTTATCAGTTTTTTTTGTGTTTGTCAAACCTGAAAACCCGGGCTTGTGCTTCTCTAAGGTAATGACACTAAAACTGACTCTGGTTGCCCTGTTTAACTTCACCCACATAGGAACAAAAGTTTATCCGGCTAACCAAAGCAGTAGAAAACGCCTCCACCTCAAACTCAAACACGATATGTGGCAGTAGCTCAAGGCACATATCAATGGTTTATTGGCATCATTGTCCGGTGGCCTACGAGATTTTTCACGAAGGCCAGCCCGCCCTCAGATACAGCTCTACCTTTAACTATTTAAATTTCTATTCCATTACTGTATTGAATCTAGCCAAGCCTGCAATGCAAACAGAGATTTGTTAGTAATTAAAGGTGATTGAAAACTCAGTTAATGGCTGTGTAATAGCTTTTGTTTTTCTTTTTTGTTCGTCCGTGCTTAATATTAGCTGGTGTTCAATGCATTAGGTGCGTAATGCTTAAGTGAGAGAAAACAGCTCTTTGTGTTACGGGAACCGCACTACATCTCTCTGATTTCCATACTGAAGGCAAAAGGTATAATTCAAGTGTGTTGAATATGCAGTTACGCCATAAAAGGCTCCCACACAGGTATGAATAAAAAAAAAACCTTGTGCGAGAATACTTTTGGGTTGTTGTTTTTTTCTGATTTGTGTGTGCGTGTGATTTAACAGCAACATAAATCTAAATAGATTTTAACTCATTAGCCATTGGAGAGGTAATGATGTAAGTCTGCCACTAATGAGCTTAAGCTCTTAATTGAATAGGAGGAGGGAGGGGGTGGAGGAGCACAGAAATACATCACCAAACGCAGCACAGACACCCACACGGTGCACAAAAAGATGCACACACATACACCTACAGATACAATTCTGCCTCCCGTGGTGTTTTTTTTTTTCTTTTTTTTTTTTCTTTTGACCTTCTTCCTTTTTTTTCCTGTCTGGGGTCATGAAGAGGAGGTGTGTGTGTGTGTGTGTGTGTAGGTGGGGTAGGGAGTTGAGCCACATGACCAGCAAAATTTCAACCCTAAGAAAACAAAACAACCAACCTGTTTAATGCTTTAAACAGTTGTTTCGCACATGCTCACCATCACTTTGTGTCCTAGAAACCAAAACAACAACAAAGCATTTTTTCTCCCATATTTTTATGCGTCAAACTATGATCATGCATAGAAATGGTTCATTGTTGCTGTTTTATCTTATTTTTTTTACCATAATTTACTGTCTCCTCCTTATTGTGTTGAAGGAATCTGTTGACAGGCTTAAAATGATCTTTTTTGTGTGTTCTGATGTTGTTAATGTGACCGGTCTCGCCACCTAGTGGTGTGGTCTGGGTATTACAGAGTTTTTGTCATAGTCTTGTGGACGGATTTTTTTTTTGTTTTTGAGAATTTTAACATCCAATGTACTTTAGACTTTCACATATCCAAGCATTCTGTTCATCCAAGAGATGGGTGCTATGCCTTTTGGTTTTTGTAACTTTTACTTTTCAAAATACTTCATTTTACTTATAAATATTTTTCCTATTAAAATACGTATAGGTCTCTTCAATCCCTCCACCATTAATCAAACCACTATACTTGCACACATACGAGGGAAAACATGCAACGAAAAACCCGACCCTTTGATCAGTTTTTCTTTTTTCATCTTTCCAATTCATCTTCCCAACAATTATCAGCACTTAACCTGCCATGTTTGGCAAGACGTAAAAACGCCAGAATCCATTTGGATAAAGAGGGAAGCTTATAGGATGAAATGTCTTTTCTCTGGCTGTGTTCCCTTGGTAATACGGGGAATGAAAATGATGATATCCAATTTCATAGCGTCTTCTATCAAATATACCCCGATGTAAACAAAGCCCCTGTGAATGGGGGGGACAATAGAGGAGGAATCTCAAAGCCGGCAAATCCACGGGGGAAAACGGAGAAGATTAGACAGTGTTTCCAGTGGTTTAGATAAAGAAGAGGAGGAATATTGTAAGGGGGGTGAGTCGCCGGTGTTCAGAGGCTCGAGTGTGGCCAATCCTCTTTTATGAGCCCAGACTAGCGCCCTGATGGGACACGGCGTAGATTTGAGCAGAGCCTATTGAGCATAAGCTGCTAAATTTGGCAATGACGGGAATGTGATTTACTGTAAGCTCCAGTGGGCCAAGAGCAACACAGCCACCGCCACACACACACACACACACCTGAGAGCATAAAAACACACAGTAACAATAACTCCCTCGCTCTGTTACTGTCTCATGCTCTCTCCCTCATTCTCCCTGACACGCAGTGGGGACGGCTGGCCGGCCCGGCTCGCGGCCCCGCACACACTCACGCAGCCACTCATGCGGCTCAGCGGCACTGACTTTGACAAATAACCAGGAAGTCCCGGTGTTGGCTTAAAAACTCCAACTTGTTCAGTTGCAATTCTGCATTTGTCCTGCTTTAATGGCCGTGGAAGTGGCTTTGGAGGTAATCTGTCAGTGATTGATTAGAGTCCGGCCAAATCCCTCCTCACGGAACGCATTGGTAGGCTGCGGGCCCGCTTACTGCTGCTGCTGTGCAGAGCAGAGACACGCCGAGAGATGGGAAGAGACGGAACAGCACTCATAGACATCGAGTGTTAACTACACTGAGTGTGGGAGTACATATGTGTATTATGGTAAAATTCACTCATATTGATCAGAATTCAATGGAAAATATCTGACATTCTCCCTGTTTTTAGAGCCAAAACAACAACAAAAAAAATGCCACAAACTGATCTCCAGATTAAACAAATTAAAGGCAAATGAATAAATGATTAGAGCCATTATTGAGCGTTTCACTCTCCTCGAAATATAAATATCAGTGTGAATGCTGAGTCAGCGCGGTCAGTATTGTTTTCCTGTTTAGAGCTTCTGTCGCGCGGTTTTATGGACAGTGACTACCTCAGCATATGTTCAGCTATTTTAACCATTCAGCTTGTTCAGGGCACTATGGCTGTATTTTTTTATTTTTTTATTTTTAACTTTTTGAAACATTTAACCTAGCTACATTTTTTTTCCTCGTTGAATTTAATGGAGAACTCTAAATCCTTGAAATCTACTTCAGCATCCTTGCTCCAATTTTAGTCTTAAGCTACTGTTTTGATAGTTTTGGTTTTTAGCTTTTATTTTGCTGTTTTTAGCTTTTAGCTACTGATTTACTATTTGTAGCTTTTGTTTACCATTTTTCTAACTTTAGCTTTAAGCTTTGCTAATTTTAACCTTTAGCTTTTGTTTTGCTATTTTAGCCTTTAGCTTTTGCATTTATAGTTTCAGCTTTACCTATTGTTTTGCTAACTTTAGCTTTTAGCATTTTGCTTTGCTAATGTTAGGATTTAGGTTTTGTTTAGCTAATTTTAGCTTTTAGTTTGTCAATTCAACAAATTTCAGCAGTCATTCAGCACTTAGCACTCAAACCGCATTTTCAGAGAAAATGCAAAATTCTTTAGTTTCTTTTGTTGTTTTATTACTTTTCAGCCATGTTTCCTATTGATTCAGTAACAAACATGAAAAATAATCTATTTTAGCACTATAACATCATTCAAACTTTTTAAATTAGGATCAAAAGTGAAAAGGCTTCATATATACACTCACCGGCCACTTTATTAGGTACACCTGTCCAACTGCTCATTAACGCAAATGTCGAATCAGCCAATC
>JAOXNZ010000110.1:13671311-13683591 GCA_028566095.1 Kryptolebias brasiliensis | reverse complement strand
CCACGAAGGATTAAGGCAGTTCTGAAGGCAAAGGGGGTCCAACCCGGTACTAGCAAGGTGTACCTAATAAAGTGGCCAGTGAGTGTATGCACACACACAAATCAAGTATTTCAATATTATTACTGGGTGAAGTTTACATGTTGTTTTGCATTTATAGGTTTTCTCCGAGTTCTCTGGTTTCCTCCCACAGACCATAAACATGCATGTTAGGTTAATTGGGAACTCTAAATTGTCCCTAGTCTTGTTTGTCTCTGTGTGTCCCTGTGATGGACTTGTTACCTGTCCAGGGTGTCCCCGGCCTCCTGCCCAATGACCTTTGGAGATAGGCACCAACTCCCCTCATCCCGGAAAGGAAAAAGCAGTTAAAGAAAACGAATGGGCGGATGTTTAATGCGGGCGTTCTCGCCACCTAGTGGAACCACATGGGTATTACAGCATTTTGTTAGAATGTGTGGTCAGAGAAAAAATATAAACTGAGGGAAAAAAATCTCAGTTTAAAACACGCAATATCTCTCATCAAATCTAGCTTTAAATTTAAAAAAATAGTAGAGCAAATGTCTTACTTTCTACCAACTATTTGCTTCAACTTACCAAAAAAAGAAGACTAAAGATGTTAAAAAGTTAAAAAAGCAAAGCCAAGAAACCTATTTGGAAGCAGTTAAACGGCTCCCGTTCTCCTCTGTTCTAATGGTACTTGATGTGGTGACAAAAGCAGAAAGTTATTAATATTAGAGGTAATTACAAGTTCATAAATATCTGTTTCCCGTTGGAATCTTGTGTCAGATCCATGAAGTCTCTTTGGAGCTAAAAGGCCATATTGGTCTCTTTTATGGCCGCTCAGATTAAATCAATCGTCATATTTTACAGGCCGTAACTGAATGATTCCATCCCCAATGATGTAATCATCAAATTTAAAACTATGTGACTGATAGCGTTATATAAATGCACTAATCTATGTAAAACAACATACTGCATTTGAACTGAGTGGTAATTTACACATTTAAAGTCATCGTACTTTATCTAATCAGTGATTACTCTTCTTTTATTTTTTTTACCAAAGGCTCTGACTAAAAAAATGTTCTGCTTGTATCTTAATATCACTTAAGTGATAATTATTCTGTTCGCCTCAAACCTGACTAACAAAATAGAATTCAATCAGAGCCTCTGCATAATGATAGTCATTATGAAAATAATGAACAAAAAAGTAATAATGACATCCCTGCCTGCATTCATACCTCTCCTTCTCACACATCTCCATGGTGATCTGAATTCCTTTCTCCACCAACTCTACATTCTGGTTGGCCCACGGACGCTTTAATCACATTGTTTATGGTAAACCAAGCGTAGTGGGCCGGCTCTGTGCGTGGAATTGTTTAATTAACCACTTGAGAGGTGTTGCAGAGTCTGCAGCGGTCCGGCGTTGTGTCCTGCAGAGGCGAGTGCGGGGTTATTGTTGCTGACCGGCCCGTCTCTCTGCAGCCCTCGCCGCTGCTCTCTGCCGGCTCTTTTGAAACGAGGCAAACCCCCCCTCCGAGCAGGAATATGCCTTTCTACCACTCGTCAACATCTGACAACCAGGAGCAATACAATTATCACGAAATCCTCCCACCAGGGATGCAGAGGAACAGATTAGACATGCTGGGATTAAATGAGAAATCTCCGGCTGGTCCTAGTCAATTACAGTTTAGAAGCCAAAAACAATAATTCCAGAAAACAAAGTGGATTCAACTTTATACTAAGCGTATTTAGAAGTCAGATAATGCAAACCTAGCACTTATGAAGGATCACTCGCTGCTTTTCATGTCAAAGTCTTAAGCTAAGATAATTTGATTAAATCACAAAAATAACCTTCAGCCTCACAAGAAATTGCAAAATCTCACTCAGTCTGTTGAAGTATGTGATCGGGATAATACCCATCTACTACCATTCCAAGTTTTAGCTAAATATCTGTAAAATTGACTGAGTAGCCATTTTTGTGTTTACTAAAGTTGATTAGCTGTGGCAGCCATTTTGAATTGTATTGACTCCAAAAGTAAAACACTTGTAGATGTACATCCAATGATTACCTTCTGAAAGAGTCATTAAAATCTGCTCAATGATTCAGGAGATATTTTGCTAACAGACAAACAGGGTTGTCTCCAACAGTTAATTCACAAGTTTGAAACAAAAACTCACGCAGTGCGTAGCACTCAGAGTACCTGTTGTGAATGATTCTCAGCTACTACCATACCAAATCTTAGCTCAAAATTTGTAAAATCGACTGAATTATAGTCATATTTGTGCTTGCAAAAGTATATTAGCTGTGGCGACCATCTTGAATTGGGTTGACTCCAAAAGTGAATCAGTTGTAGATGTACATCAAATTATTACTTTCTGAGAGTTTCATTTAAATCTGCCCAGTGGTTCATGAAATATTTTGCTAACAGACAAACTGAAATGAGACCAACAGTTGATGCTAAAGTTTTGAGCAAAGATCAGGCGCAATGAGTAGGTCTTGGAGTATGTGTTGTAAATGACTCTCAGCAACAACAACACCAAGTTTTAGTGCACTATCTATAAAATTGATTAAGTTAAAGTTGTTTTTTGTGTTTTTTAAATTCAGTTGGCTGTGGCGGCCATCTTGAATCTGGTTGGCTCCAAAAGCTAATCAGTCGTAGAGTTACATCCAGTGATGACTTTGTGATGTTCAGTAGAGCTGAAGTTCCTTGGCTGCTTCTCAAACCAGATAAATACATGGCAGAAAAAAAGCATGCTTTACTGAACACAGAATAAGATTGTTATTTATTGTTTTCTAGTATTTTTTTTTTAACTTTTTTTAGCTGAGTGTCAGTCGATGTGGAGGACTTTTTGTAAATAATGTCACACTTTAAAATAAACTAGCATTTCTTGAATTAATACTAACAGATCGCCTGCTGCCTTATGCCAAAGTTATAAACCAAGATCTCCCACAATCTGCTAGCGCTCGTATGTGTTGAGGATGACTCTCAGCTACCACCACACCAAACTTTAGCTCAAAAGTTTTGGGTGATAATGTTTTTGCCTGTGTCTCTGTTTGTGTGTCTGTCTTTTAGCAAAAGATCTCATGAACCGCTGGATGGATTTTAATGAAACCCTTAGAAAGTAACCATTGGGTGCACTTCTACAAGTGATTAGCGTTTGGAGTTAATCCAAATTCAAAATGTCCGCCAGGGTTAATTAATAATAATAACAATAATTCAGTTAATTTTGCAGATATTGAGCTAAAATTTGGTGTGAAAGTAGCTGGGAGTCATCCACTATACATACTTTGAGCACTATGCATTGGGCAAAATGTTTGCATAAACTTTAATAAAAACCTTTGGCGACATCGCTGTTTGTCTGTTAGCAAAACATCTATTGAACCACTGGGCAGATTTTAATGAAACTCTCAGAAACAAACCACTGAATGTACCTTTACAACTGATTACATTTTGGAGTCAACTAAATTGAATTTGACTGCCACAAGCTTGCCAACTTTAGCCAACACAAAACTGTTTCTAACCTGGTCAGTTTTACATACATTGAGCTCAAATTTGAATTGGAAGCAGCTGAGAGTCACTCCCAACACGTACGCTGAGCAAGAAATTTTACAATATAAGAGGTTTAGAAGAATGTTAGTTTCAAGGTATGACCAAAATAGCTTTAACTTTCAACATAAGATGATGTTACAGTAAAACTCTAGCATTCATGGAACGGAATATCTACCATCATACCAACTGAAAAATAAACAACTGACGTGGATTTAAATTAACCAAAAAGCAACATAGAAATTTGGCTATTTACGTCTAAAAATCGTGTGTGCTGCCATAAAAGAATCTCAAGGGTGTGAGCGAATGCAGCTGCGTTTAGCCAAACACTCACATGCAGGTACTGAACAATGACTTTGAAGGTCTGGCCAAAGAACTTGAAATGGCCCATAGGTTTGTACTCCTAGAAGCCATTACTCCTTGAATACCTCGAGGATAATGAAAGTGGGCCAGAGGAGAGCGGAGATGGAAAACTGTGCTGTTGGAGTGCACTGAGCCATTGCAAATTTCTGTTTGAACCCATAACACTGCGCCCATGTGACAAATGATAGCAAACACAGAGCCTGAGCCATTCGAGGAAGATTATAGTCAGCTGGACTCAAACTGAACCCCACACCCCTCGTCCTCTTCGTTCATAAAGGTGCTTTCTTTCTCTAGTTTGAGGTTTTCACTGTTCGTGTTTCCAATTACTTTCCAGCCCCTGTTCAGCTGACCAGAGTCTGTTTGTATTTCTGCACCAACCCATCAAGTCAGGTGACCTTCAGGGATAATTTCAGTTTATTTCAACCTGATGTATTTTCCATCACAAGCCTTAAATGATGCTTTTATAATGGCTGAAATGAGAATTTGCTCAATACGAAGTGTATTAAAAGATTTGTCTCTGGGAGTAAACAGAGAAAGTATCTGCCCACAGAAGGTAAACAAGGTTGATTGTCAGAATGTGAGTTGTGCATGTCCTTGTGATATTTCCTGTGTTATTCTGCTATTCTTTTGACGCGTTTGAGTTTTAATGGGAGGCTGCAGATAAAATCGGCGTGAAACATAAATGAAATGGTTTGCATGAATAATGAATATTCAAGGCCAACGCGGTCCACTGGAATTGAGAGATTCATAGCCTAACGGTGTGTAACAAACCATCAAGGAAGTTATTCAAGGAAACATTCAGGAGAAAAGCCGTCACTTTTAAAAAGCATGGCAAATAATAGTGTGAAACATATGTCTGTATTGCACCATTAGAACCGTTTTTATCACCTGCCAATAAAAATGGATTGAAGCCAAACCGATTCAAGATGGCTGCCACAGCAACTCAACCACATATAACAAAAACACTGGTGTAGTTTTAGCTAAGACTCACACCCTGAATGCTAACAGACGGGGTTAGAGCCAATTGGTGAACACAAAAGTGGCTAAACTCAGTTTTACAGATATTAAGCTAAAGTTGGGTGTGAGAGTAGCTGAGAGTCATTCCTAACACATACTCTGAGTGCTAACAGATCATGCTAGATCTTTGCTTAACACTTTATCATTAACTATTGGAGTCAACCCTGTCTGTTAGCAGAATATTTCAAAAAGCACTAGACAATTTTTTGTTGAACTTGGAGAAAGTAGTCATTGGCTGTAACTGATTAACTGTTGGAGTCAACCCAATTCAAGATGGCCACCATAACTAATCGTCTTTAGTTTACACAAGAAATGGCTATAACTCAGTGAATTTTACAGCTATTGAGAGAGAACCTGGTGTGGTAGTAGCTGACAGTCATTCAGAACACATAGCGCAAACAGATTGCATGAGCTTGGTGCATAATGAGTTTTTAAATTATTATGAAACCCAATTTCTGGTCAGGTTCTAAAGTCTGTAATGTCTTTTTCTGTGGTAGGTTGTTGGTCCCTGTCGAGACCAACGGACTTTAATTAAAGATGATTTTTACTTGTTACACCAACAAACCTACAACTATGTTAAATGTTTTGCCAATTTTTGAAGGGCTCCAAGCACCACATACAACAGTGATGTAGGTGCAAAACTAATATTGTTTCCTTCAATGTTACGACTGTTTGACCTCTTGTTTCTAAAGCTTTATCTTAACTACTACGAGTATTTTCAAAAACTGACATTTTCTACTTCATTTTCACCTCCAGTTCACAGGCAAATGGAGTTCTTTGTGAGAAAGACTATTTAAAAAATAAAAAAAAGCTTTTTAAAAACTTCTTTTTGGGTGCACCCACGTGGAAATGCAGAGTTTTTCAGAAACGATGACGTAGCAGCCCGTTTCACACATGCAAACTATCCTTTTGTGCTATAGAAACCAAAACAAGAATGAAGCAGTTTTTACCGGTTTTCCTACATCTGCCTCACTTTATTCTGACCCTGTTATTGTCAAACTTTGATTGTGTGCTGAAATGGTAAATAACTGAGAGCTAATGGTAAACAGTGTCAAAAAAAAAGAGGTTTGGGAGAATCTTTAGCCAAGCCAAGAATGGTCTTCATTTGTAGTTGGATATGTCGTTAATGTGGACATTCTTGGCACCTGGTGGTGCGCAGGGTGGCTAAATTCCGGGAGTTTTCAAAGTTGGAAACTTTCAGTGGGAATTAACAGGAATTTATGGGGAAAAAACAGGAATAAACCTTGGATTTAAAATACTAAATTACAGGAATTTTAAATATAGTTGTTGAAATGTATACTTTAGCTTAATCTTGACTAAAACAACCACAAAAAAAGACATTGTTTAAGAAGTTTCTGTGACACCACGCCACAGTAGAATCCTACTATTGATTTCCTGGGACAAGAGGAATACATTCCGTGGCACTAACAGCATGAAGAACTGCCCAGTCTATTTCTGCTGTGAGTCACATGTCAATTTGTACCGGTTCTATCGGAGAAATAAACATCGGCTGGGAGCACACTTCCTGATTGGTCATTTTGAAGCAGAGGAGTACGTCTGCATGTCCTGACCTCTGCCCATTGTTTCTTCATGCTCTGCTGTATAACAAGACCATCACACAGCACCGACGGGAAGCAGGTCTCAGCTGCTCGCACTCTTATCAGGATGGGCTGTGCGAAGTGAGACGCCTCAAGGAAGTATCAGTAAACAACACTATAGGGTTCCAGTTGCTATAAGCTCCGGCGCTCATGCAAAATTCAGCACTTTTGTATGTACACTGAGAGGCAGTCAAGGCAGGAGGCAGGGGTTATGTTTTAACTAGTAAACCTTCAAAACTCAGCGATTTCCGATCTAATCCTGATGGAGATGTTTGCAAAGCTGACCTGAGAGCGCAAAAGCAGAAATATTAATTGCTTCACTTTGAAATGAAGACATTCAGGCAGCTTCTGCGATTGCTGTGCTCCAGCTGTAACCAGTAATCTCATTGCAGTCTCTCTCTCTCTCTCTCTCTCTCTCTCGCTGTCCTCCTCCCAGGTCCTTTAATGGTGTGATTGCCCTTAACTCCGCTGTAAATCTCTCCCCAATGGCTTATGGTTCAAATTAATGGCCCTGCCATAAGTGTTTGAATTTCATGAATTGTAATAATACTTACATCACAAGACACATGAAGTCATGTCTCCCTCTCTACAGTGGAGATATGATACATTTTAGAGAGATGCACAAAGTGGTCCCCTGGTAGGGCAGTGATGTATTCTAATAGACTGTGCCGGCCAACCTCTGGGTACAGATATTCATGATTCATATTTGAGGGCTGCGCAACGTTTAAATGGGACATTAAGTGGCAAGGAAGATTAAAACACTGTTAGCTTTGTGGGATAACTGGGATGTCCGCTGCTGGAGTAATGTCTCTTATTTTGTGTGTTCTGAGCCATCAAAATACACTCTTCTTTCCATCGTTGCTTCAATTCATTGACGTTTGCAGACATTTGTTTCTTCCCAGCTCTAAGGTCTGACCATAGCATTTCAGTCAGGTTGAGGTTCTGGACTTTGACTGGATCTTTGCAGCACCTTGATTGTTTTGCTGCTGTGTTTGGTTCTGTTGCATCATGACCCAGTTTGGTCCAAGCTTCAGCTGTCAGACAGATGGCCTCGCATTAGACTCTAATCGTTTGGTCTACAGAGGAGTTCATGGTCGACTCAATGACTGCAAAGAGCCCAAACCATCAGTCTTCTACCACTGTACTTGATAGTAAGGGTGTCCAGCTCAACCCAGAAATTGATATAAGTAGGATGGGAAAGATAGTTAAGTTTGCTTCTCTCCTCTACTTTAAGTACATTACTCCTGTTCCACAAGTGCAATGTCGTTATTGTTACAAAATTGAAAACCAAGCAGAACGCACATTCTAAAACATTCATTCTCCACTTTGTACAGATTTAATTTTTGCTAACTCAGTAGTTACATTCATATTTTTTTTTATTTGCCCAGAAACTTTGCCCAAAGTCAATACTAAGTTTTAAATACAAATATTTAGCTTATTACCAGTTGAAAGCATAAAAAAAAATAAATCTGAAATGTTTTTTAGTCATGAAAATATATTCAGAGTTAACCTAATAACAATAAAACGTGCCACCCTGCTCTCACTATGTGAAAGTGTATAGGCTGCCTTTAGAAGTTAAAAGTATCAAATCAGATTGATATCGTTGGTACTGGTCGTGTATTTACTTGGTATTGGATCAGTACCAGATTTTGTGGTATTGCACACTAGCACTTGACAGTTGGTATGACGTGTTTGTGCTGATCTTCTGTGTTTTCGCCCAACATGCTGCTGTGCATTATGGGTAAAGATCTTTACTTTGGTCTCATCTGTCCAAAGGACATCACTCAAATAGTGAGTGTGTTTCAAAGTATGAACAGCGTTTTATAACATGCGCCTGTGTGTTTTTATTTGCTTTTGCTAGCTGGCACGACAGAAAAGAATTAGAGGAACATCTAAAGCACTCTACACCAAAGCAAAGCAAGAATAGCTGGTTCAAATGAAGCGTCAGAGCTTGGAGACCTGTCAGATCAGCTGTGAGGAAAGGTTTCAGGTTCCTGATGATCCACAGGAGAAGTGGAAAGAATAAGAGTACCAGCAGGAGGTGGAAGTATGGAAAGCCAAATGGGTCCTAAATCACGTGTTTTCAAACGCGCTCTGTCTTGTAAACACTGTTAAACATACATCACCAGGCGTGCCATCTGTGCATGAAGAGCACACTAGCCTTAAGCTAGTTGAGAATCTTACTTTAAGTTTTATTTATTTTGCATTTTCACATTTAGAGATGGTATTCAGTTCTGTGGTGCCTTTTATTTTGCTAAAAGATGATTAAACTTTTTGTTTAACACATGGTCACCATTTTGATAGTACAATATGACTTTTTTATTTTTTTTAAATTACCAGTTGAGAAATTTAATCACCTGTTGAGAAATCCTACCTTGCTGCAAATGACCTTAGAGCCACCCAACTAGCAATGATGATTTGTTTTTCTGTTTCTGTTTTTGGTAAGGTTAATGCCTGTTTAAAAAAAATAAAATATGAAGTAGGATTTGTTTCTTTTTTCTTGTTGTAACAAATCCACGACTCCAAAATGGAAGCCCAGACAGAACTGTGACTTACTCGGTCACTCCTACTAACAACACACTGCTGTGCATTTCAAACATTATTAGAATATACGATAATTATTAAGCATATTTCATTTCAGTTTAAATTTCAGTTCAACTTGTGTCAGCGTGAAAATATGTTTGTTTGTAAGCTGCAAATTAAATGAACAGAGACAGACCCATTGGTAATAATAATAAACCTATAACAATTATTGGTGCCTTTTGTGTGTTTATGACAGCAAATGCATAAACACAAATGTGTGTGCGTGGAGGAGCAGGAGGACAGGCGTGATGATCCCCTGTCTCCCGGTGACTGTGTGGAGCCAGCCAGCCGTGGCAAGGCTGCCATAACTACCAGTTGAGCTCTGTCAGGGAGATGACCCACTCTCTTTTTAACAAGATCTGCCACACTGACAGACAGACAAGACAGACAGCAAGACAGGCAGGCACAGAGACAAAAGACACTGCATGTGAATATTTTAACTCTCGACTTAATCGGAGAACTCAGCGTCTCGCTGCAAACAGCTAAATACGGGGAAAAAGCCGTAGGTGTAATTGGACTGCTGCAGCACGAGTCAAAAGTCAATGGTCTTATTTGAGGGCTAACACCATTTAAGACTAATTTGAGACTATGTGTTATTGTGCCTTTAACTAAGTTTCTAACCTGATCTGTACAGAGGTTCATTGTGCTTTTAAAAGAGACCTGCTGCCCTGCAAAAGGCCATCTAATGGTTTTTCAACCCATCAGTATTACTTTAATGTACTGTAGATCAAAGGATAAAACATCTACTTCTGCAGATGAGGGGGAAAACAGTGAAGATTTTTAGCTGTTCTTTCTGAGAAGTCCATTTGGGTTCCAACCATTTCGAATGATTACCGTCTTGCGAAGTATTAAAAAGCACTTAAGTAAAAATCAAAGATCACTTATGGCGTATGCTAGCTCTTACATATTCACAATTCAAACTGCAGCGGATTTGTCACCAAGATGATGTGGATTTGTGCAGTTGTTAATATGTTTGGTACTGACTTTTTTTTTTCCTTCTTTTTGTGACATTATCAAAAAGATGAAAGACTTAACAATGACAAAAAAGCTATGGAAGTTGTTAAAAACACCCGCGTGCATGTATTTGTTTTAATCAGGCCCTGCTTTGGTATTTATGTAAGAGGCTGAGTGAATTAGTGCATTCTCATTGTCACTGGTGTTTGTGTGTGAATAGCAAGGTCAGGACCCGGGCTCCAGGCTCGTCCCCGGAGAACTCGCTTCCAGCGTGGTCAACTAACACTACAAACAATTAAAACCCGGGGCTGCCTCCCCCTAGGCGATCGGCTTCATCCTGCTCAGGTCGGAGAAATTGATGCTCTGCGCTGCACAAGGTTCCAAACTAAACCCTCAGTTATCTGGTCTATAACGATGCTGGGCACTGCTGAAGATGGAGAGGCAGAATCGATACGACTACAGCCTGTGGACCATTTGGAGACGGGGCTATTATTAGGACGTCCTTTCCTTACCACCTGAGCCACTTACAGACTTACAATAGTCACTCTCATCCAAACACACATTCACAAACACCTTCATTTGTCTCTTCTACAGTAAAAGGAGACTGCATGCGAGAGCATTTAATTCCATCACAGACCAGACACAGGCCAGAATGAAAATCTAAAGATGTAACCTTCAGCAAAAACCATCAGTTTATTGGTATTGTGGTATTGAGTATACTATTTTGTACATTTCAAAGTAGCATTTCTTGACGGAATGCTTATCCTCAGCCAACTTCCATGGCAAAAAAAAAAAAAAGATTTAAACAAAGATGTCAAATGAGCTATTAGCGTTTGGAGTATGTGCTGCGAATGACTCTCAGCTACTACCACCCTATTTTTTTAGCTTAATATCTGTAAGATGAGCTACAGCCCTGTTTGGTTTTGGCAGGTGCCATTAGCTGTGGCAGCCATCTTGACTCATGTTGACACCAAAGGTTAATCAGTTGTAGATGTACATCCAATCATTACTTTCTAAGTTTTGCTAAACACACACAAGCAATATAAAAACAATAAAAGAGCAAAAACTTTTTCCATTAACTCCACAGCAAAAATGTGTCTAATTTTCACCACCTAAACTCTCAGTTAAAACACCAGAGAGGTTGTTTTAGAATTTGTTGTGGTTTATATTAATAAATCTTCACAATGGTGTGGCTACTTTAAATACTTTTAGTTTAAATGCTAAAAGTAAAAGTACTATTTTTCCTGGAAAAAACCCACCTCATGCTGTCCGTGAAGTATTGTTAAGACGTTAACTAGCTGATGTTAGCTAGTGACTAGCCAAGCCATTTGTTTAGGCAGAAACAATCAGGTTTAACACCAACACTAGCTAAACTAACTTTCATACATAATAGCAAGTGTTTGTTAGAAAAAAACCAGCATTACTTTAATAAAGTGTTGCTCCCAAAATAAAAAAAATATCAGTATTTAAATTGCTGCTTTTTCTGCCAGCCATTTTTTTGCATGCATGTTTAGCATCTTGGGTAATCTTCCTCCTCCTTGGTTGTTGCTGTTTTGTGCCTATCCAAAAAAATCCCCAACAGCCCAGTTTGACTTCTTCAACGAGCTTTGGGTTGACTTCTTTCTGTTAATTAAGGCATATTACTGTAAAAAAGTTTTTAAATGGAAAACTTTTCTTTGTTTAAAGAAATATCCCCATCTAGATGTTAAGTAGAAATTCCATCAAAAACACTGAAATACTAATGCCAGGCTGTGCAAAAGCAAATACAGCTCTTTGTATTAATTAAGTATCCTACAGCTATTAAACTGAAGTCTAGGCTCCGACCACACTACTCCAGATTATTTTAAAACAGAGATTACTGCACCTCCCGTTCATACACAAACAAACTTTTTGGAGCGAAAATTGAATATTTCTTTAAAAAAGTTTTCAAAAGCGGAGATTTTCAAAAGCCACGTTTCTGATGGAAAAGTTGTTTTTTGTTTTTTTGCATCTGCCTTGCCTTATCCTCATCCTGTTGCTAACAAACTTTGATTGTGTGCTGAAAAGATTTACAACTGAGAGGAAATTGTAATGAATCCAAAAAAGGTTAAAAACAAAAGCAACTGGACTTCAATTTTGTAGTTAAAGACATTTCGCTTCTCATCCAAACAGCCTCTCCACAGACGCATGGCTCAACACAGGAGAGCCACTTCTTCAGGACAAGATTCAGCTGTTCACCTA
>JAOXNZ010000110.1:13633159-13646378 GCA_028566095.1 Kryptolebias brasiliensis | reverse complement strand
TGTTTTTGGTCTGTGGGAGGAAACCGGAGTACCCGGAGTAAACCCACGTGTGCACAGGGAGAACATGTAAACTCCTGCGAACCTGCAACCTTCTTGCTGGGAGGCGACAGCTCTAACCACTACGCCACTGTTCCATTCACACTGAAACTTCCCTTTTACATTTCCACCACAATTTTCAATTTTCTACTTATCTCACAGCTTTGGAAAAACCTATATAAAAGTACATTAAAATGTGTGCCTCACTCAGTAATATTAATATGACTTTGGTGGCAATACATTGTACAGCGTAGACAAAATTTGAGAAAAACTGTGCAATTTCTACATACACAAAAATGGGATTTTGGTTAAATGAGTGAGAAAACCCAAGCCTTTGTAGCTGAGGCATACTTCACTGTAGAAACATCATTCAAAGTTTAAAGGGGCCACAGAAATTTGGACTTTACATGTCTGAACTAGCATTTTGATATACGCAATGGTTTTTACAAAATCACAGTTTAGGTTTCATGATTTTTGAAACTTTTACACAGAAAGTTCAACAAACTGTCTGAATGCTTTTTATTCACAAAATCTTGGCGTTTCTTATACAGATTATACTTTAAAATGTAGGCATTTTTGTCCTCTTTCACTCACTGTGTCTCTCCCTGCTATAGGACTTATGTTATTCTCTCAAAACCTTTCAGAGTGTAGAGTGTGCACACTCAAACGTTCATTGACTGCCATTTTATTTGTGCTCAAAATGTTGTCTTCCAAACTGGAAGTGAAGGATTTTTTGTTACATCTTGTCAAATCTGCATGAAACTCTGTAGACATATTAAAATTTAGATGTGTAACAAGCAGATGCTTCCACAGCTTGCGGTTCGGGTAGTGTTTCAGTACGACTTATAGTTTTCGCACAGAGACTGTTTGAGGCTTTTCCTTTCTGTCTGCTTGTTGGAATTTTGGGCAGTAGCTTCATTTGCACCATTTTTTCAGAAACATTCTAGTTTATTATTCTCATCTTCAGTTACCAGTCCCAAAATGTTACTTAAATGACAGTATTCCAGGCTAAAATTATAACAATTTTTTTTTTTTTCATGACAACACAGTAAAACTTAATTACTCTGAAAGAAAAGGTACTTCCATACAGATGTACCACCTACTTCTGTGCAAACAAACTTGTCATTTCTGAAGGAGAAGTATCATGGAACATTTTGCTAAGGTATAATTAAAATATTGATCATGTGGTCAGGTAATGGTTTACTGTCACAATTCATTAGATGAAGTTGTTTTCATTCCTGTGACTGCAATCGCTGAGTCACTTTCACTAAGAAAATACAAAACAGGGTAAGATCTAGTTTGGAATTTTAGATGAAGCAACAACTTCCCCTTTTACTTTTCTTTTTCTGTATTTGTTCCTGGCCTTCAACTGCCCGGCAGTAATTTTACCCCTTGCTTTACTGCAGGATCTTGCACTCCTCCATCCACAGTGATGCACAATTACTCCTTCAAAATGATGCCACTGAAAGACGATTTGGAGAGATGGAGAATCTGATGAAAAGCATTGAACAGGAATTAAATCATGTTTTCCACACCATAGGTTCAGAAAATGGTGCTTGAGACACTGGAGAGCCCAGTGGCAGATTCCAATCTGCAGGCTGAAATTGGAAATGAACAGCGGCGCCGTCTCCATTCTGACAGCCTTGTGTCAATAAAAGTCAGTTTCCCTCCACTGCTTCCCATCGCTGACCACAAAGGGACTTTTGTCAGCATACAGTCGGCGCGCCGGATGGCTAACATTGTGCCCGCATGCAGAAAAAAAATGATGATTGGTGATTAATCTGAGCACCCAGGTTGACAATAAGTGACACAAAGAGGAAAACTATGTCTTTAAAATCTCCACTTGTGCCTCTAAGTATCACATTACACATCAGCAGGTCGGTTGTTTTCTGCATTCATGAACAGCACACGCCAGCTCCATGTGCAGAGGAGATCATATAATGTGATTTATGGTTCTGGAGTAAATTATGGAAACACTGACCTTCCATTTACATCCCATCAAACAGATAACTGGCCTGTAAGTTGCTGTTATGATAGAAGGAGGGGGGTAAGATCACTGTCACGCCTGTTTGCATGTTGTACTGTAGGCGAAAGGCAAACAGGACTAGATCCGTATCACATGCTGCCTTTGATATATGAACAGGAGTCAGAAGTTTGGCTGGGGGATTTATCAGAGTGTGGTATTTTCTAGCGCACACTTGCAACAGCACTACAAGTACTAGACTTAGCCTTACAGAATCTCTTTGGTGGTAGTATCTTACATTTTTTTTCCTTTTCCAGCAGAAAGTCAAGATTTTTTTTTCTTTTTCCTCTCTTTATTTTTTTCATTTTTTTTTAAGAACAAAACCTTCATCTCCTCCACCTTTGTTTGCACTTTGGATTTGCATATCAAAGAAATCCCATCGGGACCTGCTTTGCATATTTACATCTGATTAGTAACTTTAAATGAACATGTCAAAAATGGTCGAGTTTTCTTTTTTGAATGTGCGAGGACTACCTAGCTTGTATAATTAGTGCCAGCACATGTAACATAGCCACAAAAACAAAAAAACAAGCTGATTTCAAACAACACAAGAGGCACCTTTTATATTGCCTTTCATTAGGCGTACTCAAATAATCCTGTCTCACCTTAGACCTCGACGCTTACTAAATGATAACTCCCTTCCAATGATAAAGACAAAAATATGTGCTGTATGTTTGTGGTAATATTTCTTTGCAATGACATTAGGTCTTGTAATTTCTATCAGTTTGCTTCTGATGGGAGTATTTTTAGATGTACGGAGGAAGAGTTTGAAAAGAGAAGAGTTGGGTTCAAGGTCAGTTGGTTCTCTGACAAAAACAATCTGTCTGCTACCGTTATATAGTTCAAAGCCACGATAGGGTAAAGTGAGTTTCTGTCTTCTTGCCTGACAGCAGAGTATGTCTCAATGCTGACATGTTATTCCTCTCATTCTGGAGACCAGAAGTGAGATCTAAAACCAAATTTAAACATTTTATTTTGCCTGCTTTGTCACATGTGGGAGACTTGTGTCGTCTTATTTGCACCAAGTTGAGATTTGACATGCTTGATGCTCTCGTGTGAGGAAGGGAAACCAAACTTTTTCCTCGTCCAAACTTCCCGGCAGGATGAGCTCCGCCGGAGGCCGCACGCGGGGAGCGTAAAAGGGAACTATATGTGATTATTAATTGGAGTCGGTTTTAATTCAGTATTCCGTGCTGCATATCGTCACAGGTCGTCAGTGGGATTGTGTCTGCGAAGAGAAGTGGGGGCGGGCAGCAGTCTGGAAGGCTGTGCCGTTTGGAGCACGGCTCGCTACCCGCACATCGGCATACCAATGAGTGGGGTTAAGAAGGCACGGCTCCTCGTGGAGACGCCGTTCCTTCGGCAGACCCAATCCGCCAAATCTCCACGGACCCATTTCCAAAAGCTGCTCCTAATGTGGGCCTGTGTCAATCAGCCCCACAGACAGCTCTCCCCCCACCCCCACCCCCACCTCCTGTCCATATGAAATAGTCATACATTAGGAACCAGGGGAGAGCACCTTGCTGCCTCTAAGTCCTCATGTATTCTAATGCGATTCAAAAGCTGTGGGTAGTTAAGCAGGAAGACAGCTGCTGGTTGTTTCACTCGCTCCTTTCGAAGCTCTTCCTTCTTTTTTGGCGTTCAAAGAGGCAGGTTTTCGACATGTAAGAATTGGGCTGTCTTTTGTCTGTGTTTGTTTGTTTATGAAGAGTCATACTGTGCCGGCAAGGCGAGGATTTAACGGAGGAGGCGTCGTTCTGTCAGCCAACGGATAGGGGGCTAGATATCGGATCTCACGGTGACATGTTTATGTGACAACATCATTTGACAGCTTTGACACTCCATAGACAAACACCTTCAAACGAGTTGGCAGTGAACCTGCTCAGAAAGTGTAGGGATACCTATCTGCTGCAAAACGTATTTTAAGTTGATGGGCTAATTTGATGTATTTTTGTTTTGTTTAAATAGAGCAGTAGAGTTCACTTCAAACATTGTCAGGACTATGTTTGCCTCAACTTATTGCTTGACTGATTTATACCAGAACGTCTTGGTTGTAGCTGAAATAAATCAGGATGGTGACAAAGAAATACTAAAAGACCCAGATCAACAACAGTTTCAGCATTGCCCTAAAATCTGCGTTCCCATTACCATGAACGTAAAGTTGACAAATTATTTAACTGTGTAATTTTTTTTGAAGCACACAACAAATTTCAGAAGTAGGATTCTATCTTTGCACCAGATTAGATTTAATGTCATTTTAATGTGCAGAAGTGGAAGTGTCTGTTTTAACGCATGCTTTTTAATTAAAGAGATATTTCAAGATTTTTTTTAAAAATTTGAGCTATGTACAGCAATAGTTACCAACGTTGGGGTTGTGAACAACAAGTGGGGGTCTTGAGATGATTTCCAGAAATCAAAAAAACTTTAAACATGATTGCTAATGGAACAATTCTACCATAACTGTAATAAAATATTTTAAAATTAGTCATAAATAGATTTTAAGCAGTTTCTGTTGTCATTGTATCTTTGTTTCTTGGCTTATTAACAATGTTTGTACACTTTAACTAGCAATACATGGGGTCGCAAGCCTCTGATGTTATTATTTTGTGGGTCAGAACCTGAAAAGTTTGGGAACCACTGGTTTACAGTACTTCTGAATAGTTTTAAATTTGGAAAAGTTGGACCCTTAGAGCATATTTCCAACAACTGAAACAATTCTAACCTAAAACTGACTCATAGTGTTTTTTAACTAAATGCCTAATTGTCTTTTTTATCACATTACTTTTACTTTAGAAGATTATTGATTTAAACATCTATGGTTATTCAGGGTCTTTAACAACATCCCAAAATATAAAGAACATTCTTAGTTTGGCTGAAGAGTCTCTTTAAACAATCTTGTTTTTCTTTGATGCTGTTAGGATTACTGCTTAAATTTCCTCTCAGCTTCCAAAGACATGACATGAAATGTCCCAAATTGTTTGAAAGCATAGTAATCTTAGTGTATTTAAACTTTTTGACTTTGAAGAAAGTAATTAAAAATTGCCTTAAAAACATTCTCTCTCTCATTACTCTGGCATTTAGCAAATAGAAATAATTTTGAAAATCCTAATTTACCTAAAACGGGAAAAGTTTCTTCTGATTTCACGTCAGACAGTGTAAAAAAAATGCATCGGTGTCTTTTTATGTAGTGTATGTAAACTTCTGGTTTCAACACCAGTGTAGACAAAGCCTAAAGCACATGTGTCAAATTCTGTTCCTCTGGGGCCGCTCTCCTACATGTTTTAGATATGTTCTTACTTTAAAACACCTGGTTTAAACAAATGACTTGTGGATGTGCTTCTGGAGAACTTGATGATTTGGTGAGGAGGTAATTGAACCGTTTGAATCAGGTGTGTTGGAGTAGAAAAACCTAAAACTTCCAGGACAGTGGAGCCTTGAGGCCTGGAGTTTGACACCCCTGGCCTAAAGCTGAGCACCAGTTCCTGATACTTTCCTGAAGTAATAGAGCTTTTGCCTTATTTACTTAAATATTGCAATTTCTCCAAGTCCATTGCCACTCTTTAAATCCCTTTTCAGATTCTCCAGATGTACAGGTTCACGGTGCATTATACATACATGAAATGAATTTTATTTAAGCTACACTCTGTGACAAAATTCCCATTGTGACGCTGAAACCGTTCAATGAGCTGTGAGCTCATTAACATCAACAGATTACAGTGAAATATCTGAGAAAGTTGTTGAGTTTTGGGAGTGGGTGTAGATGAGCATCAGTTCAAAAATCATCACTATTATCTGTTGTTTTAAGGATTCAAATATTTCATACTGAAAACTTTAACTACACTCTTAGATGTCTTAAGAAGCTGATGTGCTACAGGTTTTAGAAAACATGAAACTCTGATTTAATTCTGGTGTTTTGAATGCTGTGTCTTGCTCTATAGATTTCTTGATTAGTGGCTTCAAAGTTGACCCAAAAAAGGTAAGTATTCGTGGCCTATAGATGTTAACTTTTAAAAATTAAGACAACTCATACTGTGCTCACTGATTGTGTCCAGTAAAACACTTTCCTGAGTTAAAAATATTGATGACTTGTCTGCAATATACAACATAACACATAGTTTTACTCATGCCATGCTACTAGGTGGCATAAATATTCATATCAACAACATCAAAATACAGAGAAAGAACATGCTAAGCTTGCTTAAACATTTTTCAGTTTCTCTTCAGTTATTAACTATTTCAGCTCATAATCAAACTTTGATGCTGATGGGCTACAAAATGAAACAGACTCACAAAAAAACTGTAAAAACAGCTCCATATTTATTTGTGTTTCTAAGACACGTGGGCCATGTCCACCACAAACAACAAGCTTTAAAAAAAAATTCACTTTGGAACAAATTTTAAAGACTTTTTTACCACCAAAACCCCAGTTTAAGTGTGGACAGAAGACACAAACACAGCAGGAAAATCTACGTTTTTAAAAAATATCTGTTGTAGTGTGGACGGGACTCGAATCCAAGTCCTGATTAGAAAATCTGAAAAGATTTCTGAAAACTGGCTTCCAGTGGATAAGCTGCCATCTCTTCCATTCCTTATGTAGAGTTTCTAAATTTTAAAAAAAGAAAGATTTAAAAGGTAATGTCATTGTTTTGGAGCAATCATTTTAAACAGGAGCAAACTGAGAATGCTACTAGAACTATTTTCTGACACATATGGGGACTGTTGAGTAGTTAAAGCAGAAAGTCAGTATTATAGAAACTAAAAAAATATTTATTGAACAGAACACACTTGGCATCTTGTGTACCAGATTATCAACGGTTTATTGGTTTATGGTTTTTGCCATTAAAGAATAGAATCTGAGTGGGCCTTGAGGTCACTCATGGTGTTTCTTGGTGGGATTTGGTCATTGTTGTTTCTTGAATAATACAAACACTTGTTATTTTCTGATAATAGAGGCAGTTCTGCTGTAAAGCCACGTTGGTAAAAACCCAAACAGAAAAAGTTGAAGAAGAGGATCATCCTTTCTATCCGGTATTGAATCTTTATTCATCTCGGGGTCTTTACACCTCTACAAGCAACACATTATCCCACTGCATGGTGTCGCACTGAGGAGCCCAAAGACAGCCAGCAATAAGTTTCAGGGCTACCATGGATCCAATCTCCTCTGGGGTCAAAGTACTGAGGGCTTCCATGGCTGGTCCAAAAAAACCACGCTTGGCTGAGTGCAGCACACGCTGGGCCAGAGGTATAGTGGCAAGTCTGCAGGACCTGAGGTAGGATGAGTAAACCACAGGGATCTGACTGGATTTACTCTCCTGCCTGCACCCTTTTTGATCAACCTATTGTACAGGCTCAATATGGTCTAAGCAACAACTTGACAAAGAGAAACTACAGGAGGAATTAAATAGACAGGAAGAAGGTGGTGCTGTGAGATAAATTCAGTTCCAACTCTGTCAAATAGTAAAAAATGAATTAGAGAAAAACAAAGAAGCTGCGAATGTCACAATCCTGGGTTCTTTGTGTTTTATTTTGTAGATTTTAAATTTAGTTTGTGTCATATTGTTTCTAGTGTTTTAGTTACTCTCTCGTTGCTTTCCGTTTTTTCATTCTCCATTGCATTTCCTCAGTCAGTCCTGCTCCTCATCCCTCACCTGTCCCTCATTACTAATCAGACCAGCTACATTCACTTGTTTCTCACCTCTCCCGGCACTTATACTCCCGGTTCTCATTCACTCTTCAGTCTGTCATACTGTTCGTTTGTGCTGCCTAGTCCCTACATGCTCCTTGTTGTTTTGGTTCTTTTGCACTTACCTGCTGCCCTGTCAGCATTTTAATTTTGGTTAATAAATTTCTTTGACAGCGAGTCATCAAGTCCCAGTGTTTCATTCTTCACTCTTGGGTCCTATTTTCTACGAATTGTGACTAAGAATCAATGAGCTGAAAAGTATCCTCTCCAAAAGTTTAGCTTATGGTTCACGTTTAGTATTGTTCATCTTCTTTTCACGTTTTTTAAAATAAAGTTCTGAATCAAGTTGAAGACCCAATTAACTGTGAGAAAGAGTGTTATGTACAGAATGCAGTCTTATTTTTAAATGGATTTTTTTACATTAAATGTTGCTCTTTACAGAATATCATTGTGCTCTGAAACTTACCTTGGGAATATGGGAAGTCATTTAGAATGTTTGATGTTTGAAAATTAGGTTCTTTCGATCATGACCATAGGTGAGGGTTTGAACGTAGATGGACCAGTAAATCGAGAGTTTTGCCTTTCGCCTCAACTCTTTCTTCACCACAACCGATCGAAGCAACGCTCTCGTTACTGAAGACGAGGCACCGATCCATCGATCCATCTCCTGCTCCATCCTACCCTCACTCATGAACATGACTCCCAGATACTTCAAGTCCCCCACGTGAGGCCCATTTCTGGTTAATAATCATGTCCTCAGACTTCGAGTTTAAATTATAGCAAGTTATTTATTCTAAATTAAACATAAAACATACAAATCATGATCACCAGCTGCCCTCTAAACTACAAGTTATTGTATAAAGGTGTTTAATCTTTTATTCAAGTCAATTACGTTTCAATTGAGTACATTTTCTTGAAATTCATTATAATTAATAAGACCTTGAATAAAGATAAAAAAAAACAACTTTTAGCCAGTATTAAGGACTGTGAGGATACAGGATAAAGTCCATTGGAGGAATTTATCATTACTGAGTGAAGCCTGATGGTATGTGAGCTTTTAAAATTAATGACAGAAGCACTCTGACTTTTAGTCCATCTAAAAATTTCATTAAATTTCATTATTCAGCTGTCTCCATGGCCCTGAATTAATAAAGTCCAGGTATCATACCATGAATTCATATTACATTTGAGACAGAAAGAGACAGTTATGCAGCTTTTTTTCCCCCTCCTTCTTTACAATGTTCTAACAACATACAATTAAAAGTAAGTTTTATCACGTTCCTCAGTGCAGAACTTTGATTATTACCTTGAAAATAGTGTGAGGACAAAGTATAGACAGTCTTTCTGCCTTAGAAAAGTGTCTCACAAACATACAGTAAGGTGCTATTTTTATGGTTGCTGAAATCAATGGCTCGAACATGTATCACTCAATCGGCTGGGAAAACATCTCTTTTTACTGACACTGACAAATGAAGGGCACATGAGAAAGATTCTCCTTCGGTGGATGAAAACATCTAGTTTTGTAATGGCTCTATTACCAACTATTTTTCTCCTTTATGGTGGGATTTTCTGTAAGAAGAGAAAATGCGTTACAGTAGAGTAAAGCAGAGGGGCCAACAACAATAAGACAACAAGCAGAGTTTAAAATGAAAAAAGCCAGTTTTAATTTATTTTTAATGTAAAAATCATTTTCATAAGAAGACATCAGGGTTGAGCAAATCCTTAGATAACATCAATTAGGCCAAACTATTTTTAACAGATGTGTCTGCATTTTTTCTTGCTTCTTCTATTTTTTTATGCAAAACATCTGTTTTGTTAGAAGCTTTTTACATATTGTGCCTTTGCCAGAATTCTGAAAGCCTCCTCAGATAATGTGGACAATTTGCGCTGAAGTCCATTTGACTCCGAATAGCAGACTCCTGCTGTGTGCAGGGTTCATGTTTGTTTACCCTAAGTGTGATGGCACGAAGGTTAAAGCTCCCTTTAGGCTCTATAAAGAGCCGGAGCTGGAAGGCGACATGAACACCTGTTAGTAGCGCTGCCCCCTGACAGTTTCTCTTCAACAAACTCTTAAGATTTAACATCACACAGTATCTCTGATGATGGGAGCAGCAGAGCATTTCAAGCTGTCTTTCTCTGAGGCTCTAAAGCGTAAACTCACGGAAGATACGGATGTGAAATTTGAGCATGGCAGCATTAAAGTGGACAAAACAAACAAAAAAAAAAGCAGATTTGTTTGGGGTTTTAAAGGGGGTTTGGCTTCTTGAGGAGGGATCCAAAAATACTTACACTATTTGAGCAGTAACTCTCAGAAGGATTGTCACAAAAGACTACCAAAGGAATATGTTACAAAATGTTACACTAATATGGAGATAAATTAGTCTCAAAAGTATTCACATAAGCATTTGTATGCGTACAATAAAGTCCACAAGCGTACTACAAGATTTTTTTTTTTGTCTTGTCATGCATTTTAGGCATATTACATAGAGAAGATGGCCGCCTATGTGTGCCAGAAGAGATTTGCTCTACAAAGAGGATATATCAAGATGAAATCCTAATTGCATGATTTACTTTATTGAATGGAGCGTACCACAAAATTGACAAATGCATACACAGTTTTTCAAACGTACACATTTCAAACTGCGCAAGTAGGAATAGGATCCATCCTGTTTGTAGAGTTCATGGACAGGATCTCGAGGCACAGTTGTGGAGAGGAGTGTGTCTGGTTTGGAAACCTCAGGGTCTCATCTCTGCATTTTGCAGTTAATGTGGTTCTGTTGGCGTCTTCAGGCCATGACTTTCAGTGTGCACTGGGACTGTTCGCAGCCGAGTGTGAAGCGGCTGGGATGAGAGTCAGCTCCTCTAAGTTCGAGGCCATGGTTCTCAACCGGAAGTCGGTGGAATGCTCCCTCCAGGTCAAGGGTGAGTCTGGGCCTCATGTGGAGGAATTCAAGTATCTGGGAGTCTTGTTCACAAGTGATGGTAGGACGGAGCAGCAGATGGATTGACAGATCGTGGCCTTGTCCGCAGTAATGAAAAAGAAGAAAAGTTAAGTCAAAAGGCAAAACTCTCGTTTTACTGGTCCATCTATGTTCCAACCCTCACCATGGTCATGAGGTTTGGTTCATGACTGAAAGAACGAGATCCCGAATATAAGCGGCTGAAATGAGCTTCCTTCCTGGGTGGCCGGGCTCAGCCTTAGAGATAAGGTGAGGAGCTCCGTCCTCCAGGGGGAGCTCAGAGTGGAGCTGCTGCTCCTTCGCATCAAAAGGAGACAGTTGAGGTGGATTGGACATCTGATTAGGATGCCTCCTGGACGCCTCCCTTTGGAGGTTTTTTGGGCATGTCCCACTGGGACGAGACCTCAGGGCAGACCCAGAACTCTCTGGAGGGATCATGTATCCTCTCTGACCTGGGAACACCTTGGGATCCCCCAGGAGGAGCTGGAGAGTGCCGCTGGGGAGAGGGAGGTCTGGGTTTCTCTCCTGGACCTGTTGCCCACACGACCCGACCACAAATAAGCGGTAGAAGATGGATGGACAACCAGTAATGTTCTACACATACAAATTGTCAAATACATGTGTGCCAATCGCCTGCTATGGACAGGTCCATCGATACGAGCACACGGATGAGCCTGTCTGTGAAATGAAATGAACAACCTAAAATGGGTAGGTTATTCTTGTGAAAAACTTACCAGAAAAAAGAAAATCCTACTCATTTTAGATGATTTATTCCAAATGTACAGTCCATTAAATTAACACTTTTGAAATCCAGTAATGTCAGTGTAAGTGTATGTGTTTTAATATAGGAGTTATGAGCTACTGTCCCAAGACAGAAATGTCTTTTTCAATGACCCAGTAAGAAAGTAAGTAAGTAACCCAGTGGTAATGCTCAGATTTCCCAGCTTTCCACTGGCTTTGAACACAGCATTACATTGGTGAATCTGAGGCGGTAAGAAAGTCTTAAAAGTTGCATTTACAGACAAGCTCATACATGCGCTTGTGTTGACAGATTCGTCCACAGCAGGTGATTCGGCCATGCGTATTTGACAATGTGTATGTGTTGAATTTTCCTACTTGTGCAGTTTGAAATGTGTGCATTTGAAAAACTCTTTCTGCATTTGTGAATCTTGTGATGCGCTTGTGGATCCTATTGTACGCATACGAAGCTTGTTGAACACTTGAGTGAATACTTTTGAGACTAATTTATCTCCATATCCTTGACTTCCGGTGAAAAATGTCACACTAGAGTGAGTGGAAAACGGTAAATTAGACGTTTAGGCAAAAAAAAGTCACACTGGACTTCCAGTGAAATTTGTTACTATTAAATATTTTTGTTTTTACTCTTCTTAGGAGGAATATTAAACTAAATTATACAGTTCAAGATGTAACTTGTGAAAAAGCTGTGAAAACGACCTCTTGACCTCTCTTTCAGGATTTTCTTTTTTTAATTCTCAGAACTGCCGCACAGAAAAACTACTTAACCAGTGACGTGGCACTTATGGTATGCTCGGCAATTTCTATCAAGGATCACAATAGGTGATTTTTGAGAAATTTCCATGTTCATGTGGAAATTATTCCAATAATGGATGCCTTTCAAACTTGTCAAGGAGATAATGATTTAATCATTAATTGTTACTTCTTTTTTTTTCAGCAGAAAAGGTGAAATAAAAAAGATGGACACGACTAAATCTATGTCCTTTTTACAAATAAAAAAAAATCTGATTAAAAGGCATGCTACAAACAACTGAACAACAATGAGGACATCTGAGACAAATGTAACTAATTGTCACGTAATCTCAAATCGGGGCTCTGAACGCGTCTGAATAATGGCAGCTAATTTGCCTCATATTGTGCTTTCTTGATGGGTTTAAATTGAATGAGTCAGGATCTGCTCTGGCGTGTTGTGAAAGCCGGGTCACCAGTTCACACCGGAGACATTCAAGGTCGAGCTTTTCCGAATGATGGGCTGACGGGGAGGGGGGGGGGCAGTGACGAGATTTAAAGTAAGGCGGCGGAGTCAATGGACAGACCGAGCGCAAATTTGGCACCACGTACATGTAACCTTGAGTTATTGGTTTGGTGTGGGTTTTTTTTTTTTTCCCCCCCTTGCTTTGAAAGCTTTCCTACAAGCCCTCCTCAAATATAAATGCGTTTTTGTCACCCACATTAATGGCACAATCAGCCTGGAAAAATTGCAGTCACAAATTATTCACTGTAATCCTCCATTTGAGGACCTTAATGCCTCTAATTGGGCTTTTATGACTTACAGACTGTATCTTCCACTCTCTTATTTTTTTATTATTATTATTTTCCCCTCTGGCGTTTGTTTTTCTTCCTTCCCGCCATGCTGCAGAGTGACATTGAGCCTCTCCCTGTCGGGGTGCTCTCTTGTCTCACTCCACTGCACATTTTCACTGTCGCTCCCCCCCCCTCTTCTCCTCCCTCCCTCCCTCCCCAGACATGGAGCTTTTGACT
>JAOXNZ010000110.1:13582767-13599231 GCA_028566095.1 Kryptolebias brasiliensis | reverse complement strand
GCAGTTTTTCTAATTTTTACTAGAGTTTTCCAAGTCACTGGTGAATGGCGGTCTTTGGGTTAAAATGATTTATTCTGAAATATACAATGTAAGAGCACCAAAAATGCTAATAGACCTTAAAGAATACTAATCCTTTGTACAATACTGGGCCACAAGCCTAATGATGAACCCATATTTACTGATATTTTGGAGTTGGCAAATTCTTGAACACTGCAGTTCAATAAAGTGATCATGTTATTAAAGTGGATTTATGTTAATTAAACCTGAGTTCTGACTAAATAAATACTGAGCTAACATGTTTAAAGGGACAGATCAGGGTTTTTAAGTAGGTAGTCAAAGACGCTTCAAAGACGTGAACACTGTGGTTAAAGCCCAATAGTTTTATATTGACCAGCTTTACGCTTGTATTTTATTATAAATATTTTAAAGGCAAACATTTTTCTCGAGGTTAGAGAATGTGAAAAGGTGGTCTGTATCACAGCAGCCACAACCGCACAAGTAGGGAGGGGGACAAATAGCTGCTGTGGACTCATGCTATGGTTTTCCTTCCGAGGCGTACCTGAAGGCAGCACAGAGGAGAGCGGTTTCCCACCGCGGCACGAGCTGCAGCGTCAACTGTCTGTGCGCGAGCCTCGAGAAGCGAGTCAGCGGCAACTGAGCGGCGTGTTGAACTTGTCCTCGTGCTGCGAGCTGACTGATGCCAAACGGGACACCAGCCGGTGAGTTCGTGGGTAACTTTTTAGATTAGTTTTTGTTGCACGAGCGGTTGCTTTGTAACGTTGTTGACCAAAGTTTCTCCCCCCCGAAAAGAAAACGCTCGTGCAGTTCGGTTGTCGCATTCGGGGTTTAGACTGCCTCTAAAATGAGTTTACATCAAACGCGGTGATTCGGTTTGACTCAGGTTTTTCGAAACAGAAAGTGGAGCTCGTCGCTACTGTCAGAATCACTACCTGCGCGTGTACTCAAATACTTTAAATTCCCATTGAAACGACAGGTGGTGTGCTGCATTAGGCTTTAATTTGACAGCAGGAAGTCAGTGTTTACATTTGGAGCGTTCCTTGGCGTCCCTCAGGGAGCTGAGACCTGTCATCTGTCATGTCTCTGTGATGGACGTAATGACTTTAATGAATGAATCAGCTCCAAATGCAATTAAAAAGGAGACGTTGCTCAGGTCAGGGGCGGTGTTAAAACGGGGGAAACTTGGGGGCTCAGCTCAGACATGTGAAATAAGAAGGGAAATTATTATGAGATGCAGCAGACACGTACAACATGACATGAAACAAGTGAAATATGAGTTCTCTTTCTACGTTAATATTATTATATTTATTGTTAGCAACTGGAATTAAGTTAAAAAAGAAATCAGAGCCTTTATATACGTTTCCCCTAATAGATTTCATTTTTAAAATGGATTTATCAACTTGGAAAAAAACAAAACAGATGCGCTTTATCATTGTTCAGCTTTGCACATGGCACATTGTGACCTGTGTTGTAATTCTGAGGTTATTTTATTGATTTTTAGAAAACATCATCAAGCTGCTTGTTTGTTTTTTTCTGCTGTTTTATTTTCTTTTTCTTCGCCGCAACACAACATATATTTCCAGCGTTGACTAATCGTGTGTTGTGAAAATATTTGGGTTGACACGTGTGCGCCTTGTAACAAAACTGTTTTAAAAACCACAAAGTCAGGCTAAGATCTCTCCACTTCACGAACTTGTTTGGCAGTTTTTCAGCTCTGTAACAGGGACGGGCATGCTACAGACATAAACAGTGCTTGCAGTTTGTTGAGTAGATGCAGCTCAGGTAGAACATGGAAAAACTGACATTTAACCTACTTACAATCTTGAGTAACATCACATTTTCATCTATAATGTTGCAGGGTCTAATACAAACCTGGAATAGGTCTGGGTTTTTTTTTGGTTTTTTTTAGTATTTCTTTTGTCTTGAGATCTGAAACCATTCGGAAAACATTCAGGGCTGCAGCACCAGATTCCCTGGCCTAACGACACCCATGGCTCAGATTAATCCAGATCCAGATCAGAATCGGTCTTAACAAAAGGCCAGGAATGTTGTGTAGCGTAAATACAGAAGCGCATGGGTAACTTAGCAAAATAAAGTCCAAACTAAACACGCCCATATTTACCGCACAAAGTAAGAGGCCACAAGTACATCTTACAGTAAAGATAAAATGAGTTATATACACTGTTGGCACAACTGCCAGTTTATTACTGTTTTAGAGATAAACTGTATTTTATGTTGCTTTTTAGTGAATAGCATTGCATTGAAGACTTTGTTCCTCAGCATATCTTGTCTGATGTGGATTACTGTGAAATAATCCTAATAAATTTAATCAGCATCACAAACAGCCTGTAATATGATCATAAAGTTGAACAAGAACCTTTTTTTTCATACAGGTTTAACAAAACCAGAACAGTGTTACCCTGTTTTTAGTGTAGAATGCATCTGCTGTCCTTTTGCCCCGGGGTCTCCTACCAGTGGCATGTGCCTGAAAAACCTCCAAAGGATGGCACCCTGGAGGCATCCTAATGAGATACCGATCATCTCAGTTGACTCCTTTTGATGTGGAAGAGGAGCAGCTTTACTCCAGATGACAGACCTCCTCACCTTATCTCTAAGGATGAGCCCGGCCACTCTATGGAGGAAGCTCATTTTCAGCCTACCTCTTCAGCCTGCCCCAGCACACGCTGGAGGTCATGACCTGAAGACTCCAACAGAACCACATCATCTGTAAAAAGCAGAGACAAGACCCTGAGGTTCCCGAACCAAACACTCTCCTCTCCATGACTGCGCCTTGAGGTCCTGTTTGTGGTTTTCCACAAACAGGACCTCATCAGAGATGAGGTCAAGTCCATCCCTCACTGAAAACAGGCTCAACTTTGTGCCAAGGATTTGGACACATCTCCTGCTCTGGTTATACAGGGACCAGATAGGTCTTGAAAGTGACCCCAGCACCCCATACTTCCACAGCAACCTCCACAGAATCCCTCGGGGAACACGGTCATTGACCAGATCCAGATCCACAAAATTCCCATGATCACCTTAGCAACTCTGCAAGAGTAAAGATCTGTTCCATGACCCAAATGAAAGCCACACTGCTGAATCGTCCTGAAGATTGACAATCGGATTCAGGAGAAAGTTTCCTCAAACCTGGAAAAAGCCTACACAACTGCTAATTAATGACAAATAGCCACTCTAAACTGGACTAGTGGTTATGGTTAATCATGTGAATTATGTAACTTTCATTATTGCTTTTTTATATTCTGTCAAAATTAACTGACAGCTTTTATGTTTTTCCTTGATCAGTTTTTAAAGAAAGAAAATAAAATCAGGCCAAATAAATCCACTGAATTCAGACCAAATGTTTGTGGATGTTCATTTGTAAATTAGAAGGAATGCAGTGTGACATGCACATGACAGTACAATAAAACAGTTTTTCACTAAAATCTCAGAATAAATGTCATTAACAATTATCTCTGTGGCAATAAAAAGTAAATTCATAATATTGGTCATATTCGTGCAGCCTAAACATTACCTTGTAATATTTGTATGGACAACATTCAAAGCGCTAACAACCAAAAGCACGACTACATGTTAAATAAAAGACAGATAACGTGGAAGAGAACTACTTTCTGTTTGCTCATTCTCATCTCAAATAAGAACTACTTTCCTGTTGGTTCTGTCAGGTCAACAACTGAGCACTGGTTGCCAAAAACAAAAAAAATCATAATGAATGTGAATTTTGAAACACAAATACAGTCACTTGTATAAAATGCTCTAGAATCACAGAGTTACACAACTTCTGCTCAAAGCATATTATGAGTATGTGACATATGGTTCACATGTTATGTCACTGCTACTCTTTTTCTGTTTCTGTAGACACACAGACTCACAGAAAACACATCTCTTTGTTCATCACCCTCCTCCAGAAGTTCGTGTCCACTAGCTTTCAGGCATTTGCCCAGCATAAACACTCGTTTGCTCTGTCGGTAAGTCCCGGTTCTCTGTTGTTGCACTGATGTGCACATGAGCAGATATGCTGAACACAAAGCACCCCCCCCTCTCTGCACAGTTTCCACCGCCGTTCCTCTCTGCCCTGCCCTCCTAATCGAAGCCATATGTTCTACAGACTCTTTGCATGAAAAGTCTGTTCTGTTTGCAGCAGTGCTCCCCAAAAAACTAGCCTCCTACTTTGTATCTGACAGGAGCGAGTTGTTCACAATTAAACACATTTATTAAGCTATTTAACCTTTTATTTACCAGAGAAATCAAAAAGTCTTCATTCACAAAACACACATTGTACAGAAATTAATATACAAGGTACAGATTAACTGTAAAACTGTTTTTCTTGTGCTATTCATGGTGATAGAAATGTTTGTTTTCTTACACAGATGGCTATGACTCCTGAGTTGTTGCTTCAGAGTATTTTATGAGCTGTCCTGCTGGCTGGATTTAGTAGGCTCCTTCTGTTTTTAATAGTACCAATCCAGCGTCGAAAAGGTACTGTAACTATGGAGAAAATGTACAATGCACAACAAAAAGCATAATCAGTCTGCATACTTGTAGTCTCATTGTAAAGGCAATAATAATGAGAATAAAGATTGAGCAATACTGCAACGTTTGGACATTATTACTTCCGAATTCATCAAAATAAAAAATTGGTTTGACAGAAATAAGCTATCCCTAAATGTGAGCAAGACAAAACTCATGATATGTAATAACAATAAACTAAAGCACCAAGGCTGGGTACAGATAGAGGATGCTATTATAGAAAGAGTGCATAAAACTTAATTCCGGGGGGTGATAATAGATGACAAAGTTTGTTTGAAATCTCACATTAAATACATCTGCTCCTAAGTATCAACAAGCATCTCAGCTATGGTCAAAACAAGACATTTTCTGGATACCAAGTCACTCCACATTCTGTTTTGTTTGCTCGTTTTACCTTATTGGAACTACTGCACAGAGGTGTGGGGCAATACATATTAAAACATCACTACAGTAACTACTCACTTTGCCAAAAACAGCTGTCAGAATAATTCACAGTGTTGGTTTTCTTGAGCATACAAATCTATTGTTTAAGTCTAAAGTATTAAAATTGCAATACATTGTAAAATACCAAACAGCACAATTTATATATAAAATCAGCAAAAACCTAATATCAAGAAATCTACAGGAAGTGTTTTATGAAAGGAATGGTGGGTATAGTCGAAGGGGAACGTTGAATTTCAAAATCTGCAATATCCGAACAACATTGAAAAGATTTTACATCAGTGTAACTTGAGTCAAACTATGGAACGGACAGAAAATGGAACTAAAATGAAGTCCAAGCATTAATCAATTTAAAAACAAATACAAAACTCTGATATTCACAAGGTACTTAGAAAGAAGGGGGTTAACACAAATATGTAGAATGAATGTATTGTTTTTTTTTTATATCTATATATCCCGTAAGCTGTATGTCACTACGTACGGCTGTGTGTAGCATACCATATTACATAACTGGTAGTACCACATTAACTGTTCAAAGGTCTGGCTCTTAGACTGACAACTAGAGCTGTAGAGCCCATCTCTAGTTGTCAGTAAAAGATGTGTGAAATGACCTCCACCTACAACCTGACAGCTAAAAAGGCAATTCACGTCTGCCACTACTTATGTTGAGAAACATCATGGCAGATCAACTTCAGTCCTTAATCTATCCCTCAATTTTAAAACATGACACTGATGTGCAACAGAGGTGCATCGTATTGAAAATCCAGTGTTGAAAGGGCTGTAGGTTGTTTAGGTACATGGAAATCTAGAGGGAGAGCATTTTGTTTTGTCCAAAACACTTGTTCTTTCTTAGGCGTAGAAGAGTCGAGCCAGCTGTGGTTTTCACTCCCTTATTTTCAACTTCCTTTTTTTTCTGCATTTACTTTAGGCTTACCTTGCTATTTGGTTACATTTAGGTTTAAGAAACACATTTTTGTCTGGTGTTTCTAATTGAAGATATAAAAATCTATGTGGTTAGGTTTATGCTTCAGAACTTTTTGTTTAGGGTTTGAGAAACACATATTTGTCTGGTGTTTCAATGTAAAAACATAAACACTACTTGGTTAGGTTTAGGCTTCAGAGCTCTTTAATCAGGTTTTGGAAACCTAAGTTCCTGGTGTTTCCAGAAAAAAGGCCAAAACCTATTTGGTTAGGTTTAGGACTAAAGCACTATGTTTATTATAAGCAAAGCTAAAGTTTAAGGCTGTTTGTAAATATTTACTTGGCTTTGTTTTCTTTGCAATACTATGTGTATTGGTCATTTGGTAATTTTATAAAGTTTCTGATTTTGGTTGTTTTATTAATTGTACTAGTTATCCTCCATAGTCCTTGTTTCCAGCTCTTTATATACCACCTGTTCTTTATTTGTAATCAGCTCACCTGTCTTCACTCTGTAATCACCCACCCCAGTATGTATCCACATGGTTTTACCCCAGTTTTTTGTCAGAGTATCTTTTTACTAATTCGTCCTGCCAGTTCATGTTCTCTTTAGATTCTGGATTTACCCTTCTCTGGGATCACCTTGTGTTTCATTTAATTCTCAGTGAATGCCCAGGACTTCATCATCTTCCTGCTTCTTGTGTCTTGTTTGCTTGCTTGCGTTTTGGTAATTTCTGCCACACTTCGTGGCAAGATATCCCTTAGTGCTGATACATGATGCCAAGACGTCTTAAGAAAAGTCAGCGTGGGGAGGCATGCCAATTCACAAAACAGCCAGAATCTCTTTTGTTAGTTCAAGAATTGTAGTCAGGAGACCTAAAACATAAAAATGTTTTTTCGGTGGGGAGTAAAAGTAATAAAATATATCAATTATTCAACAGTCATGAGAGTGCTTTGGACAGTATATAGTCTACAGTGGCAACAACTTGTTATATGTTTGCAGAATACAAACATATACAATATACCAACGTTAAACATAATGAGAAAACAGACCTATAGATGCTCTTCCTGAATGTGCTATGTGCTGCTGCTAATAGACACAAAAACGTGGGAAGTTAATAGAGCAGAGGCTCTGCTAAAAGATGCAGTTACTAAATTATCAGACAGAAAGCTACCATTCGCTTGCTCTGACATAATCACTGTGAATTGAGCCGTGTGTGGTGGGGGTAATTCTTTTAAAATGGATCTTCACAGGTTGAAAATTTCTTCTTGTTGTAGGTAGGAAAATTATAGTTTTTTTTTCAATGCTCCCTAAATGCCTCATATGCCTACAAATATCAAAGAGTTCTTAGCTAAAATACTTTAAGTTTGGCTTTACCAGCAATACACCGAGAGAGGTTGAAACAGATTGGATGAACAGTTGTCAAGAAAAGCAACAAACAGATACTCATGTACAGAAATGACTGGTTTTATTAATGAGAAGATGGCATGATGTTAGACATCTTGAATCTGATGTCTGTATGACATGTTCGACCAGTTTATATAAAAAAATTGGCATAATCTGTGTACATTAGATCTGCAAAGGTAAATTTTAGATGGATGTAGGGATCACCAGGGATCAGCCCTGAGCCCCTTCCTGTTTTAAGTAATGATGAACAGGTTGAGGTGAGGAAGGAGTCCCCATGGACTAGGATGTTTGCAGATGACGTTGTGATTTGGAGTGAGAGTAGGGAGCAGGTGGAAGAGAGCCCGGAGAGGTGGAGGTGTGCTCTGGAGAGAAGAGGAATGAAAGTCAGTTGAAGCAAGAAGGAACAGATGTGTGGGAACAAGACGGGAAACACATGGAACTAGGACTGGGCCGCAAGACCAAAAATGAATATTGTGAGATTTTAGAGCTTTATCAGGATATAGTTTTTTAAATCTTCCTTCAGTCACTGTATTATTATTTAATTCAAAACCTAAAGCTGTGGTGAACTGTGACTGTTTTTTTTTTTTAATGGGATAGGGAGTAAGCTGTGATGCACTAGAAGCACTTGGGAAAAACTAGTAATTTAGATGCAGACAGCTAAAAACAGTCATTCAAATTTAAACTCAATATTAATGATTTAATTGTTTTTATAATACACAACAAAATATTGCAATATGTCAGATATACTTGATATATCACCCACCTAAAGGTGCAACAGTGAAGCTGCAAAGAGTGGAGCTATTGAAAATGGATAAATTTAGGTATCAGGGGTCAAGCATTCCAAGGTCAACTAGTTTATACGGTGATATAATATAAATTGAGGTACATTAGATGGGTTGACCTGCAAAGGTATTAATTATTTACAGACTCCTCATTTTCCCCTTCTTCCCTTCCTGCTGCAGCTCTCTACTCCAGCTGAGCCTCTCGCTGCCCTCTGAAGGAGCAGGATGACAAGATGGCACAGCTGCTTGTACCGCCCGGACCAGACAGCTTCCGCCCCTTCGTCCCCGAGTCGCTGGCCGCCATCGAGAGGCGCATCGCCGAGGAGGAGGCCCGGAGACCACGGGCGGAGCGCAGCAGCGACGAAGATGATGAAAATGGGCCCAAGCCCAACAGCGACTTGGAGGCGGGGAAATCTCTGCCTTTCATCTACGGGGACATCCCTCCAAACCTGGTGTCAACCCCTCTGGAGGACCTTGATCCCTACTACACCAATCAGAAGGTCTGTTTCCTACATTTTTAAAGCAAATATTTTTGAAAGATATGATGGGACATGGTTGAATACCTCCAAGAAAGCTTCTTCATGACCTCAAGACATACAGTGTTACCAGTAATTACCAGCTTAGGTTTTAATTGTAGTATGACTCATGCATTACAGGTCTTCACTTTCTTATGCAAGCTTTGTAGCATTTTAAAGCTTGAAGTTAATTGTCCTCAACAAACCTTTAAAGAAGCACATAATAGCTCAGTATATGCTGCTTTTTAGTTAGAGGCTCAGATTACACACAGCAAAACAACAGAATACAAAAATATAAAGTTTGTAAAATCTGAATTAGGTTGAAGGTTTAAACGAAAGTGGCTCAGTTTTCACTTAGCTTACCTTCTGTTGTTAATATTCTCTTAGAACAAAACAGATTCTAGGAAATGGAAAAAGATTGCAGGCCGATTTGTTGAATCGTACAGTGGTAATGCAGCAAAACAAAACCACCCAGTTAACCTAGTTACTAGTATTCTGAACACATTTGGACGCAGTTGTTTATTCATAGATTCATAAGCCAATTATAGTTTCTAACTATAATTCCTAAAGCCATCTCTTGTAACTTTACATGAAGAAACTAAACAGTTCAGCTTAAATTTGTGTGATTGGTCTAGATTTGTAGTCAGATTTGTTTTAGTGTTGATGCTGCAGCACAACTTCATTATAGTTTTAATTTTGCCCCAACAAAGGTAATTTTATGGATTGCTGATCAACAGTGTCAAACTCAGTAGATCAGATCTAATCTAATTCTTGTAATCGATGATCGAGGTTTATAATGGAAAGTCCAGCGTTTTGGGTTTTCTTTTGTTTTGTTTTCTAACCACCTTTGTTGGCTCTTTCGTTGTGGTTGAAGCTAGCCATGGCCTGCATTTTATTCTTTGACCACAAACGCTCCAGCTACTCCCAGGTGATTTGTGTCTGGTCCAACGGAATCTTAATCTCAAATGTCTTGTTTGGTACCTCCATAAAGATTTCCATTTCTGTAACATTTTTAATCTACCCATTAGCTACATGTAGCTACATTTGCTTAAGGGGATAGTTCAATTTCAAAGTGATGTGCTGGGGCTGTATTGCAGAGTGGACCTAGTTCCAAAAAAAAACACTAGTGTTCAAAATTTCATAGGGATATCACATGAGTGCTATTTTATAAACATTTATGCTGCTTTCAGTTTCAAAATACACATCTATTCCAGCAGAAATACAATGAAATTCCTGCTGGATGTGCACCAAGGCTGCACAGGAAGGGTCACAGCTAGCCTCTGCTGCTGTAAGTTTGTGAAAATAGGTTGCTATTTTTAAGAATTACAACTACTATTATCAAACTAAATACAATTACAAAGCAGGAAAACACGTCAGAAGCTCCTCTGTTGGAGGGTTTTTTAAAATCAGATTTACATGTTCAGTAATGGAGCAGTTGTTCAAGATTTGTGATCTCACAAAATGGCCAAATCATAGAAAAAAAACCCCCACAGTAAGCCGTTCACTGATAGGTAGTTTATAAGTGAGTGTTTGGAGGATTTTGATGCATTAATATGCCCTGAGGAATATAAAATGTAGAGACTGATAATCACTATCTACCTCAGGTATCCTCATGTTGCTTTGCACATTAAACCCAATTTAGACTAAATTTCTTTTACTAAAAACAAGCTACGAAAAGGCAATTTCACTCTGGTAATTTAATGCTGGTGTTTGAAATCCTGCAACAACAGGCACACGTCTCTCAGTTGTTTTTGTGAATGTTCATTATTAAAATAAAAACATGATGTTTATATTCTCATAATGACTGGTTCCGATCTTTATTGCCCAGTTGCAGTGTCTACTCTTAGCAGCTAATGGAAATCATATTCATGTCTAATCATAAAGGTATTTGTCAGAATTGAGTTTAGCTAGCCTGTTGGTCTGGCCACTAGCGGAACAAATCAGAGCCGGGCCGGGGGCGGGGCAAATGACCGGGCCCTTTATGCCCAAATAATAAAGCTCATAATAACATCATTTTACAACATACACATGCCCACAACAGCAGGGCTTACAAGCTTCAGCACCACGGAGAGCGACTATGTCATTTTGAAGTCCTTTAAACGGACATGAAGTTTAACAAACCAAGAGAACAACAAAAACATTAGGCTACATGGTCACTAATAATAAAACAACACAAATTCAAAGCAGTTCAGCACCACGGATAGCGATGCATAGCTGGCAGTTTTGGCGGACCTGAATCGCTGCCAACAAAAAAGTCGGGTTCATCTCCAGGACGACGAACAAAATATGTGTCCAGTTTTTGTAACTTGGCTTTTCCTTGCTCTCTTTTTTCCTTTTCTTTTCGCTTTGCCGCTCCACTTTTATGCTTATATCAGGTTAACTTGGCCCATAAAAATGCTCCACTTAGTTTGCAATCTGTTGCCAAGTGACTGATGATGACGTTGGTGGACAGTTGGTGACGAGTTTTACCCAAAATACATTTGGAGACAATATCTGCGATCCACTTGTAAATTTGCGTGTCATAAAGTTAAATGCAAGAGTGAAAATAAAGCCAGTCATGCAGCACATTTTATACTACATCGCTCAAGTCAGTTGGTCTTGTAAAATTTTTAGCAACCATGACTCAATCCTGACTGTGGCAACCTATATAACCCCTGTAGGAATGTTAATGATGGCTGATGTTAAGCAGCCTGTAAATGTGCTCAAACTCCGGGCTTCTCTGAATACAATCATGGGAAGGCCCGCCTTCTCCAGTTCCTTACGCGTGGTAGAGGCTCGGCTCCCTTAAGTCTTATCTCCTATCCGGGCCCCTCTGGGCCCGGGCTGGGGGTGCGCCGTCTTCCCAGCCCCCCCAGAAGCTCCACCCATGGGTCTGGCCTTCCTCAACAATCCCAAGTCCTTTTGTGGCCGTTTGGGGGAAATAATTGTCCACCTCTGGCTTTAAATATTAATACATCAGTAATTTATAAATAATTACCATGTTAAACATTATAGGGGCATTAAACATGTGAAAGTAGAGAACATTTTTATCATATAACCTTACAGTTAGCTTGATAGCACTGTTAAACCCCAAACATTTGTTCTTGAACTGGTCAGCTTAGACTAGCATAAAATGATTAGCTCACCTGTATCTCAGAAAGAATAAACTATATGAATATATATTGAGAGGGTCTTAGTCTTCTCATTGATAAAAATCACAAACAAATGAGCATTTTGTCCTCATGTTCTTAGCCACATCAGAGATAAAGTTAAAGTTCATGCTAACAGAGGTGCTAAAGTCTAATCAGAGCTGAACTCCATCCATCCATTTTCTTTACCTGCTTTTTCTATTCCGGGTCGAGGGGAGCTGGTGCCTATCTCCAGCAGTCACTGTGCGAGAGACGGGGGACACCCTGGACAGGTCTCAACTCCATCACAGGGCCACATAGAGACAAACGAGACAAACAATGATTCACACTCTCACTCACACCTTGGGACAATTTTAAGAGTTACCAATTAACCTAACATGCATGTTTTTGGTCTGTGGGAGGAAACTGGAGTACCCGGAGTAAATCCACGTGTGCACAGGGAGAACATGCAAACTCCACCCAGAAAGGCCCCAGGCCGGGATGAGATCCTTGCTGGGAGGCGACAGCTCTAATCACTACGCCGCTGTTCCACCTGAGCTGAACTGATACATCGAACAAGCCTAAAAGTGGACTCAACCAGCTTCTTTAAAATATAAAATATGATTTTAATGAGTCATTTGTTAGAGTTTAGCTCAGTCATCTTATAGTATGGTGCATCCTGAAATGTTGTTTTACTGTTTGGTGTGTTCTCTGTTTTATACAATGCCACTTTTAACCATTTCTTTCTGTTTGTCTTTCAGACCTTCATAGTATTGAATCGCGGGAAGGCAATCTTCCGTTTCAATGCCACTTCTGCCTTGTACATCCTAAACCCCTTCAACCCTCTAAGGAGATTAGCTATTAAAGTTTTAGTGCACTCATATCCTTTCAGACTTTGTGATAGACGCAGCTTGATTTGGATTTAAGTTAAAGGAGCTGCTGTTGAAGACTTAATTTGTCTTTTTTTGACATCCTGTGAGTCCAGCACTAAAATACAGACTATTTGCTGGAACAGAACGTGATTGTCAAGTGTTCATTTTAACAGTTTTAAGGTTGGGCTGTTTTAAGCATTCTTTTTGTTTCTTACAGTCAAAACTGTTTTGTTTTGTACCTTAACTTTGTTTCTACGATGTTCAGCATGTTGATCATGTTCACCATCCTGACCAACTGTGCTTTCATGACTCTGAGTAGTCCCCCGGACTGGGCCAAGAATGTAGAGTAAGTACCCATGATGTCCATTTTCTTATTTTTCTATCGAAATGGTCAAATCTGAACACATTATCATGATAATTCTGACTTAAAAGAGCTTCAGGGGAAAAAAAAATCATGAGTAATGTCTAGGGGTGTAACAGTACGTGTATTCATACTGTGACTGTTCTGTGCAGATGTTTTGGACAAGTATAGTGAACTGATGACGAATACTGCATTTTGCTAACAGCCATGACATAACAGATACAGTCCAAACACTCTACATTACAAACGTATGGTTCAGAAATACACGCCGAAGCAAAGACCTGCCTGTCTAATTTAAACCAGATGTGTGGAAATAAAACCTCTGCGGTCCAGCTGATTGCAGACAGCTGCAGCAGACGGAGACAAGAGGTGCAGGTATGGCAGGCAGTTGCATCATTTAAGCAACGCTTAGAAAACTACTGTGGCAAACGAATAGTATATTTCTTCAACATCTCTGATATCAGGCGTCATTTTCTCACACCAGCACTCAGCTAGCTGAGACGCTTAAGTGTTTCACATTTTATTTATTTTATATTTTTATATTAGGAGACGTTATTCAGGTCTGTGTTACTTTTTATTTTGCATGAAGTTTGAGCCAAATAATAGAATTGAAGTTGGATCTTTTTTTTTTGGTAATATTTTCTTCAGAGGTACCTTTCTGGAGTTTATCAAACTCTGACACATGGTGTGGGTTACTCTTTACACCTCATATGGGGTTAAAAATGACATTAAATGAAGACTTTTTATTTTATAATAAATTTACCTTTTTTTTCTTGTTGTACTGCACTGAACTGTGACTTAGGTGTACCTTTACACCCCTAGTGCATTTTAAGTTTGCGTTACATGCTTGTTTACATTAAATTCTAGGGTTAGTTGCAAGCGCAGCTGTGTAGGGAACTCATAACAATTTTGCCAGAATAACTGTGTAAGGAAATTTTTAAAATAGTGTTTGTTTGAACTTTTTGTGCAATTTTTGAGACTGCAGTTTTAAGATTTGGTCTTAGCGCAGTCAAACAATCTTTTAGCTTGTCATTTTAATCAGATGAAAAAAAGAAAAGTTACCTGGGCGACTTTTCTTGTTTTCTGAAGACATTCCCTTTCTTGAACAGCTTTGAAACTTGTAAATTACTTCATTTATGCAAGCTGAACTCACATGCAAATCCCTCTCCCTCCCCTCCCAATTGAGGGTCATCTTTATTAAGCAAGAAAAGAGGCCAGTTGCCTTTTTTAATGAAAACCTTTAGGACCACCGTGTCTAGGAATATGAACCATCATAATCCAGTCAGAATTTACTGCTGTTTGAGTTTGAACCACAGAGGTTCATGTAAATAACTGACAAAAATTACAGCAATGTAAAAGTTTGAAAAACATCTTTTACGAATTGTCATAAATCTTTAGAGATTAGTGTTGTTTCAGTGTGACAGAAAACTACTTTACCCTTAACCCTGCTAAGACTAGCCCCAAACTCATTAATCTGGTCAAAATTAAACATTATTTCTCCAAACTGAGGTCAATCAAAGAGCTGTTTGCAACAGGTAAGATATTAATTGCTCACGACCTTTCCACAGAACGCCACTGCAAAAGATCTGAGCTATCCTTTAATGCCTTTTATTTTAAATAGAAAATAGGAGAAGACAAACAGCTCGAGACAAAATCAGTTACTTGATTTTCATGTCCTTTACTGTATTTATGTCCTCAGAATGGATGAGAGAAAAATAAACTGATAGCTTTGTCAAAATAAACGAGGTCAGAGCTCAGCGAAATTTGGGGAGATGAAGTAATAATATCAAAAGACTGGATTACTATGAGGATGTGTTGGTCATGTGGAGAGTCTGTGGTTAGAGGCTTTGTCACATTGCCTCTGCAATCAAAGCCAATCTTCCTCTCAGCGTGTGTTTTCATTTCCTCTCTTCCTCACCTTGTTTACCAGGTACACATTCACAGGGATTTACACCTTCGAGTCCCTCATAAAGATCCTGGCCAGGGGCTTTTGTGTGGGGAAGTTCACGTTCCTGCAGGACCCATGGAACTGGCTGGATTTCAGTGTCATACTCATGGCGTAAGTATTATGACAAGCGTGGTTAGGATCAGCCTAACGCGATCTGGCACAGATTAGGCAGCCAAAGGCTTTTAATGCTAATCAGCCCTGCAGTTTATTAAGTCCGTCTGAATGTGAGAAGAAGAAGAACAGAGGGAACAGAGAGGAGCATGGTAATCTGCAGCTTACTGGTTTTAAAAGCATGGCCCGGGCGTTTAAATCTGCAGTGGGTTGCAAAAGTATTCACCTCCCTTAGTATTCTCATTTTCGTTTGCAACACTACAGCTCCCACTGCCACTTTGAAGAAGCTAGATGTTTATATTGGGAAACAAACAAGACAAAAAAAAACAAGCGTTCCTAACTGAAAGTCAAAATTTTATAGAGCCACCTTTTTAATCAGTTTTAGCTGCAGGTCTTCTTAGCATGATGCTGCCACCACCGGGCTTTTTTGTAGGGATGGTGTTCTCAACATGCTGCCAGAAACATACTTCACTGTGGAGTTGGTTTTCTCAGCATGATGCTGCCACCACCATGCTTCACTGGAGCTAGTTATGTAACTTCTGAAGGCAACTTTTGGGGCTAAAAATAAAGTGAGTGGATCCATATATTACGTACCCATCCATCAGTTTTTAGTTTTATGGTTTTAGGACATATTTAAAACAAGACCCCTGTCCCCCCTCTCCCTCCCAGCACCTCCTTAAATAATATATTAGTATTTTGTGTTGATGTATTGCTAATTACCAAATAAAAATCCAATTAAATTGCAGGTTTTCAAGCAACAAACTAGTAAGAATGCCAAGGGGAATGAAGACTTTTGTGACCACTGTACTCTCCTGTAATGGATGTCAGCCCTGAAAGCATGAATTACCTCCGCCCATATTTGGCTTCACGCCTCAGTGACTTCAGCTATTTGTCCTAAAAGTAAAAGAAGAAGCCTTCAGCATTACAGTGCATGCTCTTCACTTGTATCTGTTTAAAGGGTCCACACTTGCTCACCTGATTTTAGAGTTGATGATCGCGTTCTGTTAGATATTCCTGTAATCTGTATTGTAAAAGGTGGATTTATTTCTCACATGTGTCTGACTGAGCAGCAGCCTGTGCATTGCTTTACAGTAACTGTGCATTTAATCCTGCAGGTATATAACAGAGTTTGTAAACCTAGGCAATGTTTCAGCTCTGCGCACATTCAGAGTATTGCGAGCTTTGAAAACTATCTCAGTAATCCCAGGTAAGGCCGCCTGTGCCTGCTGCCAGCACTCCTGCCATTTGTCCTCTGTGTGTGACTGTTTGCCGTTCCCCCCTCCCCCGCCCTCCCAACCCCACCTCCCCCCTTCCCACGACCCTTCCTTGTTGTCTTGTTGTCTTGCCTCGCGTGTGGGTGCCTGACCCTGTGTTTTTGCGTGTGTGCGTGCGTGTTCCACACCTCTCCCGCCCCTCCGAAATGCCCTCCCTCCCC
>JAOXNZ010000110.1:13562086-13574031 GCA_028566095.1 Kryptolebias brasiliensis | reverse complement strand
ATGGGTCCTCCAACAGGATAATGGGCCAAAACCCACAGCTAAAAACACCAAGAATGGTTCAGAACCAAACATTGGACCATTCTGAAGTGGCCTCTGAGCCCTGATTGAAATTCTGTTCAACATCTGTGGAAGGAGCTGAAACATCTGGAGAAGGAACCTTCAAACCTGAGACAGCTGAAGCAGTTTGTTCATGAGGACTGGACCAAAGTACTTAATACCTAAAATATTAAATTAAGGGCACCATCCTTTTAGTCAAGGCCAGTTTTATTAGTTTTTTTTGTCTTCTTCTTGTTGGTTCATCAAAGATGTTTCCTTCTCTGCTGCAGGGCTTTTCTTTTGTTTCCCTTTAGACCTCCACCTTTAATGGTTTAACCATCTTATCAGGCATGTGCACGTTCAGATATGGTTGGCAGACTTTTAAATCTCTGTACTGTTACAATATCATGTCACACAAATACACCCATCACAGTGTGAATACAGGTCTCCAGCCACACAGTGAATCTTATAAATGCAGGATAAAAACCTTCAGACATCCATTTTTAGAAGCTGTCTGAGCCCTGTTTGGCTGTTCGTGTTTCTGCTGCGTCTCCCTGCTGCCAGCCTTTCTCCTCCGCCTCTGAGACACAGGCACTGGGTCACCATGACAACTGTCTCTGTGCTCTGATTGGCTGGCAGGTTGCCGCGGCAGCAGCCACGGAGAGCGGCGAGTACAGCGGGAGAGGGGGCCTCACCTCCGGGTCGTCCTCGGGGATGTCCAGGCTCAGCTCGAAAAGCGCCAAGGAGCGACGCAACCGGCGGAAAAAGAGGAAGCAGCGGGAGGAGGAGGAGAGGGGCGGGTGCGACAAGTTTCACAAGTCTGAGTCCGAGGACAGCATCAAGAGGTCCAGCTTCCGCTTCTCTATTGATGCCAACCGGCTGTCTTATGAGAAAAGATGCTCCTCACCCAACCAGGTAGAGTCTAACTTTACACAGCAGTTAACAACAACAACAAAAAAAAAACCCAAGTATTTTTATTTTGTTTTTACACTTCTTAACACTGATAGGTGCTCAGTTTAGCCAAGCATAAGCACAGACTCAATGAGCCAATTTGTCTTGGTTTTTGCACAGAATAAACTGCGAAACTATTAATTTACTTCTCTATTAAAATAAAGAACAAGAAAATGTGGGGGGAAAAAAACTAAAAAAAGAAACCTGACAATTTCCAAATAAATAAACAAATAAATCTATGAAAGATCTTCCAAAAGCCTGGTGGTAGATTAAAGTTTTTATTTGTGTTTCCTAAGGTGAGTTGACTGTAGTGGCCATCTTGATTTGGGTTGACTCCAAAAGTTAATCAGTTGTAGATGTCATTACTTCCTGATGTTGTTGTTCTTTCGGCTGCTCCCCTCTTCAGAAGTTGCCACAGCGAGCATGAAAGATTTGGCAACTGTTTTACGCCTTCTTGCCCCAACCTGACAAAACTGCGGCACTGACCACCAAGCTACTGCAGCCCCAGCTAATTACTTCCTGATAGGTTCATGAGATATTTTATTAACAGACAGAAAGTGTTAACTCCAATAGTTAATGACAAAGATCTCACACAATCTCTTGGCACTTGAAGTATGTGTTTTGATCAGTCTCACAGTCACACCAAATAGTAGCTCAATATCTGTTAAATTGACTGAGTTGTAGCCATTTTGTGTGTTCTAAGTTTGATTAGCTGTGGCAGCCATCTTAAATCAGGTGGACTCCAAAAGTTAATCTGTTGTAGATGTACATCTAATCATTACTTTCTGAGAGTTTTATAAAAATATGTTCTTTGGTTTGCGAGATATTTTGCTAACAGACAGACTGACCTACTACTTTTAATGGTGGAGGGCAATCATGAGTAATAGCTCAGCAGTTTTGTATTGAACTGTAACTTATTGTCCCTAACAGAGACAGTATCCACAATATGCTATGTTCTGAAAAATGTGAACCATTATGAGACAAATATTATCAAAAAATGACATTTTTTGAGTTTTTGGAGAGGATAACTGAGATTTTTTTGTTTGTTTGTTTCTAAACAAACTCCAGCTTTTCAGAAACAATGACATCTGTTTTACACATGCCCACTATCTCTTTGTGCCCTAAAACTCAAAACAATGGAGCCATTTTTACAGTTTTTTTTCTGACCCTGTTGTTGTCAAATGTTGATCATCTTATGAAATGGTTAATAAATAAGAGACAATGTTAAATTACATCAAAGAAAACACTGTTGCAACCCACTGGGGGGGGTATACCATAAAGGAGGTTTAACAAACTGAGGTTAAAAATCTGAGTCAATTTATCCTGAGAGGAGAAACTCTGAGTTTTCGGTTCCAGAAACACTGATTACATTTAGGTTCAATAGCTAAGAATTTCTTAACTCTGAGGAGAGTTCACAAAACAAAGCCAACATCAATAGAGCTCCAAGACCTCTATTCACCATGGCAACCACAGGAAAAAAAGCAGAGTCAGCAAGCCAGTCTGTTACCATGGTAATAGACCAGTCGTGTCCAGTCGTGATGTTGAGGGCCACTATCCTGCAGGTTTTAGATGTTTCTCTGCTTTGACCCACCTGATTTCAATGGCAGAGTGATTAACAGGCTTCTGCAGAACTTGACGATCTGCTGAAGAGCAGAGAAACAACTAAAACCTGCAGGATAGTGGCCCTCCAGGACCAGGATTGGCCACCATTTTAATAGACTCTGAGTTTTACTTACCTCTCTTTCAGCAACTAGTTTGTCTCTTGTCAGGCTTCTAAAGTTTTTATCTGTTTCCCAGTCTCTCCTCAGTGTTCGCGGGACCCTCTTCTCACCTCGGCGGAACAGCCGAGCCAGCCTCTTCAGCTTCCGTGGCCGAGCGCGCGACATGGGCTCCGAGAACGACTTCGCCGACGACGAGCACAGCACCTTCGAGGAGAGTGACAGCCGCCGCGGCTCCCTGTTCCTGCCGCGTCGCCTCGAGCGCCGCTGCAGTGCCGTCAGCCAGACCAGCCTCGTGGTGCCGCGGATCGTGCTACCCGCCAACGGCAAGATGCACTGCTCTGTAGACTGCAACGGAGTGGTGTCGCTGGTCGGTGGGACTTCTGTAACAACCTCTCCTGTAGGTCTCCTGCTGCCGGAGGTGACTTAACAGTTTCATGGTTTATTTTCCCATTGACGTCCTTTGACTTTTAAACCCTTTAGTTTGCTTCGCTTCCATCCTTTGTTTCTGTTTTATTTGTATAAAACTTTTAAATAAAATCCCCAAATTACCTAACCTCTTTTCAACCTGCCTGCGCCACAAATATCTTTAATCCCTTAATTTTCTATCAAGAGAACTAGTAGGAAACATTTAAGTTTACTGGGGCAAACAAGAGCTCAAAGCTGTGTGAGTGAAGCTTGAATCATGAACTCAGCACTGTTGATATATAAGACTCAGCATTTAAACATTTTGGGCTTCTGAAAAAAGTATCTCTTACATATTTTTTCTCCTACATTCTGTTTTTAGGGAACAACAACAGATACTGAGATAAAGAAGCGTAGGTCAGGTTTCCTCCAGCCATCCATGGACTATCTAGAAGAACCAGTTGGCCGGCAGAGAGCCATGAGTGTGGCCAGTATCCTTACAAACACCATGGAAGGTTCGGATTTATCTTTACGTAGTTTTATGTAAAGCTAGCATTGGGCGACAGGTAAAATGTTTTCATTTGGCAACTGTCAGTTCACCAACCAATTGTTGGCAATATAGATGTTTCTTTTCTTCTTTTTTTTTTTGTTTTTGAGGGACAGGATCATGACGGGCACTTCCAGAAGTTTTTCAAAAAGGGGTGGCCAGATTGGGTCCTCTAATAATCTCGGGGTGGCACACCAAAACCAAAAAGCCAGAACAGAATTTCATTTTATCATTTTATTACACCGTTGTCATATATAGGCTATGCACTAGAATACTATACACTAGAAACTGCTGGGCTATTTTTGATAACTCAGTTGTTGGGTCAAAGATTTTGACCGAATGGTTGGGTTGGGGATGAGCCGTGTCATTCTTCACCGTTTGTAATTTTAAACCAGAAGTTAGCCAAATCAGACCTGACTGGACCTCTGCTTTAGGATGTAAAAACTGAAGGTAAGATGGTAAAAACAACTTGTAAGAAGATGTTTAACCTGGATGGCTTTTTTGATAACTTTAATTTACACTTGACAGTAAGTTTTGGTACCTAAGATAACATTAGTTGTTGCTAGCTAGCTGGCGCTAATAGTGGTTACAACCAGCTAGCTAGCAAGCACCAACCCAAGTTGTAACTATCTAATAACCCAGATTTTGGATTGTTATTTTAGCTCAGCTCTTTCGGAACTCTAACCCTAACCCAGTTTTAGGGTTGAAAACTTATCTCAGAATGCTGGGTCAAACTGCTGGTGTAGATTCTTAGTCATCCAAAACATGGTAAATCCAAAAAAATTAAAAAGCAAAACAACTGGACTCCTGTTCTGTTGTTGAAGACATTTTGATTTCCCTCTGATGAGATTTCAAAATAATAAAAAAAAAAGAATGTGGAGTTCCAAGCTTGTAAATTGCATGAGTTACTCCGTTATGTGTGCTAGATTCACATGCAAAATAAACTCACTCCCCTCACAATGGAGAGTCATCAGGGTCTAATCTAGCATACATACCAAAATATTTCATGCAGTTCAAAAGCTTGAAACTCCACAGACTCCAGTTTTTTTAAGTGATGGAACGTCTTCAGCTACACAATAAAAGTCCAGTATTTTTGTTATTTAACTTTTTTGGGGTTTCTGGGTCAAGCTGATAACCCAGCCCTGCTGAGTTAAAACTACCCAGGGATGGCTCAGTTCAAATTTGACCTAGCACTGGGTTACAAATTGTTCTGTTTTTAACCCAGCAGTTTTTAGTGTTCAAAATGGGAGTTCGGGACTCACCTTCTGATACAGGACTACTTTGGTTTCTTATTTTACAGCTGATATTACTAACTGAGAACAACACAGTCACTAGTCAACTCATTAAAGCTTGTCTTATCTACTCTTAAATATATATTTATATAAAATACTATGTATATAACCTCCTGAGACCCTGCGTCCTCATATGAGGACATTGCTATTTTACATCATGATGATTTCTTCTGTTCAACATAAACCTGTTGTCTGTATTCGGCAAAACTAGCTTTAAATTTCTAAACTACTAATTGTTCGAAAGCATTGTTTGCTTTTGTGTTTATGAAGTTCTACGAATCCCAGTTTGCTAAGGGAAATTACAAATGCACACCATACAAAAGGTGGAGACTCAGGAAGATAAGACTGTCTGGCCAGGGGGGCCCAGCAAATTTATAGGGGTGGCCTTAGCCGCACCCTGACTGATTTGGGATTACTTTGGTTTTAAGTCAAGGAGTTACTTAAAACCTTTGACAAGAACCAGACTAGACTGAGACAAATATGACAACAAACGTGGACATCTTCTAAAATGGTGCTCTGTCTGTCACAGCAATGAAGAAAGGTAAAATGTAGCAGTGAAAAATGCCATTATAAAAACACCAACCGAGCACTTGATGCGTGGCGCTCCATCAGCGGAGCTTTGGCACACAGTCAGAAATGATGGGCGCTCCACGGTGCGACAGCACTCACTGATAACAGTAATATACCTAAAAACAAGCAACATTTGTTTAATTAGTCGGGTTGTCTGTGTTTAATAACTTTCAGCCGTCTGGGTAATAAAGTGTTGATTGTGAAACAGCAGCCGTGGCCGTTCTGAAGCTTATTAAATCTACCTGTTGATCTGAGAGAAAAACAAGTTTATTTTGTGTGGTGGTTATGAAGATTTGTCTGTCAGTAAATTGTGCATATGTTAGGGTATAAGCTGTCAAAAATGACATTTTAATCACAAGGCTAAGCAGTGTTATTATTTTTGGACTTTTTTTTTTTTTTTAAGAAGTGTCTTTAAGTGATGCATGAGTAACAGTTGTTATTTTTCACGTATATTTTTTATTTACGCAGCTACCAAAGTTACAATAGTTGTGACTTGTGTAGATTTTTTTTATCTAAACCTATTTTAGTTAACCTATTTAATGAAATATGGTTGCTTCCTTAAATAAATAAATTTAGCAGATCTTTGCTAAGCTATAAAACGACAGAGATGGCTGGCAGCAGTCCACCCTGCTGTCAGGTATCTGAAAACAGGCGAACTGCTGTAAGAAAGTTAGAGGTTCTGCTTTGTTAAATGGATGAGGTTGCACCTGAAACAATTAGGGTATATTACTGCTTGTACAGGCTTTGATTTGAATTGTACTTTTTTTTACAGGTCAAAAATCTTGAAAGGGAAAATTAAACTGACCCAGATTCTTAATTTTATAGAGCTTGAAGAATCCAGACAGAAGTGCCCACCCTGCTGGTATAGGTTTGCCAACACCTGCCTGATCTGGGATTGCTGTCCGGCATGGCTGAAAATCAAAGAAGTTGTCAGCACGGTGGTCATGGACCCGTTTGTGGACCTGACCATCACAATTTGCATCGTCCTCAACACCCTATTCATGGCCATGGAGCACTACCCCATGACCGATGAATTTGATAAAGTCCTCTCAGTCGGAAACCTGGCAAGCATTTATTCACTGAAACGAAACCAAAATTAATTTGTTGTTTGACGCAGATTTGATGCCAGCGTTTTCCTCTTCCTCCTCATCAGGTATTCACTGGCATCTTCACAGCAGAGATGTGTTTCAAGATTATCGCCCTGGATCCCTACTACTACTTTCAGGAGGGCTGGAACATCTTTGATGGCATCATTGTTAGTCTTAGCCTGATGGAGCTTGGCTTGGCCAACGTAGAGGGCCTGTCTGTGCTCAGGTCCTTTAGATTGGTAAGATTGTTGAGAATAAAGTGTAAGGTTATGGTAAATTGGGGTTGTCACGATATTAAAATTTCCAACCAGATGCAGTACTGAAGGAAATACTTGATACAAGGAAAAAAATGTAATATTATTTACTTCATGCAGCCTTTTCAGATTTTTATTTTAACCATCATTTAATCCCTCTTATTATGTTACATACATGATAAATTTGACTTTGTTTTTACAGTACACAAACTGACAAAAAAGGTTAGGCACCCAAACTAACAGGTGGAAATGACATGACATGTTGAAAGTCCATGTGACTGTTGCAATTATTTCAGATCAAATGGATAATAGGGATAGGTATTTTCAGTAAAAATACTAGGAATTTGTTCTAATTATTTAATTTTTCTTTAATATTCAACCCTCTTCTCCACTACTCTAAACATAAGCCAACTTGCTGTAATCCATGCTTCTAAAAATGTGTGCTTATTTCATCCTTTCATCAGTCAGTGTGTATTAATGTAGCAAGACAAGAGAAAGCATCTTAACTTATGCCAGCTGCCCCTTTATGATTTAGGACTGCTACTTGTTTCATGTATTTGCTTGTCAGGAATTCAAGTTTCCTCAGCCCAAGTCCTGCAGCTGAAAACCCCTCTAATGAAACAGAGGCTTTAGGTACAGAGATGTGTGCTGGTGCTAGTTTTGCTAGCCAATGATCTTTATATTCTTTCATTTTCACTGGTCCAATGGATCAACATGAAGAGGGATGCACGTATTCGGACATTAAAGCTGAGCTCACCCGTTACCATAGTTTCCACTTCATGATCCTTTCAAAATAAACTACAGTGGCAGAAACAAATGCTGGGAGGTGTTGGTTTGGGGGGGTGAAGCACCCGACTGGAAAAGCACAGTTGGAAACAAGTTGGTGTGTCAATGTGACTATATAAAAATAAAATTCGAAAACATTATTGGGTCATGACAGCCGCCTTAATTCTTTGAATTCACCAATTTGAGCTAGACTTTGAATATTCATAAATCATTGCAAAGAGTTGGTAGTATAGGCTCACTGCTAGTCACATGTAGAGGTAACATCCCCTTGGGTGTGGGGCAATTTGGTGATAATTAATCTATTTATTAATTTCTTGAAATTGCCAACCATCTTCATCTAACATGTAACCTTTCCTTGTAATTTCCCTCATCACCCAGCTAAGGGTCTTCAAACTGGCCAAGTCGTGGCCCACGCTCAACATGCTGATCAAGATCATCGGGAATTCGGTGGGTGCTCTGGGCAACCTGACTCTTGTGCTGGCCATCATCGTGTTCATCTTCGCCGTGGTGGGCATGCAGCTGTTTGGCAAGAGCTACAAGGAGTACGTGTGCAAGATCTCCAGCGACTGCAAGCTGCCGCGCTGGCACATGCATGACTTCTTCCACTCCTTCCTCATCGTGTTCCGGGTGCTGTGCGGAGAATGGATCGAGACCATGTGGGACTGCATGGAGGTGGCGGAGCAGACCATGTGTCTAATCGTCTTCATGATGGTCATGGTCATAGGAAACCTTGTGGTATGACTTTTTACCTGTTTTAGTTTTGTTCTGTGTTTCTTTGTCATTGGATTTAAACCGCCTATTTACAGGTTTACTACTAAATCCATCTCCCCTCTAGGTTCTGAATCTTTTCCTGGCTCTCCTCCTGAGCTCATTCAGTGCTGACAACCTGGCAGCGACAGATGAGGACAGCGAGATGAACAACCTGCAGATTGCTGTGGGTCGCATCCAACGGGGCATCTCGTACGTCAAGTCCAAGGTGCGGCAGTTTCTTCGAAGCCTCTGCTTTGGCGGCGGTAAGGGCTCCGTTCTGGCTGAGGAGAGCAAACCCTTGGATGAGCTGCACAGCAACGGGAAGGGCAACTGCATTTCTAACCACACTCCACTGGAGATCACCAAAGACCCTGGTGGGGTGTACACGATGGAGGGCAACGGAAGGCCAGGGGGAGGGCTGGTGGTCGGGGTAGGTGGGGATACCCCGGGCAAGTACCCTATGGAGGAATGCGACTATATGTCATTTATTCACAACCCCAGCCTGACGGTGACGGTGCCCATAGCTGTAGGCGAGTCAGACTTCGAGAACCTAAACACGGAAGATTTCAGCAGCGACTCTTCTGATCTGGAGGGCAGCAAAGAGGTAAGATAAACGACTCATGTTTGTCAGTTTGTAGAGATTCTCTTGAGTCACTCAGCTTTTATTTTAACTTAATTAGCACCCTTATGTCGGTATTAATTAACACTTATCGCAAATCACTGTGTGAACATACCCAGTTCTGAATAGAGATGGTCTCTTCAAGTGATTTTTCTGACAGTCAAGCAATTTGGAAATAACACGAGTGCTGACTCATATGTATGTGCATCATGTTGTGCTATTGGAGTCTTATCTCAAGACTAGGAATCTTGGCAGCTAAACAAGGAGCAGCAATGATAAATAATGACTCAAATATGCCTTTGTCCTGGGAACAGGTTCATGTTTTATATGGATTTATTTGACTGCATGAGTCTGTACACTGTTATAACCACATATTTAGGAACTTTTCTATATAAGTATAGATAAAATTTGCTTGTGGTTTAAAATATTTTACATATTTTTAAGAAGACATCATTTTAATAGAAGGTAATAGCTTCGTTTGTAAATCGTCACTCATTCTGTCAGAGCAAATGCTTGGTATTTTAGTGTTCGGTGCTGTCAGGCTGACAGAGCATTAGGACTGTGCTCCCTGGTGATGTGAATCTGCCAGTGTGGGTGTGGTGCCAGTTCCCTGTGAATCAAAACAACCCAGGAGTCTATTTCTAGCCACGACACCACATGCTCCATATATGGATAATGCCATTCTTCTCTCATGCCACTTCTGATCTTTCTGCTCTGAACAGAGAAAAATAAATAAAATCAACCAACCTACAAAGTGACACATTTATGCTGAGTAAACAAACCTCAGTTTGGTCACTCTTTCTCACATTTAATGTAGTTATTTTTTGGAGTGTAGGTACTAGGAGTGTAACGGCTCGCTTAAATCGTGGTTTGGTTTGACACAACAAGAAAAAGAAACAAATTCCAAATGGTGCTCTTTTTTTTTTTTTTTTTTTTCTTTTTAAATTTACAGACAATAACTCTGAGAAGTAGGGAAGCAGAATGCAAAAACAAAACACCCTTGTTAGTAGGGGTGGTCTAAGGTCCAAACGTCATGCAAAATAAAAAGCAGCACAGATCATCTCCCAGTGTGAAAATATAAAATACTGTAAAGAAAATGTGAAACACTTTAACTTCTCAGCTAGCTGAGTGCTAGTGTGAGCTAAAAAAGCTTAATATCAGAGATACTGAATAAATAAACTAATGACTTGCCGCAAAGTGCCATTTATATAATAGAACTTCCTGCCATACCCGCGCTTCTTTTCTCTCTCCTCTGCAGCTATCCATGATCATTTGAACCACGGAGCTTTTTTCACACAGCTGATTTAAATTAAACAGGCAGGTGTTTGCTTCTAAATGTTATTCTGAACCAGCCACACTTTGTTTGGTGTAGAGTGTTTAGACAGGAGCTTTCTCTGCTTTTTGTCGTTGTTGTTGTGGCTGTTCGGAAGATTAATTCATTCATTCGTGTTCTTGACCCGCTTTTTCCTTTTCGGGGTCACAGGGAGCTGGTGCCTATCTCCAGCAGCTACTGTGCGAGAGGCGGGGGTCACCCTGGACAGGTTGCAAGTCCATCACAGGAACACATAAAGACAAACAAGACAAACAACCATTCATGCTCTCGCTCACACTTAGGGACAAATACAGTATGTTACCAATGAACCTAACATGCATGTTTTTTGTCTATGGGAGGAAACTGGAGTACCTGGAGTAAACCCATGCATGCACGGGGATAACATGCAAACTCCACCCGTCCAAAATGTCTGTACCAAACCTTAAAGGTTCCACCCTAACTAGGTACAGCTTTATGAATTTAAATTTACCAGATACTAGGGGTGGATCAGTACATACCTCGATTTTGATGTCACAGTACGTTTTCGGTACAGTTACATTAAGGGAAACAAATAAAAGTATAAAGCATACATGTAGGTACATGTATGTAGCAGAAGTCTTGGATAACTCACGGACAACAGCAGCTTGTACTTGCTTATTTAAAACTGATGTAATTAACTGTTGAGAGGACTTTGTAACATGGTTCTATTTATTTTTGACAATAAAATATGGTCTCTGCTGCTATAAAAACCACTAAGGGTGGTTGTTCTAAATTTGGCCCAATCTGAATTGTTATTGAGGGGCTGTTTGAACAGTACAGGCAGCTGGGTTTGCTCCTCTTAATGCCAGTTACGTTTACATTCAGGTGATGCTGTTTCAAGTAAGTAATTAAATTTGACGTGGAGCCAGCTACATACCCTATAGCTGTTGAACAATAAAGTCTTTGTTCCATCCACCTTTTTTCATTGTAGTTGACTAAGAAACCGTCATTTTCCCAAACAGCAGATTTAATGATAGTGGGGGGTTCTCCATGCGCTTGTTGTGCTACTTGTATAAAAAGTTGCATGGCAGGACGTGTATGTGTACAGGCTCGTTTGATACACATGTGCTAAACCGAAATGCCCATACCCAAAATTTTGGCATGAATCAATATACCGTTACACACCTACCTATACTTAATAAAACTCAAACTGTGAACATGCGGTACTGTTTGTGTGCCTGTTCTGTGAGAGAAGTATCAGGTGTCTTGCCTAGAAACCTTTTTCTTTCATTTTACAGTGTATATATATATAATGAGAATACGTTTTAAAGGAAATTGAAATTGCTCTCTTAGGTTAAATTATTTTCCAACTGTATCTTTGGGATGACCAGTGAAAGCAGACTTGAGGTTGTATGCTGGGTATATGGTGTGTGAGACTTACTGTGTTTAACCCCCCCGTTTGTTATTGCAGCTGTTTCACAGGCGATCTCAAGGTTTTCAGTGAGAAGAGAATTGTAAGATCACTTTATTGCACTAACCATGAGGACTGCCTATGCCATATACAGACAACATATTTTTTCTCATACCTTCAATGGATTGCCCATTTTTGTTCTTTGCCTGGTCTGCCCTCCCCCCCTC
>JAOXNZ010000110.1:13521326-13535079 GCA_028566095.1 Kryptolebias brasiliensis | reverse complement strand
GAAACAAAAGCTGCAAAATTATAATTAACAGACAACCTATTTTGTTGGCTTATAACAGCTGTTTTTCCAAAATTTTCTATTCATACCAAGATAATATAAATCCTTACAGTTGCAGGACACTCAGCCTCTTTAATGTCATATTTTATTGACATAGCTGTTTATTGGAATGACATTGAATTTACAAATCAAAACAGTACAGAAAACAATGGCAAGTGTTAAAACAAAGTTACCATTGCTCTGTGCAGAGGTTTTCTAGCTAAAGGCTAGAATTAATTTGCAAATCTAGTCCTTATGTATACTTTATAAACAGAAAATAAATGTCTGTAAAAGTGTCAATACAAAAGAAAACTAGATATGTAAAAAAAAAAGTATTGAAAAATGAAATTTGCTCGCGGCTTTTCAATATTGTACAGCTAAATGCTAACAGCAGGAGGCTATCATAGACAACGCTAGGCTAAAAAAGTCTAATGCTTTCAAGCTTAAGTAGCTGGTCAGCATGTTTAAGGCTAAAGGGCGCTAATGTTTTTGCCCATGTATGTACAAGTGTTTGTTTGTCTTTTGTGTTAGCGGAATATCTCATGAACCACTAGACTCTTAGAAAGTAATCAGTGGATGTTCATCTACAGCTGATTAAATGTGGAGTCAGCCTGATTCAAGATGGCTTCCACAGCTAATTGACCTTAGCCAATGCAACAAAACTCCTGCCAACCATACATAATACGCCTGTTAGTAAATGATCAGAGTAATCAAAATCCAAAGCATGAATTCCCTCACTTAACAATCCTGAATACATGTCTGTTAAGTAGATATGTGGTTGTGGTGGGGTGAGAGGATAATGACGTTGTCCGTGGTGTAAATCGACAAATGTTAAGGAACATGTAAAAACATGAAAGTGCTGCTGTCATTTGCAGTGTGAAGAACTTACCTGCTGATGACTACCAGCCTATCCAAACCATTTCATGATCAAAGTAGTAGACTTCACGAGTAACACTCAAGATTTCTTTGGTTGAAGGGGTCTTAATACAAATAAGATCCAATGTGAAGCCATAGTCTGATGACATTTTCTATCCTAAACATTTGTGGACAACTTACTGTGTACTATCCTATAGTTGGACAGATAGGCACAATGTAGGGAACAAAACGTTTGACATTTCTACGTTACTCAGATGTCAAGCTGGAGCTTAGACAAGGTTTTAACAAAGGGGTCACCTGTGACCCTGACCTTTGACCCCATGAACTTGAAATCAGTGAGGATCATCCTTGACCCATGAGGTGTCCAGGTATGCAGTTTGACATTTCTGTGTTAAAGGGTTATCAATTTAGAGCTCGGAGAAGAAATTGTCCACAGACAGACAGAAGGACGGACGGACGGCACCATACCCTGTTACATTCTGGCTGAGGATGGGCATAAAAAAAAGGCTATGACCTCATTTTACAGATTTTGAGCTAAAATTTTAGGTAGTGGCCAAGAGTCATCCTAAACACATACTTTAAGCTCTAAAAGCAAGATCACACATACTGTTATTTACAAGGTTTGACCAAAAGGGCCAATTATATTTGTATTGACAGACTGATGGCACACTTAAGTGAGTCAGCCAACATTTAGCAAACCAGCTAAAGCCAAGCAATGTTTTACACATTCAGCTAGGTTTTGGGTTTGGATATATGGGATACAAGCAGCTGAAATGAGCTTCCTTCCTGGGTGGCCGGGCTCAGCCTTACACATAAGGTGAGGAGCTCCATCATCCGGGGGGAGCTTGGAGTAGAGCTGCTGCTCTACAGTTGAGGTGAATCAGACATCTGATTAGGATGCCTCCTTTTGGAGGTTTTTTGGGCATGTCCCACTGGGACGAGACCTCGGGGCAGACCCAGAACTCTCTGGAGGGATCATGTATCCTCTCTGACCTGGGAACACCTTGGGATCCCCCAGGAGGAGCTGGAGAGTGCCGCTGGGGAGAGGGAGGTCTGGGTTTTTCTCCTGGACCTGTTGCCCACACGACCTGACCACACATAAGCGGCAGAAGATGGATGGATGGATATATGGGATAGTCAAGGCAAGTATTCTTTTGAAGGTACTTTGAACTGAAATGGAACCAAACACACTCTTGTTCAGCCTAAACCAAATTTAGGACAATTCTGGGACATTGTGCATCTTTTGTGTTGCCTGATAGTCTTGGACTTCACAAGGCCAAACATTTTACAAGTTAATAAAAACCCCAAAATTTGGATCATGAACACAATATAGGTTGAAATTTTAGCAATGTATTGTTAAAAGAAACAAAAACAAATTGTGTTAATGTTGGAACTCTTATCAAATTTTCAAAATATGGCTAACCTGTTAGGAAGCAGCTACTTCCCTTATTTAGTAAGCAACCATTGCTAACCATTTATTTAAAATGATTTTGTTTTTTTATTTAAGCGCAAATACAATGTTTACTGTGTATTTGTACAGCTTTTGTTTTAATTAATTGTCTTTACTCAGAAAATATTGACAGTTTTACAAGTTAGTAGCTAAGCTTTTTGTGAGCTATTTAGCATTTTGCATTACAAAACTTATGGGTGTTGTAAAGAGAAAGCTGTAAAGAAACAGGTTCAAGATAGAAATATTTATTATGGCTTTAACAAAGGAATTTGTCACTAAAACAGTTTGTTCAATAAAGATTAGCCATACTGCTAAAATATTGGCAATGAAACAATGTGACCTGAAATATGAAGTCAATTTCATATATTTCTATGTTGACAGTAAAAGTTATACATTTGTCCAGGTGACACTGTTTATTTGTTATTTTTTATTGTACAGAATGTGCAAGCCATGAAACATCTTCTGTAAACTGAACACATGCAATAAAGATTAGCATTCAGCGGCAACAGCAGCACAGGAAAACAATGAAACGATACGAGCACCTCAAAATCTTGTTTTGATTCGTCACAGATGCTAACCACAGCTAGCAAACATGCGGTAAGGACCGAGGACTTTAGAACAGCCTATATTGTGTCGTTACGAGGAAACAGACAGGAGCACTGTAGTATTATTTTTATTTTTGAGTTTGAAACTGTCCTAACCAACAATCTTAGAAAGGTTTTGATGACAGACTACCTAAAATGCTAATACTTTTTTGAGCCTTCAGGGTTAAAATGTGTAACTCTCTTTCCAAGTGCACTTATCAACTCTTATTTGAATTCTTGACTAAAGAACTGATCTGAACCATCAGACGTTCTCTGATGCTGTTTGCTTGGCACCTCCATGCCTCTGCAGTCCCTCCGTCTGTGAGTCACGACAGTCTGGATTGCTCTGGAGCGAGCGAGGCTGCTCGGCGGAGGCGAGGGCAGTGTTGAACTCACGAGTGTCTACATGTGAGCAGCTCTGGAGTGTTGTGGACTCGGAGAAATGGCAGAGGACGCTCTGCTGCTCGGTTTGGCGCTGGAGTTCCTTGCCGATGTCAGACTCCAGCGCAGACTCTACTGAGGGGAGGATGGGGTTCAGGTTCTCGCTGAGGAAAGCTGGGGGGTCGCGGACAGAGCTGTCTGTTTGGTAGGGCTGCATGGGGGGACTGTTGTGGAAGGGGCTGCTGAGGCTCACAAGTGTGCTGTTAGAGTAACTCAGGACAGATGGAAGTGGGACAGGGTAAGGTGGAGGACTCAGTCCATGCAATGAACAGTCCCAGTCTTCCTCCTCTTCCTCTTCCTCCTCATCCTCATCGTCTTCCTCGTCCTCCTCGTCCTCCTCGTCTTCCTCTCCTTCTTCGGGGTCGAGAGTTTCCAAGCTGTGCGTGCTGCAGTCTGACAGCCCGCTGCAAACGCTGCTGCCGTCGTCATCGTAAGCTTCATCCTCCTCTTCGTCGTTGTCCTCTTCCTCCTCGTCTTCCTCGTCCTCTTCCTCCTCTTCGTCGAGGGGCGATTCTGAATCTCCTGTGCTCTGGAGCTGCATGATGGGTTCGTGCAGCGGCCCGCTCATCGGCACAGACTGAGGGTTCGGCGGCTGCTGCTGTGGGATAAAGGTGGGGTCGCTATGGTAACCGTTGCCGTTGGTTACGAGCTGCTGCTCCGTCTGCTGATGCTGATACTGCTCGTCATGGCTCTTCTCCAGCTCCAGCTTCATGATGGTGTGCAGGAAGTGGGTGCGCACCCGGACTGGGTTGAACTCCAGCCGTCCTGTGCTGTTGCTGCAGCCTTCTTTGGTGCAGCCACAGGGGAAGGACATGCGGTCTACCTGAAGGAGGAGGGGGCCAAAAAAGAAATCAGTATTACATACATATGTGTAGAGCAGGAGCAGCAGTACATGAGCTGCCAGTCTGAACTGGTCATGTGTGGTAAAGAACTGCAGAATCTGCTGGTGGTGTTGTTAATATTTACTCAGCTAAATGCAGAAAACCCCAGGTGACCGACATATTACATGCCCTTCTGAGTTTAGAAACAAAAATCAACCCTGTTTTTGCTCCAAACTTTCATAATAAATTCAGTGAAGCTATAAAAAATAAAGCAACCTCTCTGACACTTTGTTAGAAATGTTTAGCTTTGACACTTTTGTTGGGAAAATGATGGCAGACTTTGTGGGAGCAATGAGCATAGACTCTTGGAAAATAATGAGTTTATTTACTCTTATTAAATTGTTATTAATACAAATCAAAAAACTATAACTTAAGGCCCTGTTTATACTACTTTGGGTAATTCCCATGCTGCACCACTAGGTGGCGAAAACATCCACATTAAAAAGGTATCAAAATATAGAGGAAGAACATACTTAGCTTGGATGATGTTTTCCTAAAACTTATTTCTTTGTTGATACAATTTAGTTTCCTCTCAGTAATGAACCATTTCAGCACATGATCAAAGTTAAATGGTGACAGGATAAGAATAAAGCGTCACAGATGCAGAAAAACCTCTAAAATCGACCTCATCATTGTTTTGGTTTCTAGAGCACAAAGTAATAGTGGGCATTCGCTATAAAGGCTGCTAAGTCATTGTTTCCAAAAAGCTTTGTACTTCTCAGTGTTTCTCATCGAAAACTCAATTTGTATGTGGACGAGAGGTCCAACCACAACAGGAAATCTCCGTTTTAAAAAATATTAAGACGGGAGTGGCCTAAATTTCTAGCAATTATGTTTTTGCACTTGTGTGTGTGAATGTTTGTTTGAATGTGAAAATGTAGCATGTCGACGAAGAAGTTGTGGCAGACAAAGTTTATCTTATCCTAATTTTATTGGTTAGGAATTCTAATTTAAAGATTCTGAGGCTATTAAAAGATAGAACATTCTCGGCAAGCTCATGTTAGCATAGAGCATGGCAACTGAATAAACCATCAGTTAATTGAGTCATTTGTTTTCATTTTTTAATTTGTTTTACTAGCCTTTACATAGAGCCACAACTTGTGTAGGTTCATCAATATTCACTAGCAGTCCGAAGAACGCTAAAGATTACTTAGGTTTGTAAATAACATACACAGACTGGACAATTTTTGCTGAGTTGGTGAATCATAAGCATTATTCTGTTGTGGTAAGCTGATTTGGTCTTAGAGAGGGACGTCTATAGAGCCTTGGTTCTCAAACTGTGGTAGAAGTACCACGGGTGGTAGTATGATATGATAAATAATTCAAGCAAATAGCAGTTTTGGCTCTAAACTGAAAATAGTCAAAACACAAGTGCATTGAAAATATTTTAAGAACCCCTGTAGAAACTGGAGTGAACAACGATTAACCAATGTTCTCGCTACTCAAGAAGCACCTGGGAACTCTTTGTAGAACCTGCTAGCAACAAAAGGTGCAAAACAGGGAGGACATTTGAGCTCACATTTGTGTTCATTTGTTTGGGGCAGAAGAAGAGCCAAGTTCTCAGGCATGAAACCATTGCATCCTAGACCGCACCCTTCAACCAGGGAAGGAGTTAGGGAATTGCCAAGTTTGCTCATTTATATCACAATTTAATAAGCTTGTAACTTGAACTAGTGTCACACATTAGCCCCTTTCACATGACTTTTGCGATATGTCCACAGAGACAATCCTCCCTTGAATCTGCTGTTGGTCGCTCACACACGAGCCAATCAGGCTGATGATGTGTGCGTTAAACATCATGAAACTAGTGGAGTGCCGTTCGTTAGAGTGACGCACAGCTGGCACTGCCCCCTGTATCACACGCACTCACCAACTCTGCCCTGTGACTACCGTCTGCGCTGGCCCAGAAGCACAGCAGCAGTGGTTTAACTTCCCATTCCTCCTGGGTGATTTTACACGTGACTGCAGTATGAACAGAAGGGCTCTCTCTCAGACACGGCTTGAAAGAGTTGCGTGAAAAGAGCCAGAGGACAGTAGAAGAAATCGAACCTGTGCATGTACACAGTTTCAGATGGTTTTGCTAGAATTTAAAAGAATTTAAAACTGAAAATGTACTACATTCCTTCCAAAAAAAAAGGTCAGAATTTTAGTTTCCATCGCACAGACAGACATGAACAACACTGTAGTATTATAGATGGGCCTCACCACAGCTCCATTTACCTGGCACTTAATGCCGGCCAGGCTGCAAGCACAAGTCTCTGGGTCACATATCCCCCTGCAGCGACACCCGCACTCTTCTCTAGACATCCGCAGGGCGCGCAGCTCATGCTTCTCCTCCACATCGATGCGACGGACCCCCGAGGCACGCAGAAGTGCACGGCGCCTCCTGGTGGTCAGAGGCTGGAGGAAGAAGTAATCGTCCACCTCAGTATTGTCCACGTCGAGGTCGTCCTCTGAGATGTCATCGAGTGTGAGAGTGTCCGCCTCTATCGACGACACGGTTCCGTTTTTAGTCAGCTAGAAATAAAACAAAAGCAGAAAAGGTAAGAGTCTGCCAAGAATGGCGGTTTGCGTTCAGCCAAAAATAAAATGTAGCTGAAAGACAAGGTGAGTTTTGCCCACTGACTTTGAGTTTTATGGCATTGAGTTTCTCCTCTTTGAGGTGGTCTCTCAGCATGTTCCGATGGCTTCGTTTCTGCTCCATGGCAAACTCTCTGAGCGTAAAGCGCCTCACGCCGCTGTGACGTGGCGACATCCCCAGGGTGCTGCCCCCCTGCGTGGGCACAGTGGTGAAGCCCTGCCGGCGGGTGAAATAGTACACCGTCACGCTCTCAAAGTGCACATTGCGGCCCCGCAGTCGCTTTGACGGCTGCTGGATGGAGGCTGGGTTGAAACAGAGGTGGGACACATATTGTAAGAAAGCCTTTTTTGTTTGTTTGTTTAAATCTGCATTCAACTTTATAAAAGGAGCTACCATTAACGTGAAGCCTAAAAGAGTTGAAGAAAAGAAAGATCCTTTTGAAATGATAATAGGCACAGTGCAGCCAAGGCCCCATACATGTTTGCAGATTTCTTTGTCTTGCACGTTAAGGTGATATTTTTGTCGCTCTTATTTTTATAAGTGGACTGTCATGCAGAAGTATGACCTGTTTATATAATACTAAATGGACTGAATGTGTACATTCTCTAATGTTAAGCTTTCTGAGTACTAATTCATAAAAGCAAAACATGAAATTTTTATTATAAAGTAACTGAAACAGCAGTGCCCTTAGTAAAATAACTCAACAGCTATTTATTTATTTTATGACCTACATGTAAAATGTAAATAGCAACATACTGCAGTTATTTTCAAATCTCATAAACCCATATTTTATTCACAGTGGAACACAGTAAACACATTAAATGTTTAAACTAATAAAGTGTCCAATTTGTTTGGTATAAATAAGATATTTTTGAATTTTATGGCAGTAACATTTCTCAAAAAAGCTTTTCCAGATGTGTAAGCTAGCCACTAATGCACCCCCATACCATCAGAGAGGCAGGCTTTTGAACTGATAACAGGCTGGATAGTTCCTTTCCTCTTTAGTAAGAAGGATGTGGCGTCCGTAGTTTCCAAAAAGAATTTAAAATTTAAATTTATCTGACCTCAGACCAGTTCTCGTCTTTGCCTCAGTCCATTTTAAATAAGCTCAGAGAAGACAGCAGTGTCTCTGGATGGTGTTCACATTCAGCTTCTTCTTCGCCTGATAGAGCTTTAACCATGGATGGTGCCTCAAACTGTTTACAGACAATGATGTGTGGAAGTGTTCCTGAGTCCAGAACAGAATTAGACCTGTTTTTAATGCAGTGGCCCCTGAGGGCCCGAAGATCACAGACATCTAATATTAACTTCCAGCCTCGTCCTTTGAGCTCAGAGATTTCTCCAGATTCTTAAAATCTTTTAATGATATTATGAGCTGTAGATGATGGGATATTCAACGTTTTCCCAGTTTTTCATTGAGGAACATTATTCTGAAATTGTTCCACTATTTTTAGACACAGTTTATCTCAGACTGGTGAACCTCTGCCCATCTTTACTTCTGAGAGATTCAGCCTCTCTGAAATGCTCTTTTTATACTTGTTGCCAAATTAACCTAATTAGTCAAATCACCTTCTTTTTTCAAAAAATGGTACAATTTTAAGTTTCAACACTTCATATGCTTATTATGTTCTTTTGTGAATAAATTACAGGTTTATGAGATTTGCAAACCATTACATTCTTTTTATAATTACACTTTACCCAATGTCCCACTTTATTTTTGGAATTAGGCTTGTTTTATACATATACAGTCGACTGGCTTTAATTGAAAATTGTGAGCTCATTGCTCATTGGAGACAAATTTGGAGCTGCCAAGATGATGACTTTCATGAATGCTTTTCAGGAACACAGTGAACTGTGAACAATGGCTTTAACACTGTGTTGTTGCTAAAAGCATCAAGTGCTCATTAAATTAACCAGATTGAAAAGAGAGTCATTTCACAGACATTACAAGAATATAGTCACATTAGTTTTGTCAATAGGTCTTCTTAGAAAATGGCTCAGAGGTGTGCAATCAGCGGAGAGCTAGAATTTACCTTAGGATCTATGCAAGACAGTATTGATTATTTTTCGACCTATTAACAAAACCGTACCAAAATAGATCTTTTGAAGGAGAGAGCTTGGACCAAACACCAAAATAAAACCAACTGTGAGCCATATTCTAATTGATTTTCTCTCAAAGGCAGTGCTAAAGGTAAGATTAGTATTAAAGTGGATCATCAATAACTAGAATTACAAGCTTCAGGGTTTCAACTACTTGTGATAAGACTGATGATATTTATAGCAGAATAAAAGAATATATTAAAGTGTCATCATCTGGATTTTTTTTCCCTAAATGCGTTATATAAATAATATTATCACCTCATACAAACGTCTCTGAGCGTTACGTTTTCAGTGTTTTGGAGTGAAACCTTACAGTCCAGGATTCCCGAGGGGACAGAATGGTTCAGACTATCGCTGCTGTTGCCGCTGTCGCTGCAGGAAACCTCGTCGTCATCGGACCCCTGCAGGGACAAATAAGAGGAGGGCCCCTCTTCAAGCTTTCTCTTCAGGATCCCACTCATCGTGTGGCTCCGTCCACTGTTAATACCTGTGCAACACACCATTTAAACTTTATAGGTGACCATATATGTTTACACAGAATAAAATAAAATAAAATAAAAAATCCAAAACAATCATATTTCTTTGCTTAATAGAGAAGCTAACTTGTATTGTCAGTCATTTTATGTTAAGTTGTTCTCTTATCAATGTTTATTTAAGTATTTTGTAAGAAAAATAATGAACATATCTCATCTGTCTAATTAGAGCTCTGAGAGTTTTAAATAAGTGTGATTATGTAGTTATTATCAGTAGTTTTGACAACGAATCACATTAGCTTCATGCTAGCCAGTTCTCGTTCGAGAAACTTTGTTTTGGTTTTATGGTCTCCAAATTTCAGTATCATCACTTACAAAAACCTCATTCTCTGAAGGTAGCTGTTTTTAGTGGAAAGGTTTGATTAAACCCACCAACTCTTTAACTAACAAGAAAGGTTAGCAACTGGCAACCAAAAATATAGCCTAGCTAGCTTTTAGCAGCTAAAGAGACAGATTTTGTGTTGGTGTGAACAAAAAAGGGAGAGTTTAAGTTTTGACGTTGAATGCAGAAATTTCAATAAAAAATAAAAAAGACAAGTTTTTTGTCCTTTTCTTCTAGTATTTTATGTCTGTATACTAACTGTAGGGTTGCAAACTGTCACCAGTATTTGAAACTAATAGGATGCAGTCCCTAATAAGTTGATAAAGAGCATATTTTGTCCCTTAGTTTTAGAATCCAGTGTAAATCTGTTTATAGAGGATAAATAAACCAGGTAAAACAGTGTTTTAGTCAAATCAGAGCTAAGGAATCATGTTTTTTTTCCTCTAAGGAAATGTACTTTGGTGTTTGATGCTACTAAGAAATTTGTTGTTTAAGCTGCTTTTTATCTGTTAAATTGAACTACTTTTTATTCTAATTGGCAGCACATTTTAAACACAAACAGAAAAATAGCATTTTCAGCAAAAATTGTGTGAATTCTAAGTGCTGAATGACTGCTGAAATATGCTGAAGAATCTGAAACAGAGTTTTTAGCTAAAAGAGGCAGAACATTGGATAAAAGCTAAAATAAGCAAAACACTAGCTAGAAGCTAAAAGGAGCAATAGCTGAAAGACAGAAACAAAACACGAGCTAAAAGTAAAAAGCAGCAAAATGCTAGCTAAATGAAAAAGTAACAAAAAAAAGCTAAATGTAGAAAACAAAATTTAAAAACTAAAAGTACCAAGAGGTTAGCTTAAAGCAGCAAAAGGCCAGGTAAGAGCTAAAAATACTAACAGGCTAGCTAAAAGTTAAATGTAGCATAAGGCTAGGTAAAAGGAGCAAAACACTAGTTCAAAGTAGCAAAATTGTAGCTAAAAGCTAAAAGTAGCAAAACTTTACACTGATTCTTGATCTTTTTTTTTTTAATTCTTCAAATGTGGGGCTGTATATGTTTGTGTGGGAAATGTTCAAAGCCGCTAAAAAAGTGGCACTATTTTCAGTGCCTATATTAAAACCAGAATAATATTTGTTGCACACACCTTGTATGCTAGCATGCTGAGATAGTATGATCCCTTTATATTTAGAATTGCAATAAAATGTTGCAATCTCTCCAGCTAGTATCTCTCTGAGCAGCGACTGTTAGGAACAAATTCAGAACGACATTTTCGAGGGAGTTTCCAAAATGTCTTGAAAGATTTAGGGGGGTTCTCAATTCCTTCTTGTGAGCTGCAGTGCCTTGTGTTCAAGCTGCCGGACTTTTGAACATGTTTGTGCAACAAAATTTCCCAAAATAGCCACAAAATCCTTGCAGGCGTCTCAACCCATACTTCTAGAGGGCTTGAGTTGTATTTTTTTTTTTGGCAATGTGTATCCAAACTCCTGGCAAATATTGGCCCAAATTTAGCTGGAGGTTTGAGCAAACATGTCAGTCAGTGGGATTTCAAGTGAAAATTTGAATATTTTCTTGCAATTTTGTGTTGCAGCTAGTCGTCAGCAGTCGCAGCCCAGTGAGATACTGGCCTGCGTTTGCCAAATTTGCAAAAGCAGAGCTCAACTAGAATAAATACTTATCTGCTAATTAATTACAACAATAGGCTATTTTTATCTAAAGTATGAATTTATCTGTTGGTATCTCTAAAGCTAACTATTATATATTTCACTATTGGCATACTCTTACAATTACAGCATAAACAGCAGCACTTTTTGGTTAGTATTCTTTACACTGACGTTACAGAACATTTCATCCAAGCAAGCTGCAATAATTCTTAATCCCACCAAGGAGCGCTTTATACAGATCTGCTTTTTCTTTTATATTTTTGCTGCACATGGATGCTCACCATTGGGTGGTTAGTGACCTTTCTGAGTGTGTGGTGCCTTAAAACAGGACATAAATTCTATTAATTGGTGTGAAAAACTCATGACGATTGTAATAACCATACATACCTTCTATTGATTGCTTATGTGGACCAATAAAAGAGCATCGCTACCTCTGACTAAAGGCGACTGGTATACATGAGTTCCTCCCATCACTCAGAATCCCATCTAATGGTGGTTAAGTGTGCATTCAGGGAGCCCCATCAACTTTGTTAATAGGTAAACTTAAAAAAAGAAGAGACTGGAGGAGGTTTTAAATGGTTGAGGATTACATCACATGCAGCAGAGCTGAAGGTTTTCCTCTCACCGGCTTTGTCTTTGTCCTATATCGCTTTACAGCTTTTCTTCTGCACAGTGTTGAGTTATACTCATTTGATCTTTATTTTTTAAGTAAAGCTTCCTTAATTTTCCTCGAAATGTCTCTCAGATCCATCAATTAGTTCACTGTCTTGATGGAGGAGAAGAAACAATAGAACCACTGGATGATTAATATGAGTGCTCTTCCATATAAGCTCTGTACCACATGAACCTGTGTCCCTGCCTGCTCACATGCCTGAGCATCCTCCCACTCCCCATTCATATCCTCATCCCAAACACTGACATGGGAATTCTTATTGACAAATGTAAGCCAGCGCCACCGTGTGACGTAATGGAAGCTCTCCGAGCCCTCGGTGCTGAATGTGAGTCTGCCTCCTCCTCGCCACTGACCTGTTTCCTCGGCTTGCCTTTGGTTTCCAGGAGGTCCTCTCGCCCGGCTCCTCTGCGCCACACGGTCGCTCACCAGCAGCAGCCCAACATCCCCATGTGTCGTGATGATGCGGCGAGCGCTGACATGATGCCTTGCTCCGTCTTCTTCTCCCTCCCCAGCAGCCTCTGGCACTATTGTGCAGCCCTGAACACCTCTCCTGCCTGCTCCCTCTGCACCCTCATGCTGTCAGCTCGCTCACTGTCTGATTTTCTCCTGCTCTGCAACCCCTCCTTCCTCTCCTTCCTCTCTCTCCCACCCCCCTTCCCGTTCTCCTCACAAAGACTTGTTAGCGCGATGCTGCTGCCGGATGGAAGCGCTGGAGCTTGACAGAGGTGAAGCAAGCCCTGCAAGATCACAGAGGGATGGAGCGGGTGGTGCTGATGGAGGAATGGGGGGTTTGGAAGGAGGAAAAAACAGAAACAGTATTCAGAATGCTAACGTAATGTGCTTTCTACATGTGTGATTTCCTTCTTTTGTTTCTGTGAGGCTGATTTGCATTTTCAATTGATATCAGAGACACACATCACAGCAAACAGGAAGACACTGAGCTGATGCCCGAGAGGACTTATTATTGTTGCTGTCTGTAATAAAGTTGTATATTCTGAATGTAAGCTTACAGATAAAAAAAAAACTAGCAAGAAAAAAATGACCACCATGGCAACAAAGCAATTTAAGCACGATTAGCTGCAAAATGCAATAAATGTCCACAGCTTTATCCCTTTCTTTATCTGGTCAATAAGTCTGCTAAATCTCCAGTAATACTCGTCAGGACAAGAAAAACGTAGTTTTATTTTACTGTTTATTATATATAAAATGACCAAACAAAACAAAATTTAAAGGTTTAAAAATATGCTGTGAATGATAGCTGCCAACTGGATTAAACTGTTTCACTATTTTTTATTTTTTTGCTTTTTACTTTAAGCACTATGTAAAATAAGAAATTCTGTTATCTTAATAATATTTGAATGTAGCTATTTCAAATTTTAGATACTTGCTGTGGAAAACTGGGATGTACTGAGTTTTAGCTTAAGTAAAAGAAGGCTAAGACTATTAGCCACTAGCAATGACCGCTGGTTGCTACAGATAGCTAGTACTTTAGCTTAAGCTTTGTTCAGAAACATTGCCTATTTGCGAATAGGCAATGTCCTATTTGAGAAACCAACATTAAACAGAGGAGGAGGTCTCAGATTTCAGCTTTCAAAAACATATAATGGAGCATTAGGCCTGAT
>JAOXNZ010000110.1:13390036-13405215 GCA_028566095.1 Kryptolebias brasiliensis | reverse complement strand
CCTCAGTGTACTCAGGAGTGTTCACACAGATCTTTAAAGAGGAGAGAGGGCTGTACCAGGACAAGGTGTTCTGCTTCATCCATCTTAGTGTTCAGGAGTTTCTGGGTGCTCTTTATGTGAATTTGACCTTCATCAACTCTGCAGTCAATTTGATGAAAGAACATCATACAAATTCCAAGAGGTCTGTAGGATTTAAGAAACTAAAACTAAGTTGTGTCCATCAGAGTGCAGTGAACAAGGCCTTGCAAAGTCCAAATGGACACCTGGACCTGTTCCTTCGTTTCCTCCTGGGTCTTTCACTGCAGACCAATCAGACTCTTTTACGAGGCCTGCTGACACAGACAGGAAGTAGCTCAAAGACCAATCAGGAAACAGTCCAGTATATCAAGAAGAAGATCAGTGAGAATCTGTCTGCAGAGAAAAGCATCAATCTGTTCCACTGTCTGAATGAACTGAATGATGGTTCTCTAGTGGAGGAGATCCAACAGTCTCTGAGTTCAGGAAGTCTCTCCACAGATAAACTGTCTCCTGCTCATTGGTCAGCTCTGGTCTTCATCTTACTGTCATCAGGAAATGATTTGGATGTGTTTGAGCTGAAGAAATATTCTGCTTCAGAGGAGGTTCTTCTGAGGCTGCTGCCAGTGGTCAAAGCCTCCAACAAAGCTCTGTAAGTACAGATACAGTGTATATTACTGTTGTTTTTACAAGAGAGAAAGGGAAGTCAATTGGAAAATTTTGGCTTGTTATGCTTTTTTTTTCAGAAAAAGTTGTGTTTTTAACAATATTTGTTTAAATGTTTTTTGTTTTTTTAACAGCACATGAACACCCCCGAATTCAGCTCCTACCTATAACAAACTAAAGAAAAATAAACAACAAAACAAAGGAAACCAATTAGTGCAAGACTGAATTATTCAAGATTCACTCAGGTCAGAATGAACTTCTTAAAGAACAGTTGGGGAACAATGACACTTGGTCAGAGGTCATGAAAAAGAGGTGCTTCTTCATTCTACAATGTTTAGAGCCGTTGCAATGTCATTTTTAAACAAACAAAGAGTGAAGATGTTCTATTTTCTTGGTTCTTTATGCAGTTGCAACTCGTGTTATTTTTCTTAAAACAAATATTTCTCCTATGATTTGGTCCTGTCATATGACTTGTGGTAAAATGACTGGAACAACTGTGCATGGTGAAGCAATAAGCACCATCACTTAGCAGATTGGTTTGGATGAAATATGAATAATTGACCAGGCAAGAGCATTACGGAGCAGGACTAAATTGATCAAACTTTTAACTGAATTTGGTCCATTTTTTTTTAATGGACAGGGATAACTTGTGATCAGGGGTCTAAAATAAAGGTGAATTTGGAATGAGCTTTAAGTCATTTAAAGTTGGAAGGTAGGGTAGGGCAGGATATGGTTTCAAACTGACATCAGCAAAAATTCAATAGCCAGTCGAATTGTAAGTTCATTCAGCTTTACCATAAAGATGATATAAAAAGGTGGGCCCACTTTTGTCACAAAGCCATCTAGCAAGGCCTGAATCTCTCCTGTCGGAACTTGTTGAGTGACTGACAGACATAGCCAAGGGTCAACTGGTGGTCAGTTGAGGTCATTTTCAGCTTTTGGTCGTTTCTAGGACTGTCACGGTCAGTGATGTTTGAACCCAGAATGTAGGCAGGACATGAGGATCTGAGGAATAAAAAACAATTTTTATTAAACAAAAAGTGCTAATGAGGCAGCCAAAAACTCTGCTTACAAAGAAACTGTAAACATCAAGAACTATAGATAACAGTGAGGACTGTGATGGCATGTAGGTATGCACAACGCTCCACTGAGGAGACAGGGGAACAGACAATATAAAAGCAGTTGTAATTAAACAGAATAACAAATACCTGGAAAGACAACTGGGAACAGGTGAGACTGGGTGGGACAAGAGTGGACTGAGGAACCAAACACTGAGGAAACTGGCAGACACAAGGAAGTAAAATAAGCACAAGAAGTACAAAAAAAAAAAAGCAACTAATACAATAACACAAAAGGTACAAAATATAAACAAAAACACAGTTCCTGACAGGGACTTAGTTGGTTGATGACATGAATGCTTGAACTTGCCAGCAAGATATAGACACTGTCCTGGATGTAATGTTTCAAATCCATTTTGAAGCAGACAAATTAAAACTCTGGCTCTGTAACTTTAAACAGCTGTTTTGACAGATCACTGCTAAACTGATGGAAGTTATTCTTTTTTTAGCAAAAATGAGAGACTTGAAATAGACTTGAAATAAGAGACCCCTTGGGTCAGGATTTACCGCTAACCAAATCAACCCACAGCTCTACACCCGCGGTCGATTCAAATAATTCTGGAAGGTCTAAAACCTACACCTTCACCTACTCATATCATCTTGCCATCAAACAAGCATCAAGTTACCATGAAAAAAACTGTTCGATTACCAGGCAAGTAGGACTTTGACAAACTACAAATACTGACCTAGCGAGATGAGGCCCAAGGCAGTGATTCACTGCTCATTTAGCCAAGAGACGGCTCAGAGACCCAGAGAGGACACAGACTGCTCTTATGAGCCTGCGTCTGCAGTGAACCCCAAGACCCCTCTGTCACTCCTTTCTGAGGATTGAAGATGAGAACCAGGAAGGAGGACTCCTACTTAGCTCATCTTGTGCTTTTTGTCATAAGCCAGAAGAACCAGCAGAGAAATAAAACTTAAGAGGGAACTTACCAAAGATGCAGGAAGAAACCCAGGACTGTCTGTTCAGGTATACGCTTTTGGCCAAACTTTATTAATGGTAAAAATACAAAAAAGTGAAGTGAAGTTTACAAGTTACATGCTTTTGCTAAAATCTAAACAATGAAAGACAAAAAATGTAAGTATTTAAAAAGGCTATAATCCACAGCATAAGGTCCACATGAACTCTCTCTCACTGCTTGTGTTGGTGGTTTTGTTAAACCCCTGTTTATGATTATGCAAAAAGATAATTTTTAGACACCTCCTTTTCAAAGTTTGAACAAAGAATAAACTCAAAGATACCTTCTCTTCACGATTATGCATAAAAGGATAAAGTTACAAACACATCCTTATTTCTAGTTATATAGAAAATAAAAGAAAAAAAAGTTACACTTGAAGCACACAAAAGCACATTGATAACAACTTCCCTCCTCCCTTATCCTCCGTCAGTCTCTGTGTTCCTCAAAGCCTGTATAATTACCAATCCAGGTCTCTCATTGGTTGATTTTTCGACATCAGGGAACAACCTCCTCACTTCCAGGCTGGCCACAGCTGTGCTGGGGAGTACTCCTTGTGCCCATCCTGGCTAAGACTGGATAGCCCATATAAAGAAACCATGGCCCTATGAGATAAGGAGAGTTATAGTAGGCCAGTCCAAAGTTCACTTGTCCTGCAGGTTGGGGGTAGGCCAGAGACTGGCATGGCACAGTCTCCTGGGCAGCTTCCGAAGGTTGGGCATAAGACAGCTTGACATGGCCCAGTTTCAACTAAGGTCGTAGCAGGCTGACTGATGACATTCCCAGATGGGGAGTTGCTTTTGCTCAGAACTCCAGATGAGGACAGAGTTTTATCAGTGTGAGGCCTGTCCATTTTAGGATGGTGACTCAGCAAGTTTCCATCATTTTCACTTTTCTCAACAATGACGGGGATGTAATTAAATGAAATGAATTCTTCTTACATTTGTATCTAGGAGTGTAAATTTCTTACAAAAATGAGAATCACAATTTTTGTTAGTTTGAGTTGTCATCACGATCTTCTCAAATAATTTTCTCTCCCTCTGTTTCTTTTTTTTCACTTCCGCTCAAATAAAGATTGTTGGGCTAGCAAAAAACCCCAAAACGATAACGTTATAAATAACAAAATATTCACTTTTTTTTAGACCTCTTACATTTTATTATCTAAAAGGTGTCCAATGAAAAAATCAAACACATCCCATGAAAAAATGAAATGGAAAAAAAAAAAAAAAAAAAAATGAAAACACAAATAGTACCTTTGCAAGTTCAAGCTTAAATGGATTTTATTATCATTTCAGCCATATACAGTATATACAGTACACAGTGAAACAAAACAACATTACTCCAGGACCAAGGTGCTACAAGAAAACAAACTTAGAGTGCACATAAAAAACAAGACAATTGACAACACTATACAATATAAAATACTATGTGTGCAAAAACGCAAGACAGTATAGTAGCCTATACAATAGTACATAAAGTGCACTTGTGTAAGACATGTGCAACTCATAACAGATACAAATCCTTAAACAGTAAACAATAAATACTGGTGTGGAGATGTGCAGATAGTCAGCTCTCAGTTGACTGTGAGTCAAGTGAAGTAAATAATTGTTTTGTGTAAACGTAGACTGTTCAGACCTGACCGTGACTGTTTAGGAGTCTGGCAGCTTGTGGATATAAGCTGTTGCACAGACTGGTTGTGAGGGCCCAAATGCTTCAGTACTGGTTTCCGGATGGCAAGAGGGTAAAGAGTGTGTGTGAGGGGTTTGTGTGATCATCCCCAATGCTGGTTGCTTTGCGAATGCAGCGTGTTGTGTAAATGTCCATGATGCTGGGGAGAGGCATGCCAATGATCTTCTCAGCTGTCCTCATTATTCTCTGCATGGACTTGCGATCCAAAACAGTGCAGTTCCCAAACCAAAGGTCTGTTTTTTATTATCTCACCTCCTCATACTCCCATTGTTCTTGGTTTCCCTCGGTTATTCAAACATAACACTACAATTAATTGGACTAAAAAAAGAGTGGAAAGTGGGAGCCCAGGTTGTTTCAAGAATTGTTTATGTTCAGCTGTGACCTCTTCTATTTCCTGCAGTGAATCCCTAGAGTAGGTATGTATCACCTCTGTTCCTGTCAAATACCAAGACCTCTCCCCAGTCTTCAGTAAGATCGAAGCCCTGTCTCTTCCCCCACACAGACCTTATGACTGTGCCGCTGATCTCCTTCCTGGTGCACCTTTACCATCAAGTAGACTATATAATTTCTCAGGAACTGAATGGGAAATCATGAAGTATATGGAGGATTCATTCGTGGCAAGTATTATTCATACATCCACCTTACCTGTAGGTGTAGGATCCTTTTTTGTGGCTAAGAAAGATAAGACACTCTGACCCTATATTGACTACCGTGGATTTAATTAGATTACAGTTAAGAAGAAACACCCACTGCCTCTAACTGACTGTTTTTGAGCAGCTCCACTCTGCATGTGTATTCACCAAACAGGGTCTTTGCAGTGCCTATCACTTGGTTCGCATCAGGAAAGGAGACAAATGGAAGACAGCCTTTGAAACAATTTGAGTATTTAGTTATGCCATTTGGTCTTACTATTGTGTCAGATCAAGGACCCCAGTTTTTTTCACATGTCTGGAAGGATTTTGTAATGCCTTGGGGGCCATAGTAAACCTCTCATCTGATTACCACCCACAGCACAATGGTTAGACAGAGCATACCAACCAGTAGATGGAGGTTGCCCTTTGGTACATAGTTGACTGCCATGCTACCACTTGAGTACTCTCTTACCATGGGTAAGAGAGTACTCACAACACATTTACCTCAACTGCCACAGGATTTATCCCATTTGAAGCCTCACTGGGGTATTGACCTCCTTTGTTTCCCATACAAGAGTCAGAAATTGCAGTTCCCTCCTTCCAACACCATATGAGGCATTGTAAGAAGATCTGGCGGGACACTAAAACAGCCTTACTATGAACTGCCGACCAGAATAAGAAATTTCTGACCGCAAAAGAACCCCTGGTCAGCAATACTCACTTGGACAACAGGTAAGGTTGTCGTCACAAAAGATTCACCGGAAGGAGTCGCCCAAGAAGCTGGCCCCCAGATTTCGGGGACCTTTTAAAGACAAGAGGGTCATTTCTCCATCTGCCATCTGCCTCAAACTGCCTGTATTCACGATGATCCATCCTACCTTTCATGTGTCTCAATTAAAATCTATAATCACCAGTTCATTGTGCCCTTCTTCTTTTGATGGATCATTTCTTAGACCGCTCCCCTTCCACTTTTGCTCTGTAATCAAAACCAGCCAAAGTGATTAAAGTCTTTATGAAAGAGTTTAATGATGTGGACCTCTGGTGCTTTTTTAAATCCAGATAGGAGCCAGGATCTTTTTTGTCCTGTATATTTACCATACTGATACTTTTTTTTTTTTTGGTGTAAGGGGGCTGTGTGGGAAGCAATGAAGGCTTTTATAGGGGGGTAGCAAGCTGCTTTCAACAATTTCAGACTATAAATATGACTATTGATGTTTCTCAGAGAATGTTTTGATCTTTATGAACATATATTTAAAAAAAATATACTAATGCAAGACCACCAAGGCATCCTGATATTAATCTATACTTAGATAATAACTGTCAACTTTGTTTCTCAATGATTTATTAAACTGAATTTTTTTCTTTTAAGTTAATAAGACTGCAGAGGTCACTGCTTCTGCATTGTTGGAAGCAATAATGACTTTTATAGGTTGGAGATTATATTTTTATAGGGTCCATCAGAGAAAATCTAGATGAGAGAAACCTTTTAGATTATTTGAGCGGATTTTGTATTTTGATTCTCTATACACAACTTCTAAAAAGTCAGATATGTATAAAGAACAACTATCTGTGCAAGCCAAGTATGATCTTATCATTATCACAGCACACCACTGAAATTTTACTCAATTCAAAATTCAAATTTTATAAAAAAGGGATAAGACAAGAAAACTGCTGGCTTATCAGCTGCGACAAATATCTGCTTCACAGTTGATACCTCAAGTTGAAACTGGTACAAGAGTAAAATCAGACCCACTGAAAATTTATAAAACTTTTATAAAGTTTTATAGCCACCTGTACTCATCTGATTGCTTTCATGTTTCTGCAGACCTCTTTCCTCAGTGGCAATGACACTCCTGCTCTTGATCAGAATCTGGCCAGGAAACTGGACCGTTCTATCATGACAACAGAGTTTGAGACCACAGTCAAATCTTTACAAAGCTGTGAATGCTCAAGTTCATATGGAACCCTAACAAAGTTCTACAAAACCTTTTGAAAGCACCTGACCCCATTTCTATTAGAAATGTTTACTGAGTCTATGAAAACAGGCATGCTCCCTCAGATCTTGAACCATGCTTTTATCGTGTTGCTTTTACAAAAGGGTAAAGACCTTTTACTATGTGGTTCATGTCTTTCTATCAGCCTTTTAAATGTTGACTTCAAATGCTGTGAAAGTTACTAGCCAAACACTTAGAAGTAGTTTTACACTCAATTGTACCCTTTGGTCAAACTAGATTTATCTGCAATAGCCCAGGCACTCATTTTTTAATCTCTAAAAGTATTTAATGTGATTTACAACCCCTCCACAACTACTCCACCTGAGGTTTTAATTGCACATGGTGCTGCCAAAAGTGTTTGATAGAACTGAGTGAAATGATCTTTTTTTAAGATTTGGATTTGGGAAAAATTTATCTTGTGTAAAATTATTATATTCGCCCTCTCAAGCAAATGTTAAAACAAATGACACAAACTGTTGGGATTTAGGTGTTTTTAAGATTAAGATTGTCTCCCTTGGGAGAAATTTTGTCTTTGAAGAGGGGACAAAGCTGTCATACAACAAGGCAAAGCAATACTTCAAACAAAGTCAATAACAATAATACATAAAGCTAGCACAAATAGTAAAATAAAACATACATTAAATTTTTACAAAAAAGCACACCGATACACAGTACTAATGTGCAAAAACGTGGAATTCAGTTGTCTTTATTATCTTCTGTGATTGGTTCTGTTCTTGTGATCCTTGTATTGTTTCCTGTGTTTATTGTATGTTCTTTGTGACTTTGCACCCTGTGCCCTCCTTGTTTCTCTGTGCCATTATTCACTTGCCCTCAGCTCAGCTGTTTTCCAGTCAGCCTGCCACCCCCACCTAACCTATGCCACATCACTGTTGTTCATTTTCCACTCACCCATAGTCCTTTAAATTCAATCTCTGCCATCTCCTCCGTGTAGGATCATTTTTGTTGGTTATATGCCACCGTTAGATTGTGTTCCTGTTTCTTGTGTCTCCTCGTGATCTCCTGTGTTTGTGTATTTAAGTTTAAGCTGACAGTTTTTGTTCCTTTAATAAATCAGTTTAGTTTAGTGAAGCTCCTGATGTCATGTCTGCATACTGGATTTGTCTTCCTTCAACCTGATACAAAATCTGAATATGTTTGCTTGCATTGCTCTACAGGGCCTGGCTGTCCATTAATTCTGCTTTTATTTGCCATTGTAAAAGAGCCTCTGTTCATTGCCTTACAGTCTCATCCTGATTTATTCGGCATATCTAGAAATGGTGTGGAGCTGAAGGTGGCCACCTTATGCTGCCTATTTTATTTATTTATTTTCTTCTGCTTCTTTGTTCGGGGTAGGTGCTGGGGTGGAGGTGTTGTAAATTCTTTTAATTTTTAATATGTTTAAAGCTCAGTAAACAAAGTTTAAAGAAAAAAGAAAATGTAATTTCATAAATAAAACCTTGCCTTTAAAACATCGAACCAGAAAGTTTTGTAAATTTTAGGTCATTGTTTTCTGATTTCATAAAGCGACTATAGTCCTGGCAAAAGAGAAATTCCCCCCTCTTTCAGTTTTATGGTTTTACATATCAGTACATAATTAAAGTGATGTGATCTTTACCTGGTTATAAACTTATTCTAATCTAACCTCAAGTGTAAAAAAAACACAACAGATTCCACCATGTCATTATTTATAAACAAAATCAAAGCTGTGAAAAATCTAAGTCCACTCTTGCTGCTTCTACAGGTTTTAAAAGGGAATCTTGGAGCCAGATACTGCTGTTCAAATGTGTTGATTAACTGTATATTGTTGTCAACGAATCATCATGACCATCTCTATAAAAGCAGAAGTTTTGTCTGTTTGCTATTTTGGAGCATAAAGGTGTGAAGGAGGACAGACACAAAACAAACAAACAAACAAAAAAACAAAAACACAAGAGCTCCATCTCAGACAGGCCTCAGTTAAAAGTTAAAGTTCATAACAGAGAATCAGGAAAAAGACTGAACAAGTATGGCTTGTTTGAAATAGTTGGAGGAGAAAGCCTCTTCTCTCTAAAAAGAACATGGCAGCCCATCTGAGGTTTGTAATTACATCTAAATGAACCACAGAACCTTTGGAAAAATATCCTATGAACAGATGAGATCAAAATAGAACTGTTTACCCAAAAGGCACAGCAGCACATTTTGAGAGAACCAAACACATTATATGAGCACAAACACCTCATACCAACTGTCAAGCTAAGTGGTGGCTGATGATTTGGGCTTGTTTTGCAACCATGGGACCTGAACTCCTTGCAGTCGTTAAGTCGACCACTCCTCCATAAATTAAAGAATTCTAGAGTCAAATATGAGGCCATCTCTCTGACAGCTGAAGCTTGATCCAAACTGGGTTGTGATGCAACAGAACAAGGTTTAGAACACAGCAGCTACTGAAAAAAGAAGTAATCAAGGTGATGCAATGATCCAAAGTCTAAACCTCAACCTTATTGAATTGCTGCGGTGAGACCTTGAGAGAGCGGTGCAGAAACAAGGGTCTGCAAACCTCAATGAACTAAAGCAACATTGAAAATTCCTCCACAACCTTGTTAAAGACTGATAAAGTCACACAGAAAACCATTACTGTGAGTTATTTCTAAAAGAGGTTCTACAAACTGCCTGATCATCAAGTGGACTTAGCTTTTCACACAGCTTTTCGTTTAGGTTTTTCTTTTATTTAATAAATAATGACATTGTGGAATCTATTGTGTTTTTGGACACAAGGTTAGATCTGAATAATTTTAGAACCTGGTAAAAACCAGAAGCCTCATGTACAAATAATGCATATACACAAAGTGGCGTACACCCTTTTCCACACAAAAGTTCAAATATATCAATAATAAACTGTAGAAATGTGCGCAACTCTATGTCAACTTTATGGCTGGAGTATACACATTTCTACAGGTATAGTCTGTTGGTGACGCTTAAAGGATATGCTGGGAAACTGTTAATGTTGTGAAATTTATTATTGGATGCCTGAGGGGTTAACAAAGTGAGATTTCCTGCTTCTTTGAGCTGAAAGTCAAGGTTTTTAATGTCAGTTGATCTATGTGAGCATGCTAGATCACATTGGTAACACTTTAACTATCAGGAAGAAGCACAATCTGTTCACTGATTCTTTTCTTAATAATGTCCCTGATTGACAAATTAGACTAAATTTTTTTATGTCATCATAGTTCTGCCTGTTGCTGGAACATTTAAAATAAATGTCATATTGTCAAGAAACTATAAACAAAACATTTTGATGTCATCTTAGGTCAGTCAATGTCCTGCATTTAGGTATTGATTAAACGATCAAATGTTGGCATTTTAATTGTCATATTTAACAACAGTTTTATCCAGGAACATATTCACATTTATTATCCAGTATGCTAAAAACTTTAATCTTAAGTAAAAAAAAATCCATTTGACCAAAAATATTTTACTTACTCATTTAATTTCTAGCACAAGAAATAGTTGAAACTAAGTTTGGAAACTTGAATCGTCTTGTATTCCTGCTATGCACCACTATAAAGCTGCAGTTAGACTGTTTTTGTGTGCAAAAAAGCAGGGTTATATTGTTGTTTTTGCTACCAATTATTTGACCATTTTTGTTGATACAACTGCTTCTTTAGTATGGTTGTTTGGCCTAGCTTGTGCTTCATATAACATCAGTGCTCTGTCACATAAATTGACAGCAGGTGTTATTGTAGGGGAGACAAAAGAGAGGAAGAGAGAAAAATATGACAGAATCATTTGCTAATATCTTTCCTTATCAATGAATCAGTAGTGTTTTGTTTTAGTCTGTGGAAATACACAGTTATAGCATCTGGAATTATTGTAAAGTGAATAAAACAGTGTAAACTGAAAGGCAGCATATACACATACTTTATTTATGTTTGTCTTTTAGTTCACATTTAACACACACATCTAACTTGTAAATTCTCTTCCTAATTGTCTCTAGGCTGAGTGTCAGTAACCTGTCAGAGAGAAGCTGTGAAGTTCTGTCTTCAGTCCTCAGCTCCCAGTCCTTTGGTCTCAAAGAGCTGGACCTGAATAACAACAACCTGCGGGATTCAGGAGTGAAGCTGCTTTCTGCTGCCCTGAGGAGTCCACACTGTCACCTAGAAACTCTCAGGTCAGGATTTATTAGCGTTCAATACGAGTATTTATTGACAACTAACAGCATGCTTTTTAGAAGGTGTATTCAGACCATATAATTAGGCCTATACTACAATCAGGCCAAACTTTAGCTTATTGTTTAGACCTTGTTCACTACAAAAACTTAAAAACCTATATGTCCCACGAGCTAATTTTTTTTAAACACTCTTTTAATCATTTTTTCACATTTTAAAACAACAATAAAAAAACACTCCCAGATCTCAGTTCAGAATGTTCTGACAACCTATTAATGTCATTAACGTAGGATAAAAAGAGATTTCAAATTATTTCAGTTAATACAACATGAACACAGGTGAAGATGTTGGCTAGGGAGCAAAAACAGAATGCCCTTGACCATTTTCAGGGACGAGCAGATCTTGAAGAGAGCTTTCAGCTCAGGGATTGAGTCAAGGTCATCAGAATAATCTGCCAGGTAGGGAACCACCTTGTTGATGGCTGGATCCAGGGACTGAAGATCAATGAGGTCCTTATCTGAAAACACAGGTTCGACAGAGACTGTGCTGTCAATCAGCTATGTCAGAAGATGTGTGTGGGCTGCAGCACATTGCAGTCTTGTAGCTGTGGAGGGGTGAGCTAGAGGTGAGAGTGAGTTTTACGACTGGGTCTGTGTTTCACCAACTATGGGAACTACATCACATTTGTCTGTCACCCTGGTATCAGTCGCACCACTAGTTTCCTTCAGAGATCCTTAGTTCCTGATGTGAAGGAGTGTGTCTCTACTTGCTCTCGATGTACCCAAAGCAAAAATAAGAACCAGTCTCCGATCGGACTTCTCCAACCCCTACCTGTCCCTTTGTCCATGGGTGACATAGCACTGGATTTCGTCACTGGATGCCACCTTCTAACGGTAACACCACTATTGTAACTATTATTGATTGTTTTTCTAAAGCCGTTCACTACATACTTGTGGCCAAGTTGCCTCGTGCTTTTGAGACTGCTCAGTTGTTAGTACTTGACATATTCAGGTTTCATTGAATCCCCTCCAGTATTGTGTCAGACCGTGGTCCCAAGATTGTTTACCATGTCTGGAGAGCTTTTTGTAATGCCTTGGGGGGCACAGTAAATCTGTCATCCAGTTACCATTCACAGAGCACTGGTCAGACAGAGCACACACAACAGGAAATGGCGGTCGCTCTTCAGTGCATAGTTGACTACTATCCTGCCTCCTTGTGTACTCTCATAATAGGCTTACCTCATCTGCTACAGGGTTTACCCCATTTGAAGCTTCATTGAGGTATCAACCTCCTTTGTCCCACATTTGGGAGTCATAAATCACAGTTCCCTCCGTTCAGCACTATATGAGGCAATGTAAGACTATCTGGCAGGACACCAAAGCAGCCTTACTGTGAACTGCTGACCAGAAAAAAATATTTGCTGACCCCAAAAGAATCCCTGCTCCACAATACTTAACTGCACAACACATATGGTTGTCGTCTCGTCACAAGATATTCCTCTCAAGGACTCTTCCAAGAAGATGGCCTCTAGGTTTCTGTGACCTTTTGAAATTAAAAGGGTCAACTCTCCATCTGTTGTCAAACTGCCTGCATACACGAGGATCCATCCTACCTTTTATGTGTTTATGATCACCAGTCCTCTGCCTACCAAGTGCCTGTCTTGATCTTGCTAAGCTTGTTTGTCACCTGGACTTATCTCCATGGGCCTCGTGTCCTCCTCCACTACTTATCTTCCTGGAGAACTCCGGAATCCCACTCCTCCTCCAGGACCTGGAAAAAAAAAGAAAGATCAGAGCAAGTATTACACAAAACACTTTTCTAAGTTACTGGATGTTATCTACTTTAATCAAAAACTTAATTGTCAGTTTCTCTTCTCTCCTCGGAGCAATACTGTCAGCACTTCTTGTTCATTTCAAAATAAAAACCTACCTCTGTTTTACACTTACCTGTTTCCACCTGAGCTCCTTCAGTCTAAATACTACATACTCTGTGAAGCTTAAACTATCCAATGTGACATTAGTGTTTAATGAGATTTAAATTGTTGTAACACAAACTGCCATATGGTAATACTTAAAAGTAGAAACATATCTGCAAAAGGTACAAGAATTTCTTGTCAAAATTTAGTTAGACACAATAGTTACAATAGGAGTACATGAGTAGATATGACTGGGAAGACAATAATAATATTTTAAAATTTTTGCACAACAAGTGCATCAGAGCATCTTGGTTGACTGCCCAGACTGACGGCTTTCTGACAAGAGAGCCATCTGAAACACACAGCATACATATGTTAATACATGATAGCGGTAACTTGCAACATTTGATCCCAATCAGCTTTAGTTTCTGATCAGTTCTCTCAGAATATCTGTAGAAATATGAAATTGTGTGTGTGTATGTGAGTGCAGGCTGTCGGGCTGTCTGATCACAGAGGAAGGCTGTGCTTCTCTGGCCTCAGCTCTGAGCTCCAACCCCTCCCATCTGAGAGAGCTGGACCTGAGCTACAATCATCCAGGAGACTCAGGAGTGAAGCTGCTCTCAGCTGGACAGAAGGATCCACTCTGGAGACTGGACACTCTCAGGTATGGAGAGACCTGCTGCAGACACACACAATGTCTGACAGAGGAGGAAGAACTGGAAACATGTTCTCTGTTCTTCACTCAGCTCTGTCTTTCTGCTTCATGCTGGATATGAGGCTTATATGAACAATCAGACAAGTAGGAGCAGTTTTTCTTATTCCTCCTAAAGAAACTCTGCTTGAACAGAAACAGCAGATATTTGTGATCTGCAGGCAGACTCCAAAGTGAAGAGTTCTGCAGGAACAACATTATGTCAGTCATCATTTGTTTACTTTGATCAGATCTTTATTAGAAAAGTACTTTATTCTGAGAAATATTTTTTTAACCTCTCGCCGTGATTCCCAACCCTGGTCCTTGAGGAACACTATCCTTCATGTTTTCATCATTTCCCTGCTTTTCAGCATGTCTTCAATGTCTGCATAAGCCTGTTAATCACTCACTCATTCATTTTATATTCCTATATATGCTATACTGTATCTGTATCACAAATCCAGTAGTGTAGTGCCAAATCTTCCTGTTTATTTTATTTGATTATTCTTTGTTTAAAAGGTCATTACAAACATAATACAGTGCCTATAAAAAGTATTAATTGACTTTGATATTTTATGCATTTATTGCTGTCCTAAATCAATCAGGGTGAATATAAATCAGCCTCCTTTACATTTTTTTTTCTTTCATAAAACCTTCAATGTTGACTATAGTAAACTCTAGTTGAGATTTAATCTGAGTTTTCTTCAACAGTGGCTTTCTCTTTGTCCCTTTCCAATAAAGCTTAGACTGGTGAAGAACCTGGACGACAGTTATATGTACAGTCTCTTCCATCTCACCTGCTAAAGCTTGGAACTCCTTCAGAGAGCTCACATGTGTCTCGGTTGTCTCTCTCACTATTCTCCTTCTTCATGGTCACCACAGTTTAGAGGATGTCTTGCTCTTGGTAGATTTACACGTGTCCCATATTCCTTCCATTTCCTGATGATGGATTTAACAGAACTCCTAGGGATGTTTAGGGCCTTGGAAATCCAAATTGGATGAAATATGTATAAGACTTTTTATAGTCATGGCTAAATATTAAAATTTACCACTTCTCAATATTTTCCCCCAAATATTACAGTATATAACAATAGTCTTGTTGTTTTTTGGCGATACTGTACATTAGACAAAAAGTTAAAGTTAAAGAATTGTGGACATCTTGAAATCTAAAACAGCCATCCTAAAATCCAAGATGTTTGATATTTAACAAATTTTTACGACACCAATGTTGCCAACACTGAAAACATATGCATAGACACCCTAATTGCCATTTTATGAGCTACACAACAGGAGCTATGAGAAAAAAGGCATAAAGTCACATTTTAATTACTATGGTGGCCTTAAAAGATGAGGGGTCA
>JAOXNZ010000110.1:13379581-13389936 GCA_028566095.1 Kryptolebias brasiliensis | reverse complement strand
CTGGATTGTGTTTGTTCTCTCCATCAGATTCCTGTCAGCTCACAATCGACACAAACACACCGAGCAGAAACCTCCAACTGTCTGACAACAACAGGAAGGTGACATATGTGAAGGAGGTTCAGTCATATCCTGATCATCCAGATAGATTTGAATTCAGGTCTCAGCTGATGTGTAGAACTGGTCTGAGTGGCCGCTGTTACTGGGAGGTTGAATGGCAAGGAGAGGTTCGTATATCAGTGAGTTACAGAGGAATCAGAAGGAAAGGAGGCAGTGAAGACTGTGTGTTTGGAAACAATGATTTGTCCTGGAGTCTGTGTTGCGCTGATGATGGTCGTTACTTTGTCTGTCACAATAACATAAAAGTACTTGTCTCCTCCTCCTCCTCTGTCTCTTACAGAGTAGCAGTGTATGTGGACTGTCCTGCTGGCATTTTGTCCTTCTACAGAGTTTCCTCTGACTTACTGATCCACCTCCACACCTTCAACACCACATTCACTCAAACTCTTTATCCGGGATTTAAATGCTGTTATGGTTCCTCGGTGTTTCTGTGTCAAGTTTGATATAAAGGGTCCCCTTCTGTCAAAAAATCCTCTCATTGTTGAACATAGCTAATTATATACATTCTGCTTGTTGTTGAATTACTGCCTGAGATGTTTTATTTCATATTGTTCTAGTTAGGCCCTGTTCTCCGTATAATTTTGTGACTGTAGTATTTTTCAGTTATTATTCATTTAGAATTCTGTGGCACAATTTTGCTGACTTAAAAAAATGTAGATTTTTATTTTAAATACACTGAGGAAAACTACAGTTTTAAACCAAAATATAAGTATGTAAATATAAGTATAAGTCACTTCATCAAGATGTTTTTTGTATAATAATGTAGGGCAAAGGCTTTGTAAAATGGGCTATAATCTGCCACATTTCATCACAGTGTTCCCATGATAACCCAGAACAAAAACAATCCAAACACTGGGCCTAAAAAGAGCTGTTTCTTGTTTTTAGCAGTAAGCAGAGTCGAGGTGAGGAAGATTCAGCTGGTTGCAATGGGTGTCACTAAATCCTTCACACTGCTACTCTAATGATTTTTTATCATGTTGAGTTTGAGATATTTGCTTATGATGTTAATTCCTTGTTTTTTTTCTGTTTCATAATGCTTTAATAAAGTTATAATAAAACAATTAAAGGATAAATGAAGTCATCCTTTTTAATTACTTTTGATCTTCATAAGAATTGTAAAAAGAAAACATGGGTTGCATGAGGCATGAGGCATGTGTCTGTGCTGTAATGGGCTCTAAAACCTGACTGAAACATTTCTAATTTAGAATGTGAATTTCAAAATGAATTTAGCTGAATAAAAACAAGTTATCTAAAATTTTACTTACAAAAAACATTAGAAATTGGCCTGTAGCTACTGGGCATTAAAATATCCAAATTCCTTTTCTTTAAAAGAGGTTTTAATGAAGTTGTTTTCAGCTCAACAGCAAAGACACCAATTAAAAATAGTTTTAAAAAGGTATTGGGGATAGGGTCTAAGGAACATTTGGAGGGCTTTAGTTCTTTTACTACTTGCGTGAGTGTGTCAGCATCAACTAGGTCAAAAGAGCTGTACACATCATCACAAGGTTCATGTATTCAAAATACAGCATGTGTATATCGTTGATAAATACCAGAGCTGGGGGAAAGTCTAAATATGTAATGCACCTTTAAACCACAATCCATGGTTATTCGAGCAGAAGTATTTGTCAGGATTTAATTTTGTTTAAGTTAATCTCTAAGTTTCTTTTGTATTGGGTTTATTGTTTCTCTTCTGTTTTTGGTTGTTCCTGTGTTTGTTGGTTTTTTGCTCTCTGTGTTCTTTGTCATATTCACTTGTCCTCAGCTTATCACTTGTTTACCTGCCACGCCCATCTTCACCTGATCCAAGTTTGTAATCACTCACCTGTGCCCACTTTTCCTAATCACCATCTTTATAACCCAGTCATCTCCTCCACCTACTCACTGGTTCGTTGTTGCTTTCATGCGCTGTCTGGTTCCCCTCTAATCTTGCCTCTCGCTTATGTTTGGGTTTTGTATCTAGTTTAATTTTGCTTTCACAGCAGCCTTTGTTTTTGGTTTTCTTTTTATTTATAATAAATTAGTTTCTTCCTGGAGCTCAGTTTGAGTCTGCGCATTGGGTTTGCCTCTCTCTCCACCATACCTGACAGTATTATGTTATTCCTGTTAGGTATGGTGGAGAGTGAGGCGAACCCAATGAGCAGACTTTTTGCTTCAGGAGGAAAAAAACAATTTTTTAATAAAATAAAAAGACAAAACAAAAAAGCTGAGCAACAATATACTTACAGGGGAACAAGGAGACAAAACATAAGCAAAACGGACATGGTGTGGAAAAAACATGGGAACGTGAACATCAAAAAACAGACGGAAAGGGAAGGAATGAACCAGCGAGGCAGGAAAGAACAGAGATCGGTTTTGAAGAAACTAAGGTTAAGTGGGAGATGGGTTACAGCTGGGACATGACGAGGAACAGGTGAGGTGGGCGTGGCAGGCAGACCGGAAAATTACATGGCTGAGGGCAGGTGAAAACTGAAACAAAACAGAATTACCAAGACAACCAGAACACCACAATGACAAGAGACACAGAAAACAAAACTCCACAAGAACTTTACTGAATGAAGAATAAACAAGAAATAAAACAAAATTACAAAACAACGAACCTAATGGAAAATAAACTAAAAAAAAATTAAATCCATGACAATTCCTGCCAGATGTGCACCAGAAGTGCTACAGCTAGTTGCTGCTTGCAAAAAACCTGCAGAATTCTATGTAAGTAAATGATCTTCTTTTTACCATGGACTAAACGGAAGAGCCTTCTTTTTTCGGCTCTTCCCTTTTCAGGGGTTGCACAGCGAGTCATCCTCCACCATCTAACTCTGTCTTCTGCGTCCTCTGTCCTCACTCCAGCTACCTCCATGTCTTCTAACTGCATCAATATATCTCCTCTTTGTCTTTTTCCTGGCAGCTGCATTTATAACATTTTTCTACCAATATAGCCACTGTCCCTCCTCTGCACATGTCCAAACCATCTCAGCCTGGCCTCTCTAACTTTATCTCCCAACAACTTGTGCTGTACCTCTGATGACCTCATTTCTAATCATATTAATCTTTGTCACTTGAGGACCTCAGAATCTTCAGCTCTGCAACTTCCAGTTCTGTCTCTTTTTGTCAGTGCCACTATCTCCAAACCATACAACATAGCTGTCACTGTCTTTTAAATCTTTCCTTTGAACTTGTCCTGCCACCCTTTTGTCACAAATCACTCCTGAAACTTTTCTCCATCCACACCATGGTAAAACAGCTTAAACCCTGCTCCAATGCTGGGAGCCTTGTTGCCCTTTCATTTGGTCTCTTGCACACATAATACATCTACCTTCATCCTCTGCATCATGTCAGCCAGCTCTCTACCTTTGCCTGTCATTGTTCCTACATTTACAGTTGCTACCCTCAATCCGTCTTGACTTTCCTCTTCTCTCTCTGTCTTCTGGCATGTTTCCCTCCTCGTGGTCCTTGACTAACAGTAGCACAATGTCCGCTGGCACCTTGTTTGTCAACAGCACTGGTGGCGGTCGTTGTTAACCCGGGCCTCGACCAATCCGGCATGGTGTCTCTTGGATGAACACGCATGTTTTACCTGGGCTTGGGACCGGCACGAAACATACACTGGCTTGTGCGCCCTGCTGGCTGGTTTGAAACCGATGGTAATGTAAAGGTTTATAGAACAGCGTTTGAATGAGTGGCAATAAATCCTTTGAGCTCAGTGTTTCAGGATGGCAGTAATCCACTTTGGTCTCAAACATCTTGATCAGAAAGAATTACTGAGTTACTGGATTACTGGGAATTACTGAGCATATACATATTGTTACAGCCTGGCTCCAGGGTCGCAACAAATAATGGAAGCGAAGCATGGGATGCGTAAAAAGAGCAAATTTATTGAATAAAATCTGTATCTGGCGGTAGGAAAATAAATGAATTAAACAAAGATACCGGTGGGGAGAGCGCCCACGATGTCTGTGGCCTGGTTGCCACACTCCAACTCCAACTTCAACAGACTGTAGACGACTCAGGCAGCAGCTCCAGCAAACTGCCTGACTGAACTGACGACTGGAGGAACCAGACGGAACTGCAGAGGACTGCAGACAAAGAGAACCAGCAGAGAACTGAGCGGAGGAACGACTGAGGACCAACTGCAGACTGAGAGCTTATGAACCCTCCTGGAGATACTGGCCAGGTGTCTCCACTCCCATCAGCCGCGATCCAATCAGGAGCAATCAGACACTCTGAAACAGAGAAACAACACACACACACACACAGACCAAGACAAAGGCGTAGGGCCGTAACAATATCAACAAGGTTCTCTCCTCCATCATGTGACTGAGAAATCATTCCAGGAAAATTACCTGCAGCTCAGGTGTTCTAACAAACACTCTCCCGGTACACCCTTAATGTGGTGTATGATGGCTTCCAGATGGCACGGCTGGTGCAGTGTGACCAGTGGCCATGCCCCAACCTGGTGGACTGTTTTATGTGGCGCCCCATGGAGAACACCAACTTCACTGTTTTCATGGCCACTGCCTCATTTATCTGCATTGTCCTGAATGTGGCTGAACTTGTGTATCTTGTTGCCAAGGCTCTCACCAGGTAGAATGTTGTGAATGTTTTAGAAGTGTCTGTGGGCAGAAGAAAAGAAATCATCCCACAAAGTCAAAATCAGGATTAGTCCAAACGAGAAGTCACTTGAGTCTCCCTGAAGCTCCATCAGCAGACAAGTCATCACAAAGACTACTGGGACACTTGTAAATGACCCATGAGTTTAAATGCATTTCCACAAAGAGGCAAATCTTTTATGAAACCCGTAACGTTGACATGTAACAGTGGTGGGGTGCAGAGAATGTCAACAACTGAACACTGGATCTTCACTTGGAGCTGTTTGAGTCTGGGATTTGTTAAAAAAACTCATTAGTCAGATGCAAAGTTAGATATAATGGAGAGTTCTTCCTCAGTGGGTTGCAAAAGTATTCACCCCATTGGTAGTTTTTTTGTTCTGTTGCCTTAAAGCCTGGAATTTTGTTGGAATTTAAATCCCACCACAATAAACTCTTGGCAGTTTCATCGTTTCATTTTTAAATAAAGGATTTATTGGTGTTTAAAGAGATGCTCAGGGTTTAGGATTTTATTTTAAATAATCCAGTTAACCCTGATCTGCACTTCTCTACAACATTTCTGGCTTGTGAAGAGAGTTTCTTGGTCTTCATGATGTCTCTTGCTTGGTGCTAGCCCTGACTACTTAGAGGTGTTGATTCTCAGGGCTGTAACAACAGGTGTGCATCATCTGACACATTTAGGTCATTTGGCACTTATATTGCTCACATGTGGATCATTTTTAACAATTATGTGGCTTCTTAGTTTTATAAACTTCAGATTTATTTAAAACAAGTTTTTTCCATTTAACTTCATTAATCTGGAGTTTTTTTGTAGATTTGTTACTCATAATCAATTTAAAAATCCAGTTAAAATCTAATCCCAACGGTGTGAACACTTTTGCAACAAACTGTAGCTGTAAAAATAAACAGATCATTTAGTCTGGAGCCACTCCTCCACCTCCTGGACGACAAAATAACTGCATGGAGAAAAGATACACACAAATAGAGAAAATATGTATTTTTCATTGATTTGTTTTAGAACAGGTAAACATCTTCTCACAGTTTTTTTCTTTATTGCACTAAAAAAATTAATTTACTGCATAATTCTTCTTTTGGCAATTCAATTTTTTATATAATAATTTTTATTTTGGAGAATAAAGTCATTAACTTACATATTATTTCTTTACTAATACATTAGGTTGAATTATAAACAAGATAGACTAAACTGTGTACAACTGCAGCTTAGCTGAGACAGTAAAGTACTTAAATAATAAAATAAACTAATTATTTGATACTTACATTTACTTCAACTTATCTTCTGTGTGAACCCACCATTTTTCATAATAATTTCATAATAAACATTTATTTCCTAGTTTCAAACATGCACCACATTATATGAAACATTGGGACAAGGACAAATTAGGGCTTAGAAAAAGGTTTTAATGAAAATAAGCAGTTTAACCACGACTTGGTGCAAAAGCAATATCCATGAAGGGCTGAGTCTTTGAGAAACAATTATGTCAACATATGCATATAATAATAATAATAATAATAATAATAATAATAATAATAATAAAAGAAGAAAAACGAGTACCAGAGGAATTCATTCTTTAAAAATTGTTTATTTAGGTATTTTAACACTTTTTAAAGCATTGCAAACCTTTTATAAACCACTCTTTATATACTGAAGCAGGTTCAGCGTTTAGCAAAATCAAACTTTGTAACTTCACTCAGTCAGATAAATTAAATTTTTAGCTGGTTGCTTTTTTGTATTCTCTTTTACTAAATAACTATTTATCAAAGCAAACTTTGTACCTACAAAATGTAGATAAGTTACGGACAAATGTTTGATATTTAAAATCTAAATTTTGAAGAGTACATGTAACCAGTGGGAATCTAGAAAAAAACAACTCAGTATTGTCTTTTTTAATCTAAAACGTTAATGTTTGAACAATATGTTATCACGTAATTCCAATGTATTATTTTCTGTTGTAATGCCAAGATGGAATTTATTGATCAAAAACAGATTGACTGGACCTTATATACACAACCTCTTCAATTTTCTCTGTGTGTCCTCTGTGAAAAAGATTATTCTTGGTGATTTAAACATCCACATTGATAATCCCTTTTCCCCTCTGGCAGCAGAGTTTAAGTCTCTTTTGGACCTTCTTAATCTCACTCAGCATGTTGATGCCCCTACACACACCAGGGGGCATACTCTGGATTTGGTGATTACAGATACTGTACCTATCAATAACCTATCTGTATACAACCTAGGTGTCTCAGACCACAGTGTCATTTCCCTGGAAGTGTCTTCAACTTCACTGGCTCCAAATACCAAATGACTTTAGGGGAGACTTTAAAAATGTCTCCCCTGATGTCCTGTCCTCCCTGGCTGCCGTCAATCATCTATCTGCAAGTGAATCGGTGGATTATCACAATCAATCTCTCCATGGGCTTCTGGACCTCCATGCTCCCCTTAAATCAAGGTTGGTGTCTTTCTCTTGTTCAGCCCCTTGGTACAATGGTGAGCTGCGCAGGATGAAAGCAGTTAGCCGTACTATTGAGAGACGTGTAAAATCATCCTGGTCTCTCTGTACATAAACAAGCATATAAAGATAATCAGAAAGCCTACGCCTCCTCTCTTAAAAAAGCATGGGCCAAATATTATTCCAATATTATTAACAACTGCCCTGGGAACTCTAAACAGCTCTTCTCAACAATAAATCATCTCCTTAATCCTGATTAACAATGTCCTTATGGCTGCTGACACTGGTTCTCCATCCCTTCTTGTCCTCCTTGACCTCACTGCAGCTTTCGACACTGTGGATCATAATATCTTCCTCTTCCTCATCTAAAAAATTCTTGAGAAAATAGTTGGAAATCAATTGTGTGAACATCTGGACAGAAATAATCTGTTTGAGGAGTTTTAGTCAGCGTTTAGAGCTCATCATAGCACAGAAACAGCACTGCTGAAAGTTACTAATGATATTGGGATGGCCTAAGACAGTGGACTTGTGTCCATACAGGTGGCCACTCGTCCTGAGCCTGGTTCTGGTTCTGCTGGAAGTTTGTTCCTGTTAAAAGGGAGTTTTTATTTTCTATTGTTGCCAGTGTGCTGCTCAGGATGGGAGACGCAACAAAGTGAAGATTCAACACAATCTGCTGGCTTCCTTATGTAACCATGCTGAACTTGGCCAGGTCCAGCTCGGTCCAAATAAATATCAAACTGTCAGTTCATCTTTTCTTCTTCTTATAGTTAGTACTTTGCGTTGTGTTTAATGATGACCTGGAGACGAGCGTAGAACTGAATGCTGTTTAATCTGCATGGAACAAAATATGTACTGGTCAGGATCGTGGACTCATCACAGTGGGTACAACACCTTAAGAGGAATAGCATTGTACATTAGCATCAAACTAGCGGATATTTTCTGGTGTGTAGTAGTCAATTATAATAATATCAACTCATAAAATGTACAATATGAAACTCCTTATTGTCCTGATTGACTTAAGTGCATCTTACAGTTAGCCAATGATCATAAAATGGACACTGATCAACAATACACCATATTTAACCACAGTGCTAATATTATTGAACCCATATTGTGCCCGTCTCTCTTAGAATGTAAATGTAGTCACTGTGCCCACTACACTTATTACAAACAACCTCCAAGAGGGACCGCTGTTTCACCCTTTAAACAAGATCCACATGAAAAGTAATGGCAAGTAGAATCATATACATTAACTTAAACACTTAGATAACTTTTACTAATTGACTCTTTATAATGGTTCTGAATGTTTTTGTACTGTGCGCTGTGATGACTTTTGTTGGGACTTGGCACTATATAAATAAACAGAACTGAACTGAGATGCTCACAACAATGTCAGATTGTGGAAGGCTGTGGAATGACAACACTAACTTGTGGTCTAAAAACAGAGACGTGAAAGTGGGATTCAGACAACAGCAGGGGAGTTTCCTCTTCCCCTAAATTGCCACCAGACATTCTCACAGTGTCACTTTCATCCGCAGCAAAATGTCCACATGTCCCACATGAGACTAAAGGGCGTCTCCTCTAAGTCCAATGTTATGGTGAATCTCTGCAGGCTGGATGGTTGAACCACTATCAGCTTGAAGCTTCACCAGCTCACTACTTCCATTCATACAAGTGTCTCTGTTTTTTTTTCTACAAGTGACCTGAAATCTGCAAATGAGCTCATTAAGAAATGTGTCCCAGGGAACATTTTCTGCTCTTTTCTCCATCTTCAGCATAACTTTTATTCAAAACATTTAGAACACTGCTACATACAAAAGAACATACAAATTTTTACCTGGGCCCTTTTTAACTAAAGCAGCACAGAATGTCTCTAGGAAGCCCAATGTTCTTTCCTGTAAACGGCTGTTCTAAATTCGCTTAATGTTCAAAGTCAGTCATAAAAGTCAAGGAAAAATAGTCAAAAAGTCAATAGAGGTTCCTTCAAGTGTGCTTCTTGAGGTAAACTCACGGTGGTCAGTCAGAGCAACTGGCACAATTATGCCACAGACAGATTGGGGTTCCGCCTCATGGGTTGGTGGACACTGGATTCAAGCTGGGAGGTTCGCCATCAAAAAATCACTCATGAGCCTTCTTGAAAATGAGGGCTGGGATCTTCAGTTCTCTCCAACTCATCCAAAAAAGAAAAGACCTGACCTGCATTTACAACAGGTTATAGTCTAAGTTCTCATACCATATAGTCAAATCAAAATGTTGTACAACATTAACACATTTCTCAATTAGAAAAAGTAACTGTATAAAGTTAACAAGTAGAGAACTGTAGTTACTTAATAGTTTTCACTAATTTATATCACAGTGTCAAAAAAAAAATTTTTTTTCAGACAGGCCTCCCTTGAAAAAGAGATCTGTGATTTCAATGGGACTTGCCTGGTTAAAAAAAAGTAAAAAAATACATAAATTATGAAGAAGAACCCAAAACATCCAAAGACTCATCTGACAGCTTCCATGGAGACCAAGTATCTAAACTGCTGACATGCAGGTAAAAAAAGTCCATTTAGTGGAAATCCCCAAACAATGTTGTATTTGTGCTTCAGTTTAGTACAGCTGCTCCTTTCTCAGAGTTTCTACTGGCCCTTTTCCACTAGCGCCTCTATGTGAACTCTGTGATTTTTTGTCTGATTTAGTGCTGAATGTGGACAAAGTCCTTCTAGTGGCTGTTTTTAACCTTCATGTAGATGTTGATGGTGACAGCCTCAGCAACGCTTTGATTTCCTCATCAGATTCTCTGACTTTTATCTCAGATGAAACAACGACACAGATTCTTTTCTTCAGTATTTCTCTTCTTTTTCCAACACTTTGTTTTCTTCAAGAATTATTTTGCAGATTTATATCTGTTGTTCTCAGCCACTCAGGTTTCAGCATCAGTTATTTACTTCCTTTTTCTGATCCTCTACTGTTTTATGAGACAAATCAAATGATCACTTACTTTGTCTCAGCTGTACCTTTTTATGTTATTATTGGTGCTCTATGCAAAAAATATGACAGAATATTTGTAATAAACTCCAGCTTTTTTAAGCAGTGATACTGAAATTGCTTTAGATCCAGTTTGTTTACTGGTTTGAACTCAGAAAAGTGTCTTTGACTGAGATCGTAGGAATTAAAACAT
>JAOXNZ010000110.1:13283786-13295279 GCA_028566095.1 Kryptolebias brasiliensis | reverse complement strand
AGGCAATTCAAGTCTTAGCATTTCTGAAAGGAATGCCTATCACCCACCACTTTTCATGCAAGACTTTTAAACTAGGATCACCTTATGCTGACAAATGATGAAGTTATAGCCGTTTTGGCCAAACCTTGAGAAAAACATTTTACACAATAGCAAGTGGTAATGGGATATGTCACATATACACATAATCTGTTAGCACTTGAAGTGTGTGTTGAAGATGACTTTTGGTTCAATATCTGTAAACTTGACAGTTATAATACTTTTTGTGTTGGTTAAGAGAGGCATTTTTCAAAAGGTGTGGGATAAATAATACTTATTCAAAATCTTGAACTGTCAACACATTATTTCATGCTTCAAATAACTTAACCTGAATAATCAAATTTATTGTCCACAAGTAACTAATTTATTTAAAATGTATTGTTTATAAATACTTACTTTAAAGTAAAGTAATCATCTTAATAAACCAAAGCTCATGAGTGAATTAGAGAATTAGAAAGTCAGATTAGGGTTAGGGTTCCCATTAATTTTCGTACAGACAAAGTGCAGAAGAGAAATGTGTTTTTCTTTTATTGGTCAGTTAATCTAAACACAACCCAAGGGGCTGAACCAAGACATAAAACTGTCCATATGAATCATCATTAAAATTCCTAAGCTCGTAGCCCTTAAAAGCACTCTTCTAACTCTTGCTGAACAATCTTCAGGACAAACGCTCTCTCTGTTGCACATGGCTGATCAGGCAACATTGACTTCATGTCTTCTTCCTGATCCAAACCCTGATGCAGGCAGGATCTTCTGTCAACTTAGAGAGAAGTTTCTTCATCATTTTACTTTTGAAGTGGCTGAACTTTGTTTTATCTAAGAGATCTTTTTGATATTTTATGACTTCTTTCTGAGAAAAAATTCAGATGAACTTTGTTGCTTTTGTAACTGATTTTTCAAGCTAAGACGATGCAAACCAGACACATCTGAAACTGTCTCCAACTTCACCTGTGAGAATGCACATTTGAAAAAATCACCTTTCACATGCTCTTGGTGATTTTAACTCCTGGGACACTGATGCCAGACCATTGTGAGATCTAAAGTACAAATCTCCAACCACCTGTTCCTACAAGCAGTGAGGTCCACCTGGAGTTGTTCCAAGATGTTTCATGCATCCACCTGTGAACATGTAACATACATCTTCAGTTCCTCCTGCCTGGGTCAACGATTGTGCATGTTATTTGGAAAAACCCTCCTGACAGTCAATACAGGAGAATCCTAGCTTGCTCATTATGGTTTGGTGTCAAACTTATTTAAAGTTTATTAACAGTTAAATGCATTATTTACCAATACTTTTATTTTTCTTTCCTATTTAGAGTTAACCTTTATTTTCAGATTTTTTAAGAAGGGAGTCAGCTTAAGGGTTTTACTCCTCTCCATCCACAGAAATCTAAACTATATAATGATATTTTATACTGAACTATGATATATATACTTGATCTAACAGAATGCATTGTTTTGAAATAATTAACATTTTTTTTATGCATTGAAGGTGTTTGTTACATTGCTAACAGACAGAAAAAGTCTAAATAATTAATGGCAACATTTTAAAGAAGGATCTTGAACAATTTGTTGACACTCAGTATATGTGTTGGGGATCAGTCTCAGCTACTACCACACATAATTTTAGTTTGTTATCTACAAAATTTACTAAGTTATAGACATTTTTTTAAGTCAGTGAGCTCTGGCAGTCATCTTGAACTTGGTTGACTCTAAAAGTTCACAGTTTTCTAATCATTTTTCTGCAGCTCAGAAAGAGGATGAGACGAGCCACTTAATAATAGAGACGCCTAAACTTTTAAAGGAATTTTTTAAGTCTGAAAATTACAATAATGAGTTGAAGACTTTAGCATTACCCTAAATTTTCTTACTGTTTCATTTCAGACCGCAATGCATTATGGTCTGTTTCCAATAATATAGTGTACAACTACTTTTACTGTACTATTTGACAAGTAAGAGTATATTGTGGGCAAAAAAATTACAGGTACAATGACTGACTTACTATATAATGTAAGACCAGACCAGAACTCAAGCATATCTGACACCAAAACCAGTAATAGGGATCTGAAGCTGCAACTGCAGTGGGATCATGATGGAAAAATAAGAATTGCCTGCTGGGTAACATAGAAGGAAGTGAACCAGAATCTGCTGAATCAATGGTTGCCATGGTGACTCCCACCTTTTTGTGTAGCAGAAAGGGGAGGGACATCACACTAAAAAGTATGAATCAGACAAACAGTCGCTCTGTGAAAACTAAGTGCTATGAAAAGAAATTCTTGAATTGTAAGTGTCAAAATACTAAAACCAGCCACTAGGGCACACAAGCCAGTGTATCTCTCATGCCAGTCCCAAGCCCGGGTAAACGGTGAGGGTTGTGTCAGGAAGGGCATCCAGCATAAAAACTTTAACCAAAACAAACATGCAAGTTAATCCAAGCAACACCATACTGGATCGGTCGAGGCCTGGGTTTACAACAACCAGCACCACTGCTGGCGGAAATTGTGCAACTGTTAGTCAAAGACCACGAGGAAGGAAATGTGCCAGAAGACAGAGGGAGAAGAGAAAATATAAGAGTGTAGGACTTAGGGTAGCAACTCTAAATGTAGGGACAATGACAGGCAAAGATAGAGAGCTGGCTGACATGATGCAGAGAAGGAAGATAGATGTATTATGTGTACAAGAGATCAAGTGGAAGCGCAGCAAGGCTTGCAGCATTAGAGCAGGGTTTAAGCTGTGTTACCATGGTGTGGATAGGAAGAGAAATGGAGTAGGGCTGGTCCTGAAGGAGGAGTTAGCAAGGAACGTAGCAGTGGCAGCTGGTGTTGATATTTGTAGGGTGGGCTAACAGATATATAATAAAATGCTGCAGTTTGGATTTCAACAACAGAAGCATCAAATTTGCAATAAAGAAAACTTGCTACAAATTGACATTATGGTTTTTTTCAGCACAAAGACAACCTTAAAACAAACCACCAGCAAACCCTGCATCAAGGGATTCAACTATAATTATTTCAGATGATTTTTTTCCCAACTCAAACAGCTTTGCATAACACTGCACCACACTCCTTGACACAACTACTGATCACATAACATTAAATCAAACAAAACAAGCAATATCGGAAAGTGCAGTTTTTTAAAATGAAGCCTAACTTTTTTAAAGAGAAGCTCAGTCCGACAATTTTTCTGGGATGTAAAAAGGTTAATAACCACCTCGATAAAGATTTGTTAGCTAAACTTGCTGTTAGCCAGTCCTTTCACTGAAACCAGGTCACAGAAAAACTTTGGTTTTGCCACTTTTCCTCTTTTGAATATCCTTTAGTCTGTCCGCCCCCAACCTCTTCACTTCCAGTTTTTCCCCAAAAAGACATTAAGGAAAACGGGTGAGAAATAAAATCATCCACCTCATTTATGTTTATCTTGCTCGCCATCGTACTTACTCAGTCTACGTCAAACGACACCCACATACACTCGCGCTCGAGGCACGTTATTGTATGTCCACCCTCATAGGCTAAAGCCTGTGGCCTTGGGCTGACCCTGGGCTGAACTAAATTAGCCCCAATGAGCAGCAAACCGAGGGGGCGGGACAAGACTGCTGTCAATCATTCTGTACCAAGAAAGACATTAAATGAACGGGGCTGTAAAAAGATAGCCCTTTGGAAAGACTCTGGGATTTTCTCAAGACTGTTTAGCACCAGTTTTGTTGTAAATTTCACAAAATACAATATTTTTAATTTGTGTTTATTAGTGTGGTATAATGTGCAATGTTGACTTTATTGCAACAACTCCACTTTAAAGTTACCTTTAAGACACACATACTCGTTACAGATGAGGCCAGAGACAATTTCCTGCAATTTAACAATGATTTTATTTGCTGTATTAGACTATTTTCTGTACTTAATAAAAAAAAAATTCAAACTTTAATTTAAAACCATAATCACTCACATACACACAAAGTAGACAGTTCGAAGGCTCAACTCTGGGAATGCATGGCAGAACAGGGTAGTGGCCTAAAACAAATGCACAGCAGGCAAAACAAAACACAGCAAACCATAAAAATAAGAAAATAGTGCACCACAAACCTGAAAAAGGACCACCACCTGGAGAATCCACCACCAACAAAAAGAGCTGGCTATGGTCCTGTTACAAATACAAAAGAAATTAGAAAAACTGCAGCAGAACATTCAAGTTACATAAACACAGATGAACCCAAATCAAAGAAATCAAATAACAATAAAAGTATTTCAGTCCAAACTACAATAGGTTGCCAAGCAGCAGCAGTAGGCTTAGTGCATTCAATAATGGTCTGTCCTGAAGCCGAGATGAACAAACAGGGCCACAACAGAAGATGGTACACACACAGAGCAGCACTAGCGTGAAAATCAGTTGAAGCTGGGCATCACAAGGCAAACTCGATGCGGGGCAACAGGCAAGAATCCGGTGTAGGGCAAACAGCAGCATTTTATCAAGAATAAATAATATTAAAAATTGAAATTTAAAAACTGATACAAAGATAAGCATTGTACTTACCACTGAGCCCAAAATGTAGCTCCTATAACAGGGGAGATCAGGCAAACTTCTACTGGCGGCCTATCAAAACAACAGAGGCTGACTAAAGCTAAGCTAACAAACACACAGAAAATAGGGGAAACTCCCTACCGTGAAAAGGATAGAACGTCCTTCAGTGCAGCATTCATGAGCGCATTTGCACACGGCTGTTATATGGTGAAAGGAAAAGTAGATTACATCAAAGAACGAGTTTAATGGGAAGGTATAAAGCTCCTCTTACCTAGTGTACAGTACTAGCAAACGAGGAAGCCTGAACCAGAAGGCAAGCAACGTTATGTCAGATGAGTAAGGGAGGGCCCTTTCTTGGCTCCATGGCCAATGAGAAACAGGCACTTGTGTGGTGTATTCAGAGCCTCCAGGGCATCCTGCTACATTAGGTATTTTAACATTTTTATTGTACACACCAGAGAGGGCTTACCCCTACTAGCCCACTTATACCAACCATCCCTGGAATGTAGTCTAGGTGAAAAGGGTGTCAGAATGGGTGATGTGTCTGAAGGTAGAAGTAGAAGGTCTGATGTTGAATGTGATCAGTGGTTTTGCTCCACAGGTTGGATGTGATGTAGAAGAGAAAGATAAATTCTGGAAGGATCTCGATGAAGTGATAGAGAGTATTCCCAGGGAGGAGAGAGTGTTGTTCTGAGTAGATCTGAATGGACATGTTGGTGAATGAAACAGAATAGATGAGTAAGTGATGGGTAGTTTTGGTGTCAAGAAAAGAAACTAGGAATGATGAATGGTGGGGATTTTGCCAAAAGGATGGAAATGGCTGCAGTCAACACCTATTTCCAAAAGAGAGAGGAACACAGGGTGACCTATAAAAGTGAAGGCAGGAGTACGCAGGTAGACTACATTCTGTGTAGAAGAGGTAATCTGAGGGAGATTGTGGACTGTAAGGTTGTGGCAGGGGAGAATGTGGCCAGACAGCATTGGATGGTGGTATGTAGGATGACTGTTGTGATGAAGAAGAGAAAAAGAGTAAAGGCAGAAAAGAGGACCAAATGGTGGAAGTTGAAGAAGGAAGAGTGTTGTGGAGAGTTCAGAAAGGAGCTGTTAAAGTCTCTGGGTAGTAAGAAGGAGTTTCCAGATGACTGGGCTACTACAGCAACAGTGATTAGAGAGACAGGTAGGAAGGTCCTTGGTGTGTCATCCGGACAGAGAAAAAATGATAAGGAAACCTGGTGGTGGAATAGTGAAGTGCAGGAAGTTATCCAGAGGAAGAGGTTAGCCAGGAAGAAATGGGACAGGGAGAGGACTGAAGAGAGTAGACAGAAATATAGGGAGATACAACATAGGGCAAAGAGGGAGGTTAGCAAAGGCAAAACAGGAGGCGATGATGAATTGTACAAGAGGTTGGACACTAAGGAGGGAGAGAAGGACTTTTATCGACTGGCAAGACAGAGGGATCAGGCTGGAAAGGAAGTGCAGCAGGTTAGGCTTGTTAAAGATAGAAATGGTAATGTTCTAACAAGTAAGGAGAGTGTGATGGGAAGATGGAAGGAGTACTTTAAGGAGCTAATGAATGACGAAAATGAAGGAGAAAGAAGAGTAGAGGCCATATAAACTGTGGACTAGGAAGTGGGAAAGATTCGGAAAGCTTGGAAGAGGATGAAGAAGGTGAAGGAAGTTGGACCTGATGACATACCAGTGGAGGTATTGAAATGTCTAGGAGATATGGCAGTGAGATTTTTGACTCAATAATACAATGGCATTTTTTGAGAGAGAGAAATGGCCTGAGGATTGGAGGAGAAGTGTGCTGTTGCCAAGTTGTAAGAACAAGAGTGATGTACAGAGTTGTAGCAACTACAGGGGAATTAAGTTGATGAGCCTCACAATGAAGATCTGGGAGAGAGTTTTGGAAGCTAGACTTAGACAAGAGGTGACTATTTGCGAGCAGCAGTATGGTTTTATGCAAGGAAAGAACACCACAGATGCCATCTTTGTTTTTTATGGTCAGAAAGAAATTTACTGTGTCTTTGTGGATTTAGAAAAAGCATACGACAGGGTGCTGAGGGAGGAGCTGTAGTGTTGTATGAGGAAATCTGGAGTGGCAGAGAAGTATGTTAGACTGGTACAGGACATGGGGATAGTAGGACAGTGGTGAGGTGAGCTGTAGGAGTACCAGCTTCAATGTGGAGGTGGGAGTGCATCATGGATCATCTCTGAGCCCTTTCTTGTTTGCTCTGGTGATGCACAGAATAACAGATGAGGTCAGGCAGGAATCCCCGTGGACTATGATGTGTTCAGATGACATTGTGATCTGTGATGAGAACAGCAAGCAGGAGGAAGAGAACTTGGAGAGGTGGAGGTATGTACTTGAAAGACAAGGAATGAAAGTCAGCCACAGCAAGACAGAGTACATGTGTGTGAATGAGAGGGAGGCAGGTGGAACAGTAAGGCTACAAGTCGCAGAGGTCACAAAGGTGCAGGACTTCAAGTATTTAGGGTTGACTGTCCAGGAAAACGGGGAGTGTGGTAAAGAGGTGAAGAAGAGAGTTCAGGCAGGATGGAGTGGATGGAGAAAAGTTTCAGGAGTGATTTGTGACAAAAGGGTGGCGGCAAAGGTCAAAGGAAAGGTTTACAAGACAGTGGTGAGAGCAGCTATGTTGTATGGTTTGGAGACAGTGGCATTGAAAAAAAAGACAGGAGACAGAACTGGAAGTGGCAGAGCTGAAGATGTTGAGGTTCTCCTTGGGAGTGACAAAGATGGATAGGATTAGGAATGAGGTCATCAGAGGTACAGCACAGGTTGAACAACTGGGAGATAAAGTTTCTAGCCAACCAGACTTCTGAAAGCGCTTTACAACACAATCTGTGCCCTCATTTACCCATCCACACACACACATTCATACAGTGCTCTACTACATCTCTACAAAGCTAATCTGAATAAATAATTCTACAGAGACAAATCAGTGCTTCAAACTCCATTCATTCACTGATGGGGGACAAATCAGGGGCAATGACGGGTTCAGTGTCTTGCTCAGGGACACTTTGACTTGTGACAACATGCAATCCACCTTTAAAATAACTCAGAATATCGTTATTATCGTTATTTATTTGTTTTTGTCTCAAAAAACTGTGGATGAATTTGACTAAGTCTCTGAAAGTAACCACTGGATGAACATCTACGACTGATTAATGTTTGGAGTGAGTTACATTCAAGATGATCACCACAAAAAAATCAACCTTAGCCAACACAAAGATAGCTATGACTCAACTAATTTTACAGACATTGAGCTTAAATTTGACATAGTGTTAGCTGAGATACATCCCCAACACATACTGTAAGTCACAACTGATTCAGTGAAATTTATTTTTAAAATCCTGCCATTACTCATTGGACTCAATACTATCTTCTGTTTGTTAGCAAAAGTATCTCAAACCACAAGATGGATTTAAATGAAACTTTTACAAGAATTTCCTAACTTTTTTCGTAACATTTAAGAAAAATGTCAGCTTTTCACCGGGGTTGCTCAAACCACTAAACCAGCAACTGCGCAACACAATAGCAGCAAAAGTCTGTATACATTCATGACCAAAGGCTCAAGCTCCTAAATTGGTTGTTAAAGTTTAACCCTGTAAAACCCAAATTAGAAAAAAAGAGGAAAATCTTTTTTTTTTTTACATCTCTGATGATGTCAAAGGAGGCCTCTGATGCAGAATTTGAAGGGTTACCCAATTTTTTTTATGTTTTAATAAGTTTCTATATAAATGTTGCAATATTGCAACATTGGGCCTAGATGGGAGCAGAATTTGTGTATTTACACTCATGTTGTCAAGCCAAATATTCTGAACAACTAAGGGTTGATTTGCACTGTGGACTGCTTACAAAGCTTTATAACAGTAAATATCATAATTAATAATCACACAGCAGCCATACTTTTATGAATCTAAATTTATTGGGAAAAAATAAAATAACAGAATGAAAACTTTGGTGCAGACCCAGGATGCTCTAAGCAAAATTAGCATTTAGTTTATCAAAAAGTTAACACTTTGCAGAGGAAAAATGTCTCAAATGGCTGTCAGGTGGTTAAAGTCAAGAAAGAATAAATGCAGCTTTAACTACAACCCCAAACATATACAGATTTTAGAACATCACATTATCTCGTCTAGCAAAAGAATCCAGCAAAGATGACCCAAGACTGCTGGACAGCTAGAATCCTACATTGAACAAGAAAGGAACATCATTATCCTCCAAAAACTGCAGCAGCTGGTCTCCTCAGTTCCTAGATGTTTAAAGATTGTTAAATGAAGAGAAAACGCTTCACAGTAGTAAACATGGCCCTGTCCTACCTTTTTGAAATGTGTTGCTGCCATCAAAATCAAAATTACCTTAATTTTGCCCAAAGCATTGTATAATTTCTTAATTTAAACATTTGATGTTACTATGTTAAATTGTGAATAAAATATACTGTGTTGATTTACATTTTACGCATTGTCACTTTTTTTCATAACTGTAGTTATAAAATTGACATTCACCATGCCTCATCTAAAGATAGAAATTATGTTTATATAATAGATGTTCAGATTAGGTTTCATTTCAAGCCTATGACAAAAAAAATGAAATTACTGTCCATATGACTGATTATGAAGTCAGAACATCTCATGTGAGAAAAGGTTACAGCTTTAAATGGTGTCAGAAATATTGCTTACAGTGTGTATTTATGACTAAAAGAGGTTTCTAGCCCATGTTGCTGAGATGCAAGTTTGTCCAAAGATGGAGTTGCTCCAAAGATTTATGCCTGTAGGCAAGGACAATTTTAGCACTGATTGAAATGTTTGACTCGAATGCTGGCCCTTATTTTTGAAGGTGCATACCCTCTCACAGTGCCCACATTTTCTCTGGGTTGCAGGTGTCTGCTCGTGATACCACCCTAGCAATGCAAACACAGATAAAATGAACTATTACCCACAATTTGATTGAACTGTCAGTTCCAGCACCTTCAGTTTCTTTCAGAAACCAACAATGGGCTTTCACTGTAATAACCTTAGGAATATAATAAAAACAAGGTTGATTCATGTGTCCTCTAATATCTGTTCATTATGAAAACATGATTTAGGAGACTTGCTGTCATTTGCTATCAATGACCCTTGTGAAAAAGAAAAAGCCTTTGGTTCAAAACTGTTGCCATGTTTTAGTTGACTCAAATGTAAAAAAAAAAGTAAATATGCAGTGCTGTGTAAGAGCTGAGGAACTATTTAAAAAGAACCATTTAATTTTATGAGCTGAAAGGAATAAAAAATAAATTGTGTTGAATAGGCAAGAGTGGTATGCAACACATGCATAACATTGCTTGTATTGTCCAGGTCAGAAGCAACTGCTAATTAAAGGACTAACATTCCTTGATAGAATACATATCAGCTGCTGCCTTTTATGTTTTAAACAAAGATCATGTGTTGATGAGAAGGAACAGAGTAATACCCAGTTTGGTCAAACCCTGTAAATTACATTATGGGCAGTCTCATAAGATCTTGCAAGATCAGTTAGGGCTTGGAGAATGTGTTGGGAATGACTTTCAGCTAATATCACACCATATTTAGCTCAATATTTTTTTTAATTGATTGAGTTCCAAATGTGAATGAGTTGTAGATGTACATCCAATGAATACTTTTTGACAGGTTCAATAAACTTTGTTGAGTGTTTCATGAGATATTTTGTTAACAGAAACACAGGGTTGAGGTGCTTTCTCTTAGTGGGATCCAAAGTTATACTCACCTTGTTGTGGTTTCTTGCAACTAGTAGTATCTGTTTTGAGATGGTAAATGAGCCTGAGTATGTGCAAAAACTCAGAAAAACCCATTTCGGCAGGCTCCATAAGGCAAAGCAGTTTGGGTTATATACACATAACAGAACTCTAGATCTCCTGCAGCTCTAATGCCAGACAGCTCCATTAATCTTCATTCCCAATGCAGACCTAGTGCTCCTTTTTCCATCTTTTTATCTGTAAATATCATGGTAAATGTGGAGCCCCACAGCGACAGAATTGATTTTTTACAATCTGTTGCAGTTTCATACAGCAGCATCTAACTACAAAAATAGAAACAAAAACGTGACATGCTCAGCCTTTACAGATCTCTTCTATGTAATACATGTCTGCAAATGTTGTGCATCTGGTTACATGCCCGTCTGATGTACGAGTTAAATGCAGCGATCGAATAAAATCCTTGATTGGCATTTGACATTTTCAGAGATAAACAACATGTCCTTGTTTAGAAAGAAAAAAAAATAGCAATCCAACATCTGTGTTCTACTTGAAAAAATCCCAAAGACACCCTAACCTAGACTATATCTCCTTGAAAATGTAATCATTAGAAGCTAATTGAAAATGCTTATAATATTCTAAATGAAAAAGTATTTTTATTGCCAGTCACTATGAAAAGTGAGGGATCATGTAATTCCCTCTGTGTGTGGGTTTGTTTGTCTGCCTCGCTGTTCTTAAAATGTTTCATGAACCAGTGAACATGTTTCGAAGAAACTATCAAAAAGCAATCATTGGATGTACATCTACAATTAGTTAATTTTTAGGGTAATGCAATTCAAGATGGCCACCACAGCTATTCAACATTTGCAAACACAAAAATGGCTTTAACTCAATGAATTATACAGATAATGACCAAATGTTTGGGGTGGTAGTAGCTGACAGTCCTCCCAAACATATTCTTAACATTATCAGCTTGTGCTAGATCTTTGTATAAAACATTAAAACTTTGGCATTCGTTGTAGCAAGTGGTATGCATTTCTTCAAGAAATGCTACTTAAAATTACAAAGGAAAAAATCTCCACTTCAGAAGGCTACTAAAATCTGAACAAAAACCTCCAAACCAGTAATTAGGCTTAGAAACTTTTGAATTTCTAAACAGCAAAACTGAAATGAAGTCAAACCTTTAGGC
>JAOXNZ010000110.1:13189179-13201697 GCA_028566095.1 Kryptolebias brasiliensis | reverse complement strand
ATGGATGGATGGATGGATGGATGGATGGATGGATGGATGGATGGATGGATGGATGGATGGATGGATGGATAGATGGACAATGGACAGTCAAGCACACAGATGATTTTCTATGTCCAAAGACAACTATTGTCTCCTACTGCTATCATTTATGTCCACACAGAAATTATGACTATCAGAATGTTGTTCCTGCAGAACTATTCACCTTGAAGTCTGCCTACAGAACAGAAATATCTGCTGTTTCTGTTCAAGCGGAGTTTCTTTCAGAAGAAAAGAATATACTGCTCTTACTTGTCTGATTGTTCATATAACCCTCATACTGAGCATGAAGCAGAAAGACAGAGCTAAGTGAAGAACAGAGAACATGTTTCCAGTTCTTCCTCCTCTATCAGTCATTGTGTGTGTCTGCAGCAGGTCTCTCCATACCTGAGAGTGTCCAGTCTCCAGAGTGGATCCTTCAGTCCAGCTGACAGCAGTTTTAGTCCCGAGTCTCCCGGATGATTATAGCTCAGGTCCATCTCTTTCACATGGGAGGAGCTCAGAGCTGAGGTCAGAAGAGCACAGCCTTCCTCTGTGATCAGACAGCCTGATAGCCTGCAGACACACACAACATATACATGACAAATATTCTGAGAGAACTGATCAGAAACTAAGGCTGATATTTAGAGAAACCGAACTGTCTCAAATTATTTGTTTTCATTTCAACAGTTTTGAAATATATATATATATATCTGTATATATGCACACTGCACAGAAAAAAAGGGAACTCCTAAACAAAACAATGTAACTCCAAATCAGTGACACCTTCGGCTGGTCCAACCACCTGAGTATCCAACCAGCAGATTATCCTGATGAGAATCTCCACAGCTGACTGCTGGACCAGCAGAAGGGAAACTGATCAATCCTTAAGCCTAAGTTTCCTCCTGGCTGCGGCTGACCACTAAGTATTAAACAAGGGTGCTAACAACCACCCAAGTGAGATAAGTCATTTCTACGATAACTGTAACTTTCAGTGTTGTTTTCAAGTTGTATGTGCTGTTTTCACTATTTTTTAAAGTCTTTGAAAAAAAGAACAGTCTTAAAAAAAAAATGAAAGAAAGAAAAGGTGCCAAAAATAGGGATTCAATGGTTAAAGCACCTAAATAGCTTTATTTTTTTTGTAAAGGTCGATGCAATCAGTGGATGCCAAGCCAGGGCTCAACACAATGATGTTGGACATGTTGCAGAGAAAATGTGAAGAGGACCCTGCTAAATATGGCTCTGTGGTCCTCGAGTTGGATGCCATTGCCATCAAAGCATGTCCAGTACAATCCCTGTACCCAGAGAATGTCTGGATATGTGGATATGGGGGATGGCATGGATGAGACTGATGTAGCCACGGAGGTGCTTGTTTTTATGTTGGTTGGCCTACAGAGTCATTAGAAGGCTCCAGTTGCCCATTACCTCACAAAGTATCGATCACCAGACACACAGAAGGTCCTGGTTCATGCTCTGGAGGAATTGCATGCATGTAGCATAAAAGTGGTCTGCATGATTATGGATGGGCATGCCTCCAATGTCAACATGTGCAACTAGACTGGGTGTCAGCCCAAGGGAAAATCCTTATGAGCCATGAAAACCTTCTTTGAACATCCAGTGACTGCTGACAGGGTGTTTGTACACGCAAGATGTTGCAGGCTTACAGCCCAATAACCAGCGCCACTGGAGAAATCAGCTGGTCATACATAGTTGATCTCAACAACATCCAAACAAACAATGGACTGCATGCGGCCAACATGATAACTAAAAAGCATGTCCACTTTGATGTCCAGAAAATGAAGGTGTTCCTGGCTGCACAAACATTGAGTCACTCTGTAGCAGTAGCACTGCACACACTGAGGGACCTTGGTTATTCACAGTTTAAAAACTGTGAAGCTACAGCTGATTTCATTGAGGTAATATAATATGCAAACGTTATTCTAAAACATTGCATATTCTGCACAAAACCCAACTCTGTTTATACTTACCTGTAAAGCGGAATCCAAGCAGAGTTGTGTACCTACATGCTTACTTGTTGTATATATTGAAATTAGATAACAGTTTGATCTCTCTGAAACAATACCCCTGTTGTGGTACTATATCATTTATCAAAAACTTTAGATTATTGACAGGTTGTTTGACATCCTGAACAGCCGCAATCCATGTGCCAAAGGACTCAAAGCTCCCCTGAGTTCTTTGAATTGGACAGAGAAAGTAGAGCTGTTGTTGAGAGGCAGAGAATACTTGCTCAGTTTGGTGACGAAACATGGCACACCTCTCCACCAAACAAGGAGGTCTTTTAAATTAGTGTATGATTTCCATGAAAAGTTCACAGCATCATAAGTTCATATGATGCTCTGTTCTCTTGTGCATCAAGTTCATAAGATGCTTGTTTTGGATATTTTTGCTGTCTGCGGATTTGTTTCTGTTGACTCTTCTGTTTAGTATTTTTAAAGTCATACAGGAGAGGTGTCAAAAATGGTATGTATTTTCATATGATGTTGTTGTGTAGGTGGCACAGCAGCGTAGTGGTTAGAGCTGTCGCCTCCCAGCAAGAAGGTTGCAGGTTCGCATCTCGGCCTGGGGCCTTTCTGGGTGGAGTTTGCATGTTCTCCCACGTGGGTTTACTCCGGGTACTCTGGTTTCCTCCCACAGACCAAAAACAAGCATGTTAGGTTAATTGGTAACTCTTAAAATTGTCCCTTGGTGTGAGTGAAAGTGTGAATGGTTGTTTGTCTCATTTGTTTCTATGTGGCCCTGCGATGGAGTTGCGACCTGTCCAGGGTGACTGCTGGAGATAGGCACCGGCTGCCCGCGACCCGGAATTGAGAACCGGTTAAAGAAAATGGATGGATGGATGTTGTTGTGTGGCAAGAGTTAATGAAAGTCCCTCCTGCTTTAAGGACCATATCTTGTATTGCACTGTTTCTTCTTGTTTATGATGTTTGTCTGTGTATGTTGTAATCTTTTTGTGTTCAGTGTTTTTCAGGTCATAGACGTGTAAAATGGTATGTATGGCATGTTCTTCGCAGCTCCCACTGACCAATGCATGTTTTTGGTCTGTGGGAGGAAATCAGAGTAAACCCACGTGTGCACAGGGAGAACATCCAAACGCCACCCAGAAAGGCCCCAGGCTGGGATGCAATCCTGGAACCTTCTTGCTGGGAGGGGTTTTGATGCTTTCAAATTATGAGAGTTGACTATTAAAACAATTTTCCCACTGGACAGGTGGTGCCCTAAATGAGTGCAAATTTAATTAATTTAATTAATTAGTGTGTTACACACTTGCCCCTACAATAAATTTAGGTTGGTGAATCTGCTGGTTGGATGCTCATTAAATAAGATCAGATCAGTAATTTAGATCCACCAGAATATAAAGATTTTAATTTAGTTATCCAGAGTGTTTTATTCTTAGTGTATTTTCTGGTTTGTAAAATAGTGAAAATGAGAAAAAATCTGAAACCAAAAGTTCAACAAGATTGAAGAGAATAAGGCTGTATGACATTCTGCGTTCCACATTTTTAAGTTTTGTAGTGAACAAGACCTAAAGAGTAAAACCCCTTTAGCCTAATTATAGGCCTATAAGCATAATTCTATTGTCTGAAAACAACACCTACACCTTCTAGAAGTCAGCTGTTAGTTGTCCATAGAATTTGATTTGAATAAATCCTGACCTGAGAGTTTCCAGGTGACAGTGAGGACTCCTCAGGGCAGCAGAAAGCAGCTTCACTCCTGAATCCCGCAGGTTGTTGTTACTAAAGTCCAGTTCTTTGAAACTGGAGAACTGGGAACTGAGGACTGAGGACAGGCCTTCACAGCTTCTGTCTGACAAGTTACAGAAACTCAGTCTGAAGAGACAAAACAGATTTAAAATTTTATATTTGTGATTCAAATAAACACATTTCATATTGAACATTCACCAAGAACATTACATAAGAACATTAGTTATAAATCTTGAAATATAGAGGATCTTGACCTGCAGTAGTAACATCACAAGACTCAAAACTACTAAACACCCTCCTAAATTTATCCTTGAATGTGTTTTTGTTCACATACTTGTTAATAGACACAGTTACACACCAAATGGTCTGAGTCTTAGAGTGAGTTAAATTGAACATTCAATCTAATGAAATAAAACAGATGACATTATCATTTTAAAATTACTCCGATTCTGAGTTATTGGAAATAATAATTTAGTTTATTATTATTTTAAGTTGTTCTGTTCATGTCTGCATCGTGATTATATGTTCAGTAAGAACTTCAGTCTGTTTTCTTCCTGTTAGTAGAATTATATTCATGTTGTCCATCCATCCATCCATCCATCCATTTTTTTTACCCGCTTTTCCATTCCGGGTTGCGGGGAGCCGGTGCCTATCTCCAGCAGTCACCGTGCGAGAGGCGGGGGACACCCTGGACAGGTCGCAAGTCCATCACAGGGCCACATAGAGACAAACGAGACAAACAACCATTCACACTCTCACTGACTATAGGGTGGCTGTGCCACCCTATATTCATGTAGTGTTGCTGAATATTTTACCCACATATCTGTGAGGACAATTTGCTCTTGTTAATGTCATCTGTTCTGATAGAAACTCAGCAAAATGTGTTGAACAATGAAAACCTCCTGACCTAAGAGTCTCAAGATGACAGTGTGGACTCTTCAGTCCAACAGATAGCAGCTGGATTCCTGAATCCTGCAGGTTGTTGTTACTCAGGTCCAGTTCTTTTAGACCGGAGGACTGGGAGCTGAGGACTGAGGACAGAACTTCACAGCTTCTCTCTGACAGGTTACAGCAACTCAGTCTGAGGAAACAATTAGAAAAAAAATACTTAAAACTCAAACTAGAAAATGCGTTTGTGAAAATGCTATTTGAATTCTGATTTCTGAATGACTTTGCTGAAACTGTTTTTTTAAATTACATCAGACTTACTGAGTTATTAAATCTAAAAGAAGAAAAACATTAGCTAAAAGCTAAAAGAAGCTGAATAAAAGTTAAAAGTAACAAAACATTACTAAAGCCATAAGTAGTAAAATGATACCCAAAAATAGCAAAAGGCTAGCTTTAAAACTTGGAAAAGGTTAGCTAAAAGCAGGAAATGGCTAGCTGGACGTTTAAAGCAACAAAATGTTAACTAAAAACTAAAAGTAGCAGAATGATAGCCAATAGCTAAAAAAAAGCATAATGGCAAGTAAAAGCTAAAAGAATCAGAAGATAAAAATAGACTAGGCAAATTTTAAAGAGAACAGTTATTGTAGTGAACTGAAGAAATGCCATTGTACACAATTCTCTGGGAAAAATATTTGAAAATAAATCCATTCAGCTATCTATTATCTGCTGCTTGTTTCAGAGTTGGGTTGTGTGGGCAGCAACTTGAGTGGGTTGGCCTAAGCATCTTTTTTTAGAGCCACTTCTTTCAGCTCTTCTGGGAGATTTCCAAGCTATTCCCAGGTCAGTGGAGAGAAATTGTTTATTCAGTCTGTCCTGGGTCTTCCCTGAGGTCTCTTCCTAATTGGTCTAATCCTAATCCTCGGCTACAGAGTCTGGCTCTCGGGACGTGGAATGTCACCTCTCTGGTGGGGAAGGAGCCTGAGCTGGTGTGTGAGGTTGAGAGGTTCCGGCTAGAAATAGTCGGGCTAACCTCAAAGCACGGCTCTGGCTCTGGAACCAGTCTCTTTGAGAGGGGTTGGACACTCTTTATTTTTTGAAAAGTAAAATTGCATTAAATTGTGTTGAGCAGAAAAAAACTTCCTGACCTGAGAGTTTCCAGGTGACATTGTGGACTCCTCAGGGCAGCAGAAAGCAGCTTTACTCCTGATTCCTGCAGGTTGTTGTTACTTAGGTCCAGTTCTTTGATACCACTGGATTGAGAACTGAGAACTGAGGACAGAACTTCACAGCTTCTCTCTGACAGGTTACAGTAACTCAGTCTGAAGAGACAAAACAGAATTAAAATTTTAGATTTGTGTTAAAAAAAAACAAAAACGTATATAGCCACTAGGGAGCAGAAGGCAGTGTATCTCTGCTGGTCTCAAGTCCAAGTAAATTGAAATGGTTGTATCAGGAAGGGCATTTGGCATTAATTATTTTGCCAAACCATACATGCAAGTTCATCTAAATGACACCATACCAGTTCGGTAGAGGTGCAAGTTAACAATGACTGTTGATAAACAGGGTGCTCGTGAAAATTGTGCTACTGTTAGTCAAAGACCTAGAGAAGGGAAACATTCATGGAGACAAAGGATAAAGAGGAAAGTCAAGAGTGTAGGACTGATGGAGAAACTCTAAAAGCAGGGACAATGACAGGCAAGAGTACAGAGCTGGCTGACATGATGCAGAGGAGGAAGGTAGATGTAATATGTTTGCAGAAGTGGAAGGGCTGCAAGGTCCTCGGCATTGGGGCAAGGTTTAAAGCAGAACTGAAAAGTGTTTTGAAGCTAACATCAGTTTAAAGAAAATCATAAAATATACTTGTAAAATAAAAAACATATATAAAATTTTATACACCCTGATGTGTGATGTCCACAGTGCCGCTAGGGTTTATGAGCATTCACCAATTCAACAGTACGCCTGCAACATGGTTCAGTATGTTGAAATTAATTGTTCAAACCAGCCAGAAAATATTACTAGAAGTTCATTTTTTGGATTTTGGATGTTTCAGATTTGGATACATAAGCTCCGACGTGAGAATTACTATTTGAACTCGGGTTCGGACCACTCCAAAGAGTAATACCACAGGTTCCGACCCTCGTTAATGCGATGGTTTGGCTGTTGGCTATTGATTAATTTACTCTGGTGTGAGAGTGCATAAACGCTACCCTAAAGTGTGCACATTTTTAATGAGTTAGCATCAAGTTAGCATTGGGTTAGCTTTGAGTCAGCAATGTTTACTCTCTCCTGCCGGTGCACTGACTTGCAGTGTCATGTACTGATGTCATGACAATGATCGGGGGTAATCAGTTCTCACCATTTCACGTTCCCAACCCGGTCATTATGCACATTGTTTTGTCAGCCATGACGGTCCTTGTGATTATCAGAATCCAAATCTGAAGCGTTTTTACTATATTCCGGAGATCCAGCTGTCGGTTCAGGTTCACACTGGTATGGTTGTATATCCATTACTCCCACAAAGTCTTCTGGCATTTTTTCCTAATCATAAAAGGCTTCTTCTTCCATTTCCACTAATAAACAATGGCACAGTAACCATGTTTTTGGTTCTTAAGCAATATTTTGGAGACGTGCACGCCATGAACCCAGGACAGCAACTCCGCCCCGAAATCACCCCACTTCGGCATTTATTGACTAAACCGCAAAAAAGTTATTTACACTTTAGGTCAGAGAAATGGGATGTTTTGTGGAAGTGTTTCACTAAATGACAATAATGCAATGTCAATATTTTGAGATTTGATTTCAGTTTTCCTTTAAGCTATTTTACCATAGTGTGGATTGGAAGAGAAATGGAATAGGAGTGGTCCTGAAGGAGAAGTTTGCAAGGAATGTAGTAGAGGTGAAAAGCATGTCAGATAGGGTGATGTGTCTGAAGGTAGAAATAGAATGTCTGATGTTATATGTTGTCAGTGGTTATGCTCAACAGGTGGGATGTGACATAGAAGATAAAGATACATTTTGTAAGGATCTAGATAAAGTGATGGACAGTATTCCCAGGATGGAGAGAATGGTGATCAGACAGACTTGAATGGACATGGTTGTGAAAGAAACAGAGGAGACGAGGAAGCGATGAGCAGGTTTTGTGTCAAAGAAAGGAACCAGGAAGGGCAGATGGTGGGGGATTGCCAAGAGGATTGAAATGGCTCTAGTCATCACCATTTACAAAAGAGGGAAGGACAAAGGGTGACCTATAAGAGTGAAGGCAGGAGTACACAGGTAGACTACAATCTGTGTAAAAGAGATAACGTGGGGGTATTTGAGGACTATAAGAATGGGGCAGGGGAGAGTGTGGCCAAAACATATTTAATGGTGGTGTGTAGGATGACTGTTGTGGTGAAGAAGAGGAAAAGAGTAAAGGCAGAGACGAAGACGAAATGGTGGACGTTGACGAAGGAAGAATGCTGTGGTGTGTTCAGAGAGTAGCTGTTAAAGGCTCTAGGTGGTAAGGAAGAGCTTCCAGATGACTGGGAAATGAGTAGGAAGGTACTTGGTGTTTTAAAAAAGAATATTAGACTCATACAGGACATGTATGAGGACAGTGGTGAGGTGCATTGTAGAAGTGACAGATAGCTTCAATGTGGTGGTGGGACTGCATCAAGGATCTGCTCTGAGCCCTTTCTTGTTTGCTCTGATGATGGACAGACTAACAGTTGAGGTCAGGCAGGAATCCCTGTGGACTATGATGTTTGCAGATGATGTTGTGATCTGTGGTGAGAACAGGGAACAGGTGGAATAAAACTTGGTAGAGGTATTCATTTGAAAGAAGAAGAATGAAAGTCAGCCGTAGCAAGAGAGAGTACAAGTGTCTGAATGAGACGGAGGCACGTGGAACAGTGAGGCTACAAGGAGCAGAGGTCACAAAGGGCCAGCCATGATGTGGATGTGAAACTGCATTCCACTAACTCTGTAACATAGGATTGCCAAACTGCACAGCTGAACATCTTGTTGGTCAAGAATGATGCCACGGGGTCAAAATTCAAGGTCACAGGTGACTGATTTGTTACAATCTTCTCACTGCTCCAACAGGTGACCGCTTTCTTATCTTTACCAAGGAGGTTATGTTTTTGGACATGTTTGTTTGTTTGTCTGTCTATTAGCAAGATCACATTAAAACTAATACTGAAATGATTTGGATGATTTTTTAGAAAATATTGGGGTTGTCACAAAAAAAGATTAAATTTTGATGGTGATTCAGATCCGGATCATACTATTTTTATTGACCCTATGGCAGAGGTCTGCACTCTCTGAGTGCTTCTAGTTTGTCTGTCTGTCTGTGCAGAAGATTAATCAAAAGGTTATGAACGCATTTTCATGAAATTTTTAGGAAATGTCAAACATGGTACAAGAAACAAGTGATTAGATTTTGGTGGTGATTCGGATTACAATCCGGATTCAGGAATTTTTAAAGGTATTCCAAGCGGACAGTAACCCTATGGCCTTGGTGGAGGTTTCCGTTCTCAGAGGGCTTCTAGCTGTTAACAGACACAGTTATACACCAAATAGTCTCAGTCTAAGACTGATTTCAATCAATCATTCAATCTAAATAACCCAAATAGATTACATTATCAGGTTTTTTTAAATCACTCAAATTCAAAGTTGTTTGATTTTAGCTTATTGTTATTTCACATTGATCTGTTCATATCTGCACTGTGATATACTGTATGTTTTGTAAGAACTTCAGTCTGTTTTCGTACTGTTAGTAGGATTATGTTCACGTTATGTTGCTGAGTATCTTACACTCATATCTGTGAGGACAGTTTGGTCTTGTCCATAATCATCTGTTCTGATAGAAATTTTGTTGAATGATAAAAACCTCCTGACCTGAGAGTTTCCAGTTGACAGTGTGGACTCTTCAGTCCAACAGACAGCAGATGGATTCCTGAATTTGTCAGGTTGGTGTTACTCAGGTCCAGTTCTTTGAGACTGGAGGTCTGGAAGCTGAGGACTGAGGACAGAACTTCACAGCTTTGCTTTGAGAGGTTCCCCACACTCAGTCTGAGGAGACAATTAGGAAAAATTAAACTGAAAGCTTAAACAAACGACAACAAAAAAATGTTTTCTTTGAAAATGAAGCATGAATGCCGACTGCTGAAAGATGTTCCTGAAATTGGCTAAGCTACAGAGCAGAACACCAGCTGAAAACAAAACACTAGCTTAAAAAAACAGCTAAACCCTAACAAAAGCCAAATGTTAGCTAAAAGCCAAATGTAACAAAATTGTTAAAAGCTTAGATTAGCAATATGCTAGCTAAAAGGGGTAAAACATTAGGTAAAAACCAAAAGTAGCATAAGACTAGCTCAAAGTAAAACGTTAGCTAAAAGTAGCAAAAGGCCAAAGAAAAATAGCAAAAAGCTGGCTAAAAATGTAAATAATAAAAAAAACATGAAAATAATTTTGTAAATGCTTATTCAGCATCCACATAATTACATTTGTGATTAAAATTAAACGGGTCTCTTATTAAAAGTGACCTGAATGACCAACTTAAATAAATAAAAAAGTTTCACTTAGTTAAGAACGATTGAAAGCTGCAGTCAACAGCAGAGCTAAACATTTCCACCTTGGAACCAGAGTTTATCAGTAACAGACTAAAAATCTGATTCAGACATTAGAGGGTTTCATATGTAACATTGAAATTATTGAATTCTTTTCTCAGCAGCTCATCAAAGTCAGCAGAAGCCTGTTAAAGACCCATTCACTGATATCAGCTATGTTGGAGCAGAAAACATGTAAACATGCAGGGCAGTGAGTCCTGAGGACCAGGGTTGGACAACACTCATCTACATGGTTTTCTTTATTATGTTCCAATACACTGTGTTCTATAGTGCAGCAAAAATAAGACTATTGTACAGTCAGCAGAGGCTACAGACTTGTGACTGAAGATTAAATTCCCAAAAGACTGAAAATGTTAACTTGTTAAATAATGAGATTAAAATGCTATAGCTGATTAACTATTCGAGGCCAGGTGTGGAACAGTGTGTATTTCAACTGAGTAACAAGGTGTAAATGTCAACTAAAGCATAAAAATAGTTAAAGAACGTAAAAAGGTAAAGCTTTTTTTTTCCCAACTTTTGAGTTCAGAATCAGATCAAGGTTCAACTCAGTACAACTAGAGAACATCTTAGGCCTAGAGATCAGTCAATCATTTAGTCTAATGAAACCAAATAGATTGCATTGCCATTTTTTCAATCACTCAGATTCTACATTAATGGAAAAAATGATTTAGTATATTGTTATTTTAAGGTGGCACAGTGGAGTAGTGGTTAGAGCTGTTGCCTCCCAGCAAGAAGGTTGCAGGATCAAGGCCTGGGGCCTTTCTGGGTGGAGTTTGCATGTTCTCCCTGTGCACACGTGGGTTTACTCCAAAAACATGCATGTTAGGTTAATTGGTAACTCTTAAATTGTCCCTAGGTGTGAGTGAGAGTGTGAATGGTTGTTTGTCTCTATGTGCCCTGTGATGGACTGGATAATCTGTCTGTGAGGACAGTTTGCTCCTGTAAATAAAATATTTTTCATCACACCCTCATTTAATACTGTTAAACAACAAAAACCTCCTGACCTGAGAGTTTCAAGGTGACAGTGTGGACTCTTCAATCCAACAGACAGCAGCTGGATTCCTGAATTTGTCATGTTGTTGTTACTCAGGTCCAGTTCTTTGAGAACAGAAGACTGGGAGCTGAGAACTGAGGACAGCACTTCACAGCTTCTTTCTGACAGGTTACAGTAAATCAGTCTAAAGAAAAGTTTAGGAATAGAAATAAAATGTATAAAACATGATCATAACTAAACAGATATCATGTTGAATGTGAAACTGAAAGACCAAACAGAGGAAAAATTTCTCAGAGCAGCACAGAAATCTGACCTGAGCGTTTCCAGTTTCCAGTTTGGACTTTGCAATCCATTGAACAAAGGCTTCACTCCTGAATCATGGATTCTCAGGTCTAGTTCTCTCACGCTGGAGGACTGGGAGCTGAGAACTAAGGACAGAGCTTCACAGGTTTCCTTGTTGAGGGTACAGTCGCTAAGGCTGAAAAGGGAATAAGACAAGAAGGAATCTGTAATTTCCTCTCATGTAAAAACAACATGAATATATTTAGAAACATCCCACTATATCATATCTGTTCTTACAGAGCTTTGTTGGAGGCTTTGACCACTGGCAGCAGCCTTAGAAGAACCTCCTCTGAAGCAGAATATTTCTTCAATTCAAACACATCCAGATCTTTTTCTGATGACAATAAGATGAAGACCAGAGCTGACCACTGAGCAGGAGACAGTTTATCTGTGGAGAGACTTCCTGAACTCAGAGACTGTTGGATCTCCTCCACTAGAGAAGCATCATTCAGTTCATTCAGACAGTGGAACAGATTGATGCTTTTCTCTGCAGACAGATTCTCACTGATCTTCTTCTTGATGTACTGGACTGTTTCCTGACTAGTCTGTGAACTACTTCCTGTCTGTCTCAGCAGGCCTCGTAGGAGAGTCTGATTGGTCTGCAGTGAAAGACCCAGGAGGAAGCGAAGGAACAAGTCCATGTGTCCATTTGGACTCTGTAAGGCCTTGTCCACAGCACTCTGATGGAGATGATTAAGATGCACATTTTTAAAAAATTTGGACCACGCAGAAATTGTTTGTTGTTTTTCTTCCATCAGGTTGACCCTAGAGTTGATTAAGGTCAGATGCACATAAAGAGCAGCCAGAAACTCCTGAACACTAAGATGGACGAAGCAGAACACCTTGTCCTGGTACAGCCCTCTGTCCTCTATAAAGATCTGTGTGAACACTCCTGAGTACACTGAGGCTGCTCTGATATCGATGCCACACTCTGTCAGGTCTGATTCA